>CM053775.1:44911592-44923509 GCA_028658325.1 Potorous gilbertii
AAGAAACTAAGTTATCACTCTTGGCAGATGATATGATGATATGCTTAGAGAATCCCAGAGACTCAATCCCAGAATGAAGCAGATCATTTTCTTTTGTATTATGTTTTGGTTGGTTTGATGATTTCTTCCATTCATTTTAATTCTCCTATGCAACATGACTAAGGTGAAATTTAATTTAATAACAATGTATGTGTAGAACTGATATAAAACTGTATACCACCTGAGAGAGAAGGTAGGGAGGAAAGGGGTAAGGTGGGGAGGGAGGGGAAGAATATAAGATAGATGAAGTGATTGTAGAATACTGAAAACAAAAGAATAAAAATGGGAGGTCAAAACAGTCAATAGAACTACAAAAAAAATTATGTGATTATTTATAGGTCAGTTTTCTGAGTTTAGACCCATATTTCTTTACTACCCATCCTCTCAATATTTATATATGCAAATAGATTCACACACCTATTACCATTTCGTTGTACATTTTTGTGCTTGCATAAAAACATGTACATATGTATGCGTATATAAATATGTAAAATAATCACTAAACATTTACTAAATACCAAAAAAAAAAAAGACCATGGGTCCAAAAACACCCTCTGTCACATTAAAAAAGAAATTGTTTTTGCATGCAAGTAGGAAATAAGAAGGACAAGCAATGGGGTACAGAAATCTATTTTGCACTACCTGAAAACAGAGGGGAGAGGGATGGGAGAAGGAGGTGATAACAGAAAAGAGGACAGACTGGAGCAAAGGGTGGATGGGGTGAATGCTGTGCTGGAGTGGGGCATGGGGATAGAAGGGGAGAAAATTTTGAATTCCAATTCTTGTGGAAGTGAATGTTGAGAACTGAAAAATAAATGTTATATATTTTTTTAAAATTAGACCTTGATTTTTAAAGTTTACAAATCGTGGTCCCTCTCAACTCTCAGCTGAATTCCAAGACAGAGAATTGTGACATAAGTAGTTACAGGAGAAAGGCAGTGACAGAAAAAAGTCAATTACGTGTAAACAAAAGAAATCAATAAAGGTTTCATATTTTTCTTAATCATAGATATGCATTACAAAATAAAATGGATAAATAGAAATATAAAAAAGAAAGGTTTGCTTGCATACCTATCAATCATACACACGCACATACACACAGAAATACAAACACATAGACACACAGATATACACACATATCCACATATACACACTGCCAACAACACATACAGGCATATACACACACACAGACACACACACACACACACACACACACGCTCGCATGCACAAAAAGACCTGGTTTCCACTTACCATGAATGCATTTTCCCTGATGCCTGAAGCCTCAGCAGTAGCACAGGAGTCTGGGGAACGACCCTGTCTGGCATTGTGCCCACACATTTCCTCTCTTATAGCTCTCCAAGGGGCCAAAGGCTGACACCGTTGAGGTGGAGAACTGTGAACCCAGCTTATAAAGATAGGCTCAAGGTAGGGAGTTCCAAATGGTTAAGGGTGGCTATGGTTTCCCAAAGATACTAAGGATCAGCTCTCACTGGGAGCTGCCTGCTCTGAGTACTGGCTGGCTGGCTGGCTGGGGGCTGGCTTGTGGAAAGGCCAACCCATTGGCACTGTGCGCCTGCCTTGAAAGTAGAGAAGTGATTCCCCTGGGCTGGCTGTCCTCTGGTCAGCTCCCCTGGATGCTTGGCATCCAGCCCAGAGAAGTCTTCTGGGCACCCCCTGTGCTACCTTCCCAAAAGGTTACCAGAGGAGGGAGAGTCCCAATCAACCTCTTAATTTACCGAGACTGCCTGAGCTTGCCCAATACAGGGCAGGAGTTGGCTCCTATTCTCTCCTGGCACATGGTCTAGAGCTTAGGGCAGCCCCTTTGCCATCCACATGCACAGGGACCCTTCCTCAGCTGGAGACTGGACACGGAGTTTTCCCTCAGAACACAGGGAAGCAAGAGAGTTCAGCAAAGTCAACTGACTCTTCCCAGGATTCCACAACCCCTGTCCATGTGGGATCTGTGTCTCCTGGACCCAGGAGACAGGACCCAAGAGTCCCACAGGTGGTTCTCCTACCACTTCAAGGTGCACAGGCTCCAAGAATCTGACACCTTCTTTCATGTCCTGCCTAGGTACCCCTCTCTCAGGCGCCACTGGTTCCTCCTTCACTTCCATGTTGGAGTCTTCTGTTTCCTGGCTGCTTCCCTCCCCTTGTCGTGGCTCTTTCCTCCACCCTGGCTTATGTTGAAGGGATGGAGGGAGAGGGGCTCCCTAATGCTCCCCAAAGGTGGCATGCAGAGAGAGCAGATGTGGTTTTGGAAGGTCAGGGCAAACAGACACAAGCCAGCCAGTGTCTTGGTCCTTATGGGGCACTCGGGGTACATGGCATGTTTTCCAGGACAATGTGAAGAAAGGGGCCTGGCTAGAATAGAAGAAAAACCTTTCTCTGTGGCTCACGGCCTCCTGGGAGCCAACATCTTCCTGGCAGAGTTGGAAAGGGAAACATTTGTCCAGCTGGGACGACAGCACCACTCTCATCTGTTCCTGGCCAAGACCCCTGGGAAGAAGGGGCCAGATCTGGCTGGGCAGTGTTGGGTAGGGTGGCCTCCTCTGTTCATTCTGCATCCACAGACAACTGCACCACCTCTTTCCTGTCCTGCAAGAGTGTGCAGCATTCCAGGAGTGCTGCCGACCCAGGGCAGCAGACAGGAGAAGGGTCCAGCCCCTGCCTGCTGTGGCAGTCTGAGCTCTGGGTCCCACTGCACGCAGCACAAGGTCCCACCAGCTTCAGCTTACTCTCACTTACTCTGCCCTCCCAGTATGGAGGTGAGAGTATGAGCTGGTGGGAGGTGTGCCAGGGCCCCAGCTCAGTCCCTAGCTATCTGTCCAGAACCCATCCCTGGGAGGAGGCAGGGCCATGGCCTTGTGATGTCATTTCCATCTCTTGAGAGGCCAAGACACAGGGGATTAAACACACCCAGATGGGGTAGGGGCTTGGTAAAGTCACCCAGGTGACTGACTACATAGTGCTAGATTTGGCCCAAGAACCCTGGCCTCCGCTGGCTTTCCACTGCATTGTCTAGCCTTTCCACAAAGAATTCTCCCTAGGGACCCATGGGAGGAGGGGGATGACCCGCTACATTGGACTCTCCCTTCTCCTTGCTCCTTTCTGGCATGAAGGTCGCTTGGTAATAGCGAAGGACTGGTTGTAGCTGGAGAACTGGCAGTGAGAGCCCCTACCTGGGGGTGAACTCTCTGAGAGATTTAGAAATGTGGTGATGTAACTTCAGGCATTGAAGAGGGCAAAGAATCAAGATAGGGGCCCCATTAGAAATGACCCCTTCTGCCAGGGCTCAGCTGCTAGTGCTGCTGCAGCTGTCCCCATCACAATGCAAATATGTTCCTGGGCACTGCCACAGTCCCTGTTCCAGAACCAGGGAACTTCCAGTCCACATCACCCCACAACCCATCCCTGAGTGCCCCACCAACTGACTTGTGCTGTTGTCTTTCAGGTTCTCTCTGCCTCAGCTGATCGATGGGCTTCACTGTGACATGATCAACCTCTCCATTATATATATTTATCACTCAGTGAGGGTTGAGGGTGATGGGAGGGAGGGTCCATGCCTTGCAAACAAGGTGTGCTTTGCAAGACCCTACTCCTTCTGAGGACAATGTCTCACTTTGGGGAATTCTCTTAAACTCCCAGTATCCTCTGCCCTTCAGTGCCTATCTTGACCTCAGCAGGCTACCCCCACTGCCCCCTCTTCATTAGGTGCCCAGACCGGTGCCTTCACCGTCATCTCACTGACTCCCAGGAAGAAAGCCCACACGGAGATGCCCACCCAGGACAGAGCTGCCCAGCGCTCCTCAGCCTGTCTTGGGTTCCTTCTGTGTTTTCCGGAACATGACAAGGGCTCTCCATCCTCAGCCCAGAGCCAGTGGGAGCCAGGATCCTCTCTAGCCCTAGAACCACCTGGGCCCCAAATTGTAATCACCATGAGGACAGTAACGATAATGAGAAGCTGCAGCAGCCCCTGCTAGGGGCCTCCTTGATAGCCTTTCTGTGACATTTCAAGATGGCCATGGCAATTTTGCACAGGGGTTACCGCATTTGAGCCTCCCAGAATCATTTAGAGGCTGGTTCTGTTAGCATCTGCACTGCACAGAGGAGGATACTGAAGCTTAGACAGTCCAAGTAACTTTCCAGGTCATTTACCAGATGCTGGCCAGCATCTAAGGCAGTATCAGAAGTTGGTGTTTCCTGCCAGACCCAACCAACACTCCACGCATGGTGCCGTCTAGTCCTCTGCTGTGGTTAGCTCCCTCTGGTCCCAGAAGAGTCACAGAACCTGAGAGTCCAGGCAGGAACCTCTGAGAGCCACTCATTTCACCTAGAATAATCTCCCCATCATCCTCTCTCTTCCATCACTCCCACACACACTCTGCCCTTACAACACACTCAAGATGTAACCTGGATCCAGCCTTGGATTGAAGACAGAGGTCTCAGCAGATAACCTAATGGTTCCCCAAGGCAGCCCATGGACCTTTGGGGCAGCTCTCAGTGCTGGGCAAATGGGCCCAGCCTCAAGTCTTTGCTACCTGGCTGACTTTGAATGAATTCCTTCACTGTTCTGGACTTCTAGGTGCCTTGTCAGATGTCTCCAGGTGTGTCCAGTAGACATTCTGGGACCCAAAGTGTCTCCCTGGCCCCTCTGCAGCATCCAATCTCCAGGTCTGATTCTCTCCCATGGCTGTCTTCAGCCCAAACCAGGCCAGTGTCTCCTTCCCAGGCCAGACTTGGAGATACTGGACCACCCTTTTCAGGTCTCCAGCCTCAGCCCTTGCTTCCTCACGTGACTTGGCCTAGCCCATAGGTCATTATGGTCTCCAGTTTCAGGCCTGCCATGGCCACACTTATCAAGTCCCTCCCCTCTAGTGATGTAAGCTCCTAGCCTACACACAGTCCAAGGGTCCAGGCTCTCCTATGGAACCCACAGAGGACACAGACCTCGTTACAGTCAAGGATGTCCAAAGGTCCAGCTCAGGACATCAGGAAGGGCCTGGAACAGGAAGCAGGACCTGCCCTGAGCTTCACAAGCAGCTCAGCATTCTAGATTCAGAGTTCCTTGTGGTTAGAGCTCCCCAAATGCAGGCCAGTGGTCTGCCCAGGACAGAAGAGAAGACATCAGATCAGGACTCCTCCTTCCCCTGCCCCTGCAGAGGGTCTCCACCAATCTTCACACAGCCCAGAGGAGGGGGTTTGCACTGCCTGTTCTGCCCCACTTCCCATTGGTGACTTCTCCAGGGAGCTCAAGGAGCCCTGCTCAGCCTCCTCATCTTAAAAGAACTGGTATCCTATTCTGCTGCCCAGAGCTTGTCCCTGAAAGGCTGTGGCCCTAGGAGTTCGTCTGACCTTCCAGGCCATGCAGGTCTTGGGGCACAGGGATTCTATCACCCACTGTGGGCCCTGGTCCTCCTCACTTCCTCACATCTCTCTGTCTCTGTCTAGAAGTCTGTGTTTTCTGGCTGGCTGTCTGTCTCCCTTCCCCACCCTCCTTCTCTCGCCTCTGTTTCTGTCTCTGTCAATAAATATTAAAGTGTCTACTCTGGGTCAGGCCCTAGGCCCTCTCTCCCCAACCCACTCCCTCTCAGGGTCTGACCCTTCCCCTCTCACTCTCCATCTTGCTCCCACCTACAGGATTCTCTCTCTCCTGTCCCTTCCTCTCCTACTCTTTCCCCCTCTCTCTATATTCCGGTCTTCCTGTCTATGACTGTGTTCATTCCCTCTGTCTCTTATAACTCTCTCCTGTGTCTCTGTCTCTCTCCCACCTCTCTCACTCTCTTGCCTGTGGACTCCTCTCTCCTACCCCCAGGTGCCTCTCTCCCTGCTTCCTCCTCCCTCTGCTCTCCCCTTGCCCTTTCTGTGTCTGTTTGTGTGCCTCTGCCTATCTTTTGTGTCTTCTTCCCTGCTCTCTCTCTCAAATCTGTCTTTCTCTGTCTTTGTCTCCCTCTTCTCTCCTTGTTACTCCCTCCCTGGAGACCCTGACCCCAGGCCTCTCCCTCCCTCTCCCCTGTTTCCCCTACAGAATCGTTCCTCTACCCTCTCTGATCTCTTTTCCTAGCATGGTCACAAAACCATGGGTGAAGGGAATGCCAAATTTTCACTCTGGAGCCCCTCCCCTGGCTGTAACTTCACCCCTGATCTATTGTGGCATTTGCCCATCTGGGCACATTGGGTACAACATATCTTCTCAATCTTTCCTCCTGCACCCCTCCTTGGTCAATTGAATATCTTACTCTCCTGCCTCTTTCTTGGGATGCCCCTGACCATATTCAGTCACTTGGTGATTTGCTGACTGCAGAGGCCCCCTCTAACATGCTGGACCAGACGAGTACCTGGATATGTCGTCTCCTCCCCATCTAAACTATTCCTGTCTGATCCACCAAAAACCTCCCAATTTCCCAGCAGACATCCCTTTCACAGACCCCATTGTCCCCAACTGCTACCATATCCCACACAGTACTCTTCCTCTTGGTGCTCCCCTGTTCTTCCCCTCCCTCCTTTCTGGTGGCTTCTCCCTAGCTGTGTGGGAGCGTGCACAGGGATGCATGGTGGTACATGTTCTCCCCTCAATAGGTAGGGGATCCTCTGGGTCCATGTCACTGGGATTACTGTCTACCAATGGTCCTGGTTTCTACATCCTCCCTGGGAGCTTTCGCTTTCACCTTTCCCCCTCCTCTCTTGGCCATATGTCCACTCCTGGTCACATGACTACCCCGGTTCCCCCGCTGAGGACACAGTTAATCTCTCCTCTAGTTTTCACAACTCTCTTCTCTCAACAGTAGCTCCCCATGCTCCCAGGAGGCTGCATTAAGTCCAGGGTCTGGAGAGAAGGAGGTCACAGTCCTGCTGGCCTCAGCCCCAGGCAGCCCACATCTGAATTTCCCGTCCTCTCATTGGCTTAGATGGCCATTGTCCAATCCACAGGGACCCAAATTTCAGAACAAGTGTGTGAGCAGCACAAGGAGGGCAGGCAAAATAGGCCTTCCCTTCAATGCTAGGAAGAGGCACAGCTCTTTTATCCACATTACAGATGAGAGCCACTGAAGGAATTGGATTTGCCTGCTTTCCTTCCTTTTCCTGATTCTTTTTCTTCTGGCCTCAGTCATCTCTTCAAAGCCCCTTAGTTCAGAGATGTGGAGGTCTCACCATCATTCATTCTGCAGGCTTGATTGAACGGTTTATTGGCAACGGGTTCCATTGGATTCTGAATTCATATCTGGTAAACAGACTTGATGATCACCTGTGGGGGGAGAAAGAAAGCATACCCTCTGAGGAACAGTGGAAAGGACAGAGATGATTCACCCTAGAAGGGAAGAGAGGTGTGGAGCAAGAGAGGGGGCTCAGGAAAGCTGTCTAAAGACACCTGAAGGGATATCCTCTCAGACTGGGATAAGACATGTTCTGTGTAGCTCCAGGCTGCAGGGCTAACACCAGCAGGTGAAGGTTACCTACAGGGAAGTAGATTTCAGCACCTCTAACAATCAGAAAGGCCCCGCTGCAGCTCCAGGCACCCCTGAACTGATTTCTGAGACAGTCAGGTTCCCACTACTAGAAGTTGCTTGTCTAGGCTCCTGTGCCCATGGGAAGGTTGCTGCTCAGCCTAGGAGCTCTCCAAGGTCCCTCTCTTCCTAAGAGCCTGTCAGTCAGGTGTGGCTGGGCAGTTAGCCATGCTGGATTGGATGGTCTTGGGATGTACATGAGGGTTCCCATGGGACTCTGGGCAAGTTGGGAGCCCTGGGCCTTCACAAGACTGCCCAGTGAAAAATGGAACTAGGCTGAGATGCCCTTGCTCAGCAGCCCTGCTGTTTTTGGTCTACATCCCCTGGTACAGAATGATGGCACTCACTAGCCCAAGGGGCATTCATCTTTCCTCCCTATCTACCACCTTCTCCCAGTCCCAGCTTCCATGAATTGGGTCTTTTGTTCCTGGTGCCCTTGTGCTCCCTGAGGCCTTCCCTGATCTTCCAGACGACTAGAACTCTCTCCACCCCCAGCAATCAGCCCATCATGCTCTCTTCCTTGTGCCCAGCTTGGCATCAGGAACCACATGACTGAGGAGGCAGTTAGCAGGCCTGTGCTTTGGGGTCAGCTGAGAATTCTAGATTCATGGTCACGGAAAGAATGCATTCTGGGGCCTGGGGCTGGGAAGGAAAATCCTGGAGACTCAGTGGTACAGAGGACAACTTACTTTATGCTTGGCCTTCCCTTTGAGCCAATGATTCCTTGTTCATGTTAGGTTCATAACTGGGTCGAAGGTACCCAGGACCTGCCCCAGCTTTGCCCTTCTGGACTGAGCTCCTTTGTGAAATGGGAACTCTGACTCTTCAGGCTTCTGTCACTCTCACTCCCAATGAGGTACTTTAGAAACCTTCCCCCCTTCCCAGTCCTCACCTCTTAGTTGCCAGTGGAGCCAGTGTAGATTTTACCAAGTTAGACATCACTCTCCAGGTATTCCACCCACACTAGGAGAAGGTGGCATGAACAGGGCACATCACCCCAAGGAGTTGTTTGCCCCAAGGCTCTGCCCTCTTTTGACTCACTGACTTTTCCCAGGGAACACTGGCCTTGGCTTGGGTCCTCCCGGGGCACAAAGTTGTTTACCACTGGGCAGCATTTGGGAGAACATGATCCAAGGAAAGCTGCCGAGTTCCCTGTCCTGCCCCTGTCCCTGTCTTGTTCTTATCCTCAGCTGTCCAGTGAGCACCTCAGGTATAGAAACAGACTACTTTCTTGCCATAACGATCAGGCCAGTTCACAACTCCACCAACAGACCATGAGTGTTTCGGTTATCTTACAGCCTCTCCAGCACTTGTGATTTTCGTTCTTTCCCCAGTTGAGCCACAGGAGTTACAATAGGACAGTTCCCAACTTTTGATAGCCCCAAGCTTAAGCGTCATCCTCCCCATGACCTCCTCCTTTACCCTTCTGTGGCCTTAGGTATTCTCTCCACCCTTCTCTTTCTCTAGCCCTTGGTGAACCAGCTCTACATTAATCTCCACTCTGCCAGCTCTTGCCCTCCCTTGTCTTATCATTGATCATAGCTTCACAAACTTCAGCCCTGAGTTACTCCTACCTTCCACATATCCATACACCATTGAATGCAGCTGGAGGAGAAATCACAAAGCCATAATGACGTGGATGTGCCAACAATGTATGCGATGTATTCTCAACTAAGCCTTCTCTGAAGAATCACCAATATGAGGCTCCCATCTCATCAGTTCCCTAGTCCACTCCTCCTAGCAGCTGTGCCAAGCCAAGAGGTTCAATGACTTGCCTAGAGTCCTGCAGCTAGTAAGTGTCTGAAGTCAGATTAAAACTCAGGTCTTTCAACCTCCAGACATAGAGGTTTTGCCACTATGCGAACTCTCACGCGCACATGCACGTCTTCATGTCCTCTATATAGGAACGTGCACATACATCCCAATATGCATATGTACAGCTGTATCTGTACACGTGCATCCGTGACTGTGCATGCAAAGCAAGGGAGTTGGATACAACTCTCAGACTGAATAGACTCACTGCTAGTTGAATTTGGACCAGCAGCCAAGTGCCTTTCACAACACAAAATGCATTTGAATACTTTTAAAGAAAATGCACTCACCTGAGAGGATGTCATTTCACATTCTGGTTCAACTACTTTGATGTCTTTGTAATTGTTCCTGGAGTGTTAAAGCTCCAGGAGGATCTACCAGTTTTACTCTCCTATTCTTGTTCCCTTAGGTGGGAGCTGTGTCACTGTAGATTTCATGCCTTCTAGCCAAGAGCTTGAGGGAGGAAGTTGAAAAATTGTCTTGGGGCTTATGATGTTATCTGCCATGCTCTCTGGATTAGGATCCATTCTTATTTTCATACTCCAGGTACATTTGATAAGGCAGAGGAACTGCCAGGAATCCCCTCAAAACACAGGCTCAGTTTTGACTAGTCATGTGGATGGGAGTGGGGGCCAAGACTGGAAAAGAATGGGAAACTTCCTGCCAGTAGCCAGACTTAGAGAGAAAGGGTGGGAAGCCCACCTGTTGCCTTGGTGTCTTTGAATCCTGAAAGGGACTGAGCAAAGTACGGCCTCCAGAGACTTGGGTCAAGCCTCTGTGGAGGATTTTGGAAGGATGGAAACCATTGCCTCTCAGCACCAAAACCTGCAGCTCTGAAGGGCAATCCAAGGTGCCCTGGAGCAGGGAAGGCCTGAGCCCTAGCTTGCCAGGGTGCTGACACAGCATGAAATATGAACACATGGGCCTGAAGACAGGCCTATATGAGGGACCCAGAGAGAGGATGGGTTGCAGCTCACTGATTTCTGCACCAGGGTGAACAACACAAACATGGCCTCAGATCTCTCAGTATCTTGGGTAAGTCACCAATCCTTTCAAGGCTTAGTCGTCACCAGGCTGTCACAGCCAAGGGAACAAAGAGCTCTTGGTCAAATTCTGGCAGCGAAATGTAAAATTCTAGAGATCAGGAGACTGCTCATGAAGGTCCAGCATCCATGATGGACTGAATCTCAAGATGGTTTTTAAGAGCAATTCATACGATGCTGGATTAGAGATAGATGGCAGAGGTCATCCAGTCCAACCCCTTATTTCATAGATGAGGAAACTGAAGTTCACAGACGTGAAGTAACTCACCCAAGTCACACAGATTTGGCAGAACCAGGATTTGAACCCAGTGCCTTGATCTTCTTCTATGAGGTGATGAGGGCCTAGCCCAGAATTGCAACCATATCAGAGGAGGGAAGGAGATGTATTCAGGAAATGCTGCAGAGGTGACATGACCAGGCCTTGAAGGTACCATGATGGATGGGGGGTGAGAGAGAGAGAGAGAGTGAGTAAGGAGTCCAGGGTTAGAAATCCTAGGTTGAGAGTCTGATGGACTGGCAGGAAGATGGTTCCCTCTACATTGACAGGTAAGGTGAACAGGAGGGAGGGTTTATGACAGACATGTGGAACCTGTGGACTCGAGGTCACATGTGATCCTCCAGGTCCTCAAGTACATGACTTGCACTTGACTTTGTTTTGAGTGAGGGAGGGCTGTGCAGGTCACCAGCCTCACTTCTTCTCCAGAGCCATCTGAATCCAGTGACCAGATTTTCATCAGGATTACTGGAGATGACCCAGGATGAGGCAATTGGGGTTAAGTGACTTGCCCAAGGTCACACAGCTAGTGAGTGTCAAGTGTCTGAGGGGAGATTTGAACTCAGGTCCTCCTGACTCCTGCACTGGTGCTCTATCCACTGCACCACCTAGCTGCCCCAAATTCAATGAAGTAGTGTAAAGGGAGAAGGAAACAGAGCCAAGACAGAGCTCTGGGGGACATCTATGGTTACAGGGTATTTTGAAAAATGAGTTTTTCTCTCATATTTGATAACTAATTATTGTATGAAGACCAAAGTTTTTCCCCTTTTCTACTTCCTCATCCAGAAGCCAACCAGTGTGGGAAATCACTCTTAATAATTTACTCAGAGGAATATCTAATCAGACAGTAAAGAAATTCCCATTTTATGGGCATATTGATACTCAATGTGTTTGTTCAGACAGATCCTGGGAACATGGTAATTCTCCCTATTATCAAGACAGGTGATAGGGAAATTGATGTCGCCTTGACCAAGATATGAGTGACCTAAGTCATGTGTCCCAAAGTCCTTCATTTTAATGTAACCCACACCTGCCTTTTTGTTAACCAATCCAAGTTGATTGCCACTTCAAAGAGCACTTCTTTAAAGGGCATATAAACTGTGAACCCACCACCGTTAGGGGCCTTTGGTAGAAAAGAGAAGACCAAGAGAAGGCAAGCATACTGGCACACCCAGAATGACCTGCTAGCACAATGTCTTGGATCTGCTTTTCTTTTTTTTTTTTTTTTTTTTTTTTTTTTTTTT
>CM053775.1:44924009-44942240 GCA_028658325.1 Potorous gilbertii
GATTGGTGACTTACCCAAGATACCGAGAGATCTGAGGCCATATTTGTGTTGTTCACCCTGGTGCAGAAATCAGTGAGCTGCAACCCATCCTCTCTCTGGGTCCCTCATATTGGCCTGTCTTCAGACCCACGTGTTCATATTTCATGCTGTGTCAGCCCCCTGACAAGCTAGGGTTCAGGCCTTCCCTGCTCCAGGGCACTTTGGATTGCCCTTCACAGCTGCAGGTTTTGGTGCTGAGTGGCAATGGTTTCCATCCTTCCAAAATCCTCCACAGAGGCTTGACCCAACTCTCTGGAGGCCTTGCTTTGCTGAGTCCCTTTTGGGATTCAAGGACATCAAGGCAACAGGTGGGCTCCCACCCCTTCTCTCTAAGTCCGGCTACTGCCAGGAAGTTTCCCGTTCTTATTCGGGCTTGACCCCCACTCTCATCCACATGGCTAGTCAAAAATGAGACTTGTGGTGTGGTGGGGCCAAGACGGAGGACGAGAAAAACACACCTACACAGGGTTCCCCGGACAGCCAATAAAATACCTGTAGAGAGGGACTCTGAACGAATTTTGGAGCAGCAGAAGTGGAGAAGAACAGAATGGAGAAGATTTTCAGCCCATGGTGACCTAAAAAGCCCACGGAAACTTCAGTTGTTCCAGATGCGGAGCCGAGCACAAAGCCCGGCCCAGTCTTGACCAAGGGGCACGGTGGGACAAGACTCTGGGAGGATGACACCTTGGGGACAGAATCTCCAGTCTCAACAGCTGGTCCTCAGATCCTTCGTCCCACGGGCACCAAAGGTCAGTGATGGGGTTTTATCAGGGGGCAGGAAGGGACCAAGGCCTTCCCATAGCCCCAATAGCAGGCAGTGGCCACAGAGTCAGCACAGCAGCCCTTAGGGAAGCTCCATTGTTGGAGCATAAAAACCCCTGGGGGCATTGAAGAGATGAGTCTTACTTCAGCCTTGGGTGGAGGCCCTGGCCAGGCTGGTCTTTTCCAGAAACTGAATGGTGGCCCTGCCCAAGCAGCTTATCTGAAAATCACTCCCAAGTGCTGACTTTGGGGAACTGGAGGCCAAGTGGCTGTGGAGAGGTATCTGCTAAGGTTATGGGCACACAAATCCCTCTCTGTGTCCAGACCAGTACATGCCTGATTATGCCACCTTGGAGGAATTGAGATCTCAAAGATTCCTGGAGCATACCCTACTCTTGACAAAGAACCCAAAACTAAGGTAACTGGTTGGGAAAATGTCCAAAAAAGGGGAAAAAAATAAGACCATAGAAGCTTGCTTTCTTTGTGAACAGATGTCTCCTCCCATCCTTTGTCATGAGGAAGAATAATGCTCACCATCAGGGAAGACATAGAAGTCAAGGCTTCTGTATCCCAAACATCCAAAATAAATATTCAATGGGCTCAGGCCATGGAAGAGCTCAAAAAGGATTTTGAAAAACAAGTTAGAGAGGTGGAGGAAAAACTGGGAAGAGAAATGAGAGAAATGCAAGAAAAGCAGGTCAACCCCTTGCTAAAGGGGACCCAAAAAAATGCTGAAGAAAATAACACCTTGAAAAATAGGCTAACTCAATTGGCAAAAGAGGTTCAAAAAGCCAATGAGGAGAAGAATGCCTTCAAAAGCAGAATTAGCCAAGTGGAAAAGGAGGTCCAAAAGCTCACTGAAGAAAATAGTTCTTTAAAAATTAGAATGGAACAGATGGAGGCTAATGACTTTGTGAGAAACCAAGAAATCACGAAACAAAACCAAAAGAAAGACAAAATGGAAGATAATGTAGCTGGTGGGATTACACACACACACACACACACACACACACACGGAGGGAGGGAGAGGGATATATATATATATATATGTATATATATATATATATATATATATATATATATATATATATATATATATAGAGAGAGAGAGAGAGAGAGAGAGAGAGAGCACAGAGTGAATTGAATAGGATGGGATCATATTTTAAAAAAATGAAATTAAGTGGTGAGAGAGAAATATATTGGGAGGAGAAAGGGAGAAATGGAATGGGGCAAATTTCTCTCATTAAAGAGCCAAGGAAAAGACTTTTCAGTGGAGGGAAAAAGAGGGGAGGTGAGAGAAAAGTATGAAGCTTTTTCTCATCACATTCGAATAAAGGAAGGAATAAAAGGCACACCCATTTTTGTATGAAATCCCATCTTACAATACAGGAAATTGGGGGAGAATGGGATAAGCAGGGTGGGGGGATGATAGAAGGGAGGGCAGTGGGAGGAGGGAGCAACATGAAATCAACACTCTTGGGGAGGGACAGGATCCAAAGGGAGAACAGAAGCAATGGAGGGCAGAATAGGATGGAGGGAAATATAGTCTTACACAACACGATTATTATGGAAGTCATGCGCAAAACTACATAGATATGGCTTATATTGAATTGCTTGCTTCCCAAAGGGAATGGTTGGGGAGGGAGGGATGAAGAGAAGTTGGAAGTCAAAGTTGTAGGAACAACTGTCAAGTATTGTTCTTACTACTGAGAAATAAGAAATGCAGGTAATGGGGTATAGAAAATTATCTGACCCTACAGGACAAAAGAGATGATGGGGACAAGGGAAGGGAGGGATATTAGAAGAGAGGGCAGATCAGTGATAGGGGCAATTAGAATGCTTGGCGTTTTGGGGTGGGGGAGGGGAGAAATGGGGACAAAATTTGGAACCCAAAAGTTTGTGAAAATGAATGTTAAAAGTTAAATAAATAAATTTTGAAAAATGTGACCTGTGTTTTGAGGGGATACCTGGCAATTCCTCTGCCTTAACAAATGTACATGGAGTATGAAAATAAGAATGGATCCTAATCCAGAGAGCATGGCAGATAACATCATAAGCCCCAAGACATTATTTTGCCTCCCCCCCCCCAAGCTCTTCTCTAGAAGGCATGCAATCTGCAGTGACACAGGTCCCACCTACGGGGACAAGAATAGGAGAGTAAAGCTGGTAGATCCTCCTGGAGCTTTACCACTCCAGGAACAATTACAAAGACATCAAAGTAATGGAACCAGAATGTGAAATGACATCCTCTCAGGTGAGTGCATTTTCTTTAAAAGTATTCAAATGCACTTTGTGTTTTGCAAGGAGCTTGGCTGCTGGTCCAAATTCAACTAGCAGTGAGTCTATACAGTCTGAGAGTTGTATCCAACTCCCTTGCTTTCCATGCACAATCAGGAATGCACATATACAGACACAGCCATACATGTGTATATTGGGATGTATGTGCACGTTCCTATATAAAAAAATGGGGACGTGCATGTACACGTGAGAGTTCGCACAGTGGCAAAACCTCTATGTCTGGGGGTTGGAAGACCTGAGTTTTAATGTGACTTCAGACACTTACTAGGTGCAGGACCCTAGGCAATCAATGAACCTCTTGGCTTGGCACAGCTCCTATGAGGAGTAGACTAGAGAATTCATTAGGTATAAACCTAATAGTGGTGGATGCTGCAGGGAAGGCTTAGTTGAGAATACATCACATGCATTTTTGGCACATCCACATCATTGTGGCTTTGTGATTTTTCCTCCAGCTGCATTCAATGATGTATGGATATGTGGAAGGTAGGAGTAATTCAGGGCTGAAGTTTGGCAAGCGATGATCAATGATAGGACAAGGCGGGGCAAGAGCTGGCAGAGTGGAGATTAATGTAGAGCTGGTTCACCAAGGGCTAGAGAAAGAGAAGGGCGGAAAGAATAACTAAGGCCACAGAAGGGTAAAGGGAGAGGTCATGGGGAGGATGATGCTTAAGCTTGGGGCTATCAAAAGTTGGGAACTGTCCTATTGTAACTCCTGTGGCTCAACTGGGGAAAGAACGAAAATCACAAGTGCTGGAGAGGCTGTAAGATAACCGAAACACTCATGGTCTGTTGGTGGAGTTGTGAACTGGCCTGATCGTTATGGCAAGAAAGTAGTCGTTTTCTATACCTGAGGTGCTCACTGGACAGCTGAGGATAAGAACAAGACAGGGACGGGGGCAGGACAGGGAACTCGGCAGCTTTCCTTGGATCATGTTCTCCCAAATGCTGCCCAGTGGTAAAGAACTTGGTGCCCCAGGAGGACCCAAGCCAAGGCCAGTGTTCCCTGGGAAAAGTCAGTGAGTCAAAAGAGGGCAGAGCCTTGGGGCAAACAACTCCTTGGGGTGATGTGCCCTGTTCATGCCACCTTCTTCTAGTGTGGGAGGAATACCTGGAGAGTGATGTCTAACTTGGTAAAATCTACACTGGTTCCACTGGTAAGTAAGAGGTGAGGATTGGGGATGGGGAAGGTTTCTAAAGAACCTCATTGGGAGTGAGAGTGACAGAAGCCTGAAGAGTCAGAGTTCCCATTTCACAAAGGAGCTCACCCCAGAAGGGCAAAGCTGGGGCAGGTCCTGGGTACCTTCGACCCAATTAAGAACCTAACATGAACAAGGAATCATTGGCTCAAAGGGAAGGCCAAGCATAAATTAAGTTCTCCTCTGTACCACTGAGTCTCCAGGATTTTCCTTCCCAAACCCAGGCCCCAGAATGCTTTCTTTCCCTGACCATGAATCTAGAATTCTCAGCTGGCCCCAAAGCACAGGCCTGCTAACTGCCTCCTCAGTCATGTGGTTCCTGATGCCAAACTAGGCACAAGGAAAAGAGCATGATGGGCTGATTGCTGGGGGTGGAAAGAGTTCCAGTGGTCTGGAAGATCAGGGAAGGCCTCAGGGAGCACAAGGGCACCAGAAACAAAAGACCCAATTCATGGAAGGTGGGACTGGGAGAAGGTGGTTGATAGGGAGGAAAGATGAATGCCCCTTGGGCTAGTGAGTGCCATCATTCTGTAGCAGGGGATGTAAATCAAAAACAGCAGGGCTGCTGAGCAAGGGCATCTCAGCCTGGCTCCATTTTTCACTGGGCAGTCCTGTGAAGGCCCAGGGCTCCCAACTTGCCCAGAGTCCCATGGGAGCTCTCATGTACATCCCAAGACCATCCAATCCAGCGTGGCTAACTGCCCAGCCACACCGGACAGGCAGGCTCGTAGAAAGAGAATGACCTTAGAGAGCTCCTAGGCTGAGCAGCAACCTTCCCATGGGCACAGGATCTTGGATAGTCAACCTCTAGTAGTGGGAGCCTGACTATCTCAGAAATCAGCTCAGGGGTGCCTAGAGCTGTAACTGGCCCTTCCTGGTTGTTAGAGGTGCTGAATTTTACTTCCTTGTATGTAACCTTCACCTGCTGGTGTTAGCCCTGCAGCCTGGAGCTACATAGAACATGTCTTATCCCAGTCTGAGAGGACATCCCTTGAGGTGTCTTTAGACAGCTTTCCTGAGCCCCCTCTCTTGCTCCGCACCTCTCTTCCCTTCTAGGGTGCACCATCTCTGTCCTTTCAACTGTTGCTCAGAGGGTATGCTTTCTTTCTCCCCCCACAGGTGTTCATCAAGTCTGTTTACAAGATATGAATTCAGAATCTAATGGAACCCGTTGCCAATAAACCCTTCAATCAAGGCTGCAGAATGCATGATAGTGAGAACTCCACATCTCTGAACCAAGGGGCTTTGAAGACATGACTGAGGCCAGAAGAAAAAGAATCAGGAAAAGGAAGGAAAGCAGGCAAATCCAATTCCTTCAGTGGCACTCATCTGTAATGTGGATAAAAGAGCTGTGCCTTTTCCTAGCATTGAAGGGAAGGCCTATTTTGCCTGCCTTCTTTGTCCTGCTCACACACTTGATCTGAAATTTGGGGGCCTGTGGATTGGACAATGGCCATCTAAGCCAATGAGAGGACAGGAAATTCAGATGTGGGCTGCCTGGGGCTGAGGCCAGAAGGACTGTGACCTCCTTCTCTCAAGACCCTGGACTTAAGGCAGTCTCCTGGAAGCATGGGGAGCTACTGTTGAGAGAAGAGAGTTGTGAAAACTAAAGGAGAGATTAACTGTGTCCTCAGCTGGGGGACCGAGGTAGTCATGTGAACAGGAGTGGACATATGGACAAGAGAGGAGGGGGAAAGGTGAAAGAGAAAGCTCCCAGGGAGGATGTAGAAACCATGAACATTGGTAGACAGCAATCCCAGTGACATGGACCCAGAGGATCCCCTACCTATTGAGGGGAGAACATGTACCACCATGCATCGCTGTGCATGCTCCCACACAGCTAGGGAGAAGCCACCAGAAAGGAGGGAGAGGAACTACGGGGGAGCACCAAGAGGAAGAGTACTGTATGATATATGGTTGCAGTTGGGGACAATGGGGTCTGTGAAAGGGATGTCTGCTGGGAAATTGGGAGGTTTTTGGTGGATCGGACAGGAACAGTTTAGATGGGAAGGAGATGACATGTCCAGGTACTCGTCTGATCCAGCATGTCAGAGGGGGACTCTGCAGTCAGCAAATCACCAAGTGACTGAATATGGTCAGGGGCATCCCAAGAAAGAGGCAGGAGAGTAAGATATTCAATTGACCAAGGATGGGCAGAGGAGGAAAGATTGAGCAGATATGCTGTACCCAATGTGCCCAGATGGGCAAATGCCACAATAGATCAGGGGTGAAGTTAGAGCCAGGGGAGGGGCTCCAGAGTGAAAACTAGGCATTCCCTTCACCCATGGTTTTATGACCATTCTAGGAAAAGAGATCAGAGAGGGTAGAGGAACGATTCTGTGGGGGAAACAGGGAAGAGGGAGGGAGAGGCCTGGGGTCAGGGTCTCCAGGGAGGGAGTAACAAGGAGAGAAGAGGGAGACAGAGACAGAGAAGGACAGATATGATAGAGAGGGCAGGAGAGAACAGACACGGAAAGATAGGCAGAGGCACAGAAACAGACACAGAAAGGGCAAGGGGAGAGCAGAGGGAGGAGGAAACAAGGAGAGAGGCTCCTGGGGGTAGGAGGGAGTAGCCCACAGGCAAGACAATGAGAGAGGTGGGAGAGAGACAGAGACACAGGAGAGAGATAGGAGAGACAGAGGGAAGGAAGACAGTCATAGATAGGAAGAATGGAATATAGAGAAAGGGGGAAAGAGTAGGAGAGGAAGGGAAAGGAGAGAGAGGATCCTGTAGATGGGAGCAAGATGGAGAGTGAGACGGGAAGGGTCAGACCCTGAGAGGGAGTGGGTTGCGGAGAGAGGGCCTAGGGCCTGACTCAGAGTAAACACTTTAATATTTATTGACAGAGACAGAAACAGAGGAGAGAGAAGGATGCTGGGGAAAGGAGAAAGACAGCCAGCCAGAAAACAGACTTCTAGACAGAGACAGAGAGATGTGAGGATGTGAGGAGGAGCAGGACCCACAGCAGGTGAAAGAATCCCTGTGCCCCAAGGCCTGCATGGGCTGGAAGGTCAGATGTACTCCTAAGGCCACAGCCTTTCAGGGACAAGATCTGGGCAGCATAATTGGATACCAGTTCTTTTAAGATGAGGAGGCTGAGCAGGGCTCCTTGAGCTCCCTGGTGAAGTCACCAATGCGAAGTGGAGCAGAACAGGCAGTGCAAAGCCCCCTCCTCTGGGCTGTGTGAAGATTGGTGCAGACCCTCTGCAGGGGCAGGGTAAGGAGGAGTCCTGATCTGATGTCTTCTCTTCTATCCTGGGAAGACCCAATGCAGACCACTGGCCTGCATTTGGGGAGCTATAACCACAAGGAACTCTGAATCTAGAATCCTGAGCTGCTCGTGAAACCCAGGCCAGTTCCTGTCTCTTGTTGCAGGCCCTTCCTGATGTCCTGAGCTGGACCTTTGGACATCCTTGACTATAACGAGGTCTGTGTCCCCTGTGGGTTCCATAGGAGAGCCTGGACCCCTGGACTGAGCGTAGGCTAGAAGCTTACATCATTAGAGGGGAGGGACTTGATAAGTGTGGCCATGGCAGGCCTGAAACTGGAGACCATAATGAACTATGGGCTAGGCCAAGTCTCCTGAGGAAGCAAGGGCTAAGGCTGGAGACCTGAGAAGGGTGATCCAGGACCTGCAAGTCTGGCCTGGGAAGGAGACACTAGCCTGGTTTGGGCTGAAGACAACTATGGGAGAGTATCAGACCTGGAGACTGGATGCTGCAGAGGGGCCAAGGGGACACTTTGGGTCCCAGAATGTCTACTAGACACACCTGGAGGCATCTGACAATGCACCTAGAAGTCCAGAACAGTGAAGGAATTCATTCAAGGTCAGCCAGGTAGCAAAGACTTGAGGCTGGGCCCATTTGCCCAGCACTGAGAGCTGCCCCAAAGGTCCATGGGCTGCCTTGGGGAACCATTCGATTATCTGCTGAGACCTCTGTCTTCAATCCAAGGATGGATCCAGGTTACATCTTGAGTGTGTTGTAAGGGCAGAGTGTGTGGGGGAGTGAGGGAAGAGAGAGGGTGATGGGGAGATTATTCCAGGTGAAATGAGTGGCTCTCAGAGGTTCCTGCCTGGTCTCTCATATTCTATGACTCTAATGGGACCAGAGGGAGCTAACCACAGCAGAGGACTAGACGGCACCATGCGTGGAGTGTTGGTTGGGTCTGACAGGAAACATCAACTTTTGATACTGCCTTAGATGCTAACCAGCATAGGGTAAATGACCAGGAAAGGCATTTGGACTGTACAAGCCTCAGTTTGCTCCTTTGCACAGTGGAGACGCTAACAGTACCTGCCTCCAAGGGATTCTGGTAGGCTCAAATGTGGTAACCCCTGTGCAAAATTGCCATGGCCTCCTTGAAATGTCACAGAAAGGCTATCAAGGAGGCCCCTAGCAGGGGCTGCAGAGGCTTCTCATTATCGTTACTGTCCTCATGGTGATTACAATTTGGAGTCCAGGTGGTTCTAGGGCTAGAGAGGATCCTGGCTCCCATTGGGTCTGGGGTTGAGGATGGACAGCCCTTGCCATGTTCCAGAAAACACAGAAGGATCCCGAGACAGCCTGCAGAACTGTGAGTAGCTCTGCCCTGGGTGGGCATCTCCTCGTGGGCTTTCTTCCTGGGAGTCAGTGAGATGACGGTGAAGGCCCCGGTCTGCTCACCCAGTGAAGAGGGGGCAGTGGGGGCAGCCTGCTGAGGTCAGAATAGGGACTGAAGGGCAGAGGATACTGGGAGTTTAAGATAATTCTCCAAAGTGACACATTGTCCCCAGAGGGATTAGGGTCTTGCAAAGCACACCTTGTTTGCAGGGCAAAGACCCTCCCTCCCATAATCTCCAACGTTCACTGAGTGATAAATGTATATAATGGAGAGGTTGATCATGACACAGTGAGGCCCATCGATCAGCTGATGCACAGAGAACCTGAAAGACAACAGCACAAGTCAGTTGGTGGGGCGCTCAGGGATGGGTTGTGGGGTCATGTGGACTGGAAGTTCCCGGGTTCTGGAACAGGGACTGTGGCAGTGCCCAGGAACATATCTGCGTTGTGATGGTGACAGCTGCAGCAGCACCAGCAGCTGGGCCCTGGAAGAAGGGGGCATTTCTAATGGGGCCCCTATCTTGATTCTTTGCCTTCTTCCATGTCTGAAGTTACATCGTCACATTTCTAAATCTCTCAGGGAGTTCACCCCAGGTAGGGGCTCTCACTGCCAGTTCTCCTGCTCCAACCAGTCCTTGGCTATTACCAAGCAACCTTTATGCCAGGAAGGAGCAAGGAGAAGGGAGAGTCCAATGTAGCGGGTCATCCCCCTCCTCCCATGGGTCCTTAGGGAGAATTCTTTGTGGAAAGGCTGGACAATGCAGTGAAAAGCCAGCAGAGGCCAGGGGTCTTGGGCCAAATCTATCACTATGTAGTCAGTCACCTGGATGACTTCACCAAGCCCCTACCCCATCTGGGTGTGTTTAATCCCCTGTGTCTTGGCCTCTCAAGAGATGGAAATGACATCACAAGGCCATGGCCTGCCTCCTCCCAGGGATGGGTTCTGGACAGACAGCTAGGGACTGAGCTGGGGCCCTGGCACACCTCCCACCAGCTCATGCTCACACCTCCATACGGGGAGGGTAGAGTAAGTGAGAGGAAGCTGAAGCTGGTGGGACCTTGTGCTGCGTGCAGTGGGACCCAGAGCTCAGACTGCCACAGCAGGCAGGGGCTGGACCCTCCTCCTGTCTCCTGCCTTGGGTCGGCAGCACTCCTGGAATGCTGCACACTCCTGCGGGACAGGAAAGAAGTGGTGCAGTTGTCTGTGGATGCAAGATGAACAGAGGAGGCCACCCTACCCAACCCTGCCTAGCCAGATATAGCCCCTTCTTCCCAAGGGTCTTGGTCAGGAACAGATGAGAGTAGTACTGTCGTCCCAGTTGGACAAATGTTTCCCTTTCCATCTCTCCCAGGAAGATGTTGGCTCCCAGGAAGCTGTGAGCCACAGAGAAAGGTTTTTCTTCTATTCTAGCCAGGCCCCTTTCTTAACATTGTCCTGGAAAACATGCCAAGTACCCACAGTGCCCCATAAGGACCAAGACACTGGCTGGCTTGTGTTGTTTGCCCTGAGCTTCCAAAACTACATCTGCTCTCTCTGCATGCCACCTTTGGAGAGCGTTAGGGAGCCCCTCTCCCTCCATCCCTTCAACATAAGCCAGGATGGAGGAAAGAGCCACGACAAGGGGAGGGAAGCAGCCAGGAAACAGAAGACTCCAACCTGGAAGTGGAGGAGGAACCGTTGGCACCTGAGAGAGGGGTACCTAGGCAGGACGTGAAAGAAGGTGTCAGATGCTTGGAGCCTGTGTACCCTGAAGTGGTAGGAGAACCACCTGTGGTACACTTGGGTCCTGTCTCCTGGATCCAGGAGACACAGATCCCACATGGGCAGGGGTTGTGGAATCCTGGGAAGAGTCAGTTGACTTTGCTGAACTCTCTTGCTTCCCTGTGTTCTAAAGGAAACCTCCGTGTCCCGTCTTCAGCTGAGGAAGGTTCCCTGTGCATGTGGATGGCAAAGGGGCTGCCCTAAGCTCTAGACCCACGTGCCAGGAGAGAAAAGGAGCCAACTCCTGCCCTGTATTGGGCAAGGTCAGGCAGCCTCGGGAAATGAAGAGGTTGGTTGAGGCTCTCCCTCTACTGGTGACCTTTGGGGAAGGTACACAGGGGGTGCCCAGAAGACTTCTCAGGGCTGGATGCCAAGCATCCAGGGGAGCTGACCAGAGGACAGCCAGCCCAGGGGAATCACTTCTCTACTTTCAGGGCAGGCCCACAGTGCCAATGGGCTGGCCTTTCCACAAGCCAGACCCCAGCCAGCCAGTCAGCCAGTACTGAGAGCAGGCAGCTCCCACTGAGAGCTGATCCTTAGCATCTTTGGGAAACCATAGCCGCCCTTCACCATTTGGAACTCCCTACCTTGAACCTATCTTTGTAAGCTGGGTTCACAGTTCTCCACCTCAACGCTGCCAGCCTTTGGCCCCTTGGAGAGCTGTCAGGGAGCAGGTAGTTTTCAAGTACCTGGAAAGAGATGAAATGTGTGGGCACAGTACCAGACAGGGTCGTTCCCCAGACTCCTGTGCTACTGCTGGGAATTCAGGCATCAGGGAAAAAGCATGCATGGTAAGTGGAAACCAGGTCTGTTTGTGCATGCGAGCGTGTGCGTGTGTGTGTGTGTATGTGTGTGTGTGTGTCTGTGTGTCTGTATGTGTGTGTGTATGTGTGTCTGTGTGTGTATGTGCCTGTATGTGCTGGTGGCAGTGTGCATAAGTGGATATGTGTGTATGTCTGCGTGTCTATGTGTTTGTATTTCTGTGTGTTTGTGTTTGTGTGTGTGTCATTGATAGGTATGGAAGCAAACCTTTCTTTTTTTTATTTCTATTTATCCATTTTATTTTGTAATGCATATCTATGATTAAGAAAAATATGAATCCTTTATTGATTTCTTTTGTTTACACGTAATTGATTTTTTTTTCTGTCACTGCCTTTCTCTTGTAACTACTTATGTCACAATTCACTGTCTTGGAATTCAACTGAGAGTTGAGAGGGACCACGATTTGTAAATTTTAAAAATCAAGATCTAATTTTTTAAAAATATATAACTTCTTTATTTTTCAGTTCTCAACATTCACTTTCACAAGAATTTGAATTCAAAATTTTCTCCCCTTCTATCCCCATGCCCCACTCCACCACAGCAATCACCCCATCCACCCTTTGCTCCAGTCTGTCCTCTTCTCTGTTACCACCTCCTTCTCCCATCCCTCTCCCCTCTGTTTTCAGGTAGTCCAAAATAGATTTCTATACCCCATTGCCTGACCTTCTTATTTCCTACTTGCATGCAGAAAAAATTCCTTTTTAATGTGGCAGAGGGTGTTTTTGGACCCATGGTCTTTCTTTTGGCATTTAGTAAATGTTTAATGATTATTTTACACATTTATATCCACATACATATGTGCATGTTTTTATGCAAGCACAAAAATGTACGATGAAATGATAACAGGTGTATGAATCTATTTCCATATAGAAATATTGAGAGGATGGGTAGAAAAGAAATATGGGTCTAAACTCAGTAAACGGACCTATTAATAATCACATAATTTCTTTTATTTTGTAGTTCTATTGATTGTTTTGCCCTCCTATTTTTATTCTTTTTTTTCAGTGTTCTACAACCACTTCCATCTATCTTATATTCCTCCCCTCCCTCCCCCCCTTACCTTTTTCCTCCCCACCTCCTCTCTCAGATGGTATACAGTTTTATATCAGTTCTACACATAAATTGTTATTAAATACATTTTCACCTTAGTCATGTTGCATAGGAGAATTAAAATGAATGGAAGAAATCATCAAACCAACCAAAATATAATACAAAAGAAAATGATCTGCTTCATTCTGGGATTGAGTCTCTGGGATTCTCTAAGCATATCATATCACTTGCCAAGAATGATAACTTAGTTTCTTCTTTGTCTATTCTAGTTCCTTCAATTTCTTTTTCTTCTCTTATTGATACAGCTAACATTTCTAGTACCATATTGAATAACAGTGGTGATTATGGACATCCTTGTTTCACCCCTGATCTTATTGGAAATGCATCTAGATTATCCCCAATTGCATATAATGCTTGCTGAAGGTTTTAGGTAGATATTGCTTATTATTTTATGGAAAGTTCCATTTATTCTTATGCTCTCCAGTGTTTGCAATAGGAATGGGTGTTGTATTTTGTGAAAAGCTTTTTCTGCATCTATTGAGATAATTATATGGTTTCTGTGAGTTTTGTTGTTGATACGATCCATGATAACAATAGTTTTCCCAATATTGAACTAGCTCTCCATTCGTGTTATAAATCCTACCTGATTTTAAGTTATTATTCTCGTGATAAATTGTGGTATTCTTTTTGCTAAATTCTGATTGAAAATTTTTGCCCCTATATTCAATAGATAAATTGGTCTATACTTTTCTTTTTCTGTTTTGGCTCTTCCTGGTTAGGTATCAAAAGCATATTTGTACCATAAAAAGAATTTGGGAGAACTCCTTCTTCTCCAATTTTCTCAGCAAATGTTGGATAGAATTCACTTGTAAATCTATCCATCCCTGGAGATATTTTCCTAGGAAGTTCGTTGATGTCTTCTTCCATTTCTTTTTCTGGAATGGGGTTATTTAAATATTCGACTTCCTCTTCTGGTAATCTTGGCAATTTGTATTTTTCAAAATAATCACCCATCTCATTTTGATTCTTGAATTTATGGGCATACAGTTCGACAAATAATTTCTAGAAGAAAATGTAAAATATCTAATTAGAAAAACAACTAACCTAGAAAATAGCTCCAGGAGAGAAAATCTAAGACTTATTGGCCTACCAGAAAGCCATGATGAAAAAACAATTTTTAGCACTCATTTTGAAAGGTTGGATTTCCATTTCCATCCCTTCTTCCCTCCCTACACACCTGCACTGAGAAACCAAACAATTCAATGTAGGTCATCCATATGTAGTTACACAAAACACTGCCATAATAGTTCGGTTGTGTCCTACCCTGCCCTCCATTTACTCCATTCTCTCCCTTGACTTGTCTTCCCAAAATAGGGGTGAGAGAACCTTTCTCACACACATACTTGTAAGTGCATACAAGAAAACCAATTGAATAACTGAGCACTCCAGTTTCCATTCCAGTCTCTTCCCAAGACGCTTCCAGCCACCACCACCATCAATACCCCCACCAAGTAGTCAGGCCCTCTCCCTGTCAGTGAGGTCAGACCAATGTCAGCCCAAGCCAACAAGCACCAGAGGCACCCACGAATCATCTTCTTTTGTCTCCATCCTCCACTAACAGGCTCTGGCCCTGAGAGGCAGAAGTCTAGACCCCACTAAACCTCTCCTCATAGGGCAGGGTCACCAAAACTGCTCCCTGGGGAGCCAGAGGACAAAAGTTTTCCTTCTCTTTGCTGATCCGATGCCCTTCAACTGGGCAAAAGCAGAGTGAGGGTGTCAGGCCCTGAGTACACCCATGGACCTTAGCACAGAATGTCTGCTCTCACCCATGGTCAGCACAGAAAGAAGGAGCCTGGCAGATGATGGTGGAAGGAGTCAAGGGGAGTGTCACAGAGGGTTTTGCCCCTTATGACTGACTGTTAGGCCTCATCTTTTTTTCTGGTTAGGTGCTCAGCTGTGTTCTTCCCTGGCTTCTGGACCACGGCTGGGCAGGTTGCATCAGCACAGCACCAAATCTGTTCCACAGTCACTTTCTTCTGGACCAACCCAGAACCCTGGATGAGACTGAGGGTCAACACCTGGAACAGGGGGCCCTCTCTGACAGCAATAAGGGAGTGGGTGTTTATGTCCCCATGTGTGTGTGTGCCTATAGATGGGGAAAGAGTAATGGGAAATAGGGGGTTGGGTATGTGCGGCTGTCTTTCCCAACAGGCCTCAGTGACACTCTCTCAAGCCATGCTTTTGGGAAGAGGGAGCTCCCAAGCCCTGCTCGGTGGTGGGATCACCTGCAGGGGAGAAGGAGGAAGAGACCTTCTCAGAGCCACTATTTGTGCTAAAGGTCTTCTGCAGTTGGCCCATCTGGTAGCTGAAATAATATCTACGCTGGAGTCCACCTGTCAAACAAACAGGAGGGAGCACTCCACAGGGGACCTGGAAGTCATGTCCAACCATTGCTTTCCCTGGGCTCTCATGGGTCCCATGTGGTTGTCCCTGAAGCAGACAGCCTGGGCACTGGGATGTGGGGATGAGAAGCCCAAAGTCCCCTGTGGGCTGAGACAAGAGAAGGGCCTCCTCCTCGGTGTTCTGGGTCTACCTTTCATCCCTTGAAGCCTCCCATCCTTTTCCTGTGACTTCACCACCCCAGAACTGAACTTTGTGGAGGGGACAAAGGACCGCATTGCTTCTTGTGTGACTCACCACAAACCTGACAGGTGGCACCTAGGTCCCTGGCCTATCTGAGCCTATTTCCTCCTCTGTAAAACAAAGGGCTTGGACTCCAGAGGCTCTCTTTTCTACCTCTGTGTTTTCTTGGTCCCGAATTGACAGAGAAGAAAGCTGAGACAGAGAGCAGTGGAACCATGTTTGAGCCTTGTTCCACAGGCTTGTAATTGTAAGGAGAGCAGACTCTGTCCACTCATCTGTGTCCTCCTCACTCCAGGAATGCCTCCATGGGACAACCATGTACTATTTCTGTTCTGTGAGTTCTGTGGTAAGGACCAGGGGCCTGGTGGGTCTGACTAGGAGGATCCCAGCTTTAATCCCCAGGATGAGAGAGAGACCTCCACATGAAGCACCCTCCCTAGGAGTCTTCCTCCATGGTTAGATAGCTCTCATTCTGCCTCCTGTTCCCACCTCTAACCTCAACACAAATGTCCTGGTCCTGCCCTCTGAGGTAGCCACACATAAACAGGCTAATCCTTCCCCATAGGGCAACTGTAGGAGCAACAGCCTTTGTCTCCCTGCCCTGCCCCAAGCCAACCCTCTCCACAACACCCACTGACCTGCCTACCCTGGGGAATTGGTTCTGAATGCCAAGGCATAGATGGACACAGACAGACACAGGTAACTGGAGGGTCGTCTCTGTCCTAGACAGAATACAAGAAGGCCAAGAGCATAGCTGGGGCATTGTTCTGTTTTTGGGATGGGGAGAGGGAGTGGGAGCTATGAGCAAGGGGAGAAGACACGGAAGTAGGCCTTCTCTCTTGGAGCCCACCCACTCAGCTGGCTCTCCTCTCCTGTCTTGTTTCTCTGTCCCTGCCCCATGACAGCTGTCATAACCCCCCTTTATGAGAGACCTCAAAGATCCAAACCTGAAAGCCCCTTTAGCCTGGCCCAGCTTGGGGGCTGTGTGGTCTCTAGTCTGGACCATGCTGAGACCCCAGGACACCTATAGAGATTGTTGAAGCAGGTCATGAGTACAACAGTGCCAGATCGCTGAGAGAAGCAGACAGAAAAAGTGAAAAGAAACCACCTATCCATTGCCCCTAGGCTGTGGCTTTGTCTGAGTCATCCCCACCCCTGCCTTGTGTGTCCAGAGACATAGAAGCCAGGCCATGGCAAGTCAGGACACCCCCCAGCCAGGAGGAGCCAAAGCCACTCACTTTGTGGTCAGGCCCACCTACCTCCAAGCCACAGAGCCCCATGACCCTGTACTGACCACCCTTTCGACTTTCTGCCAAAGACCCTGGAATATCTCTCCAGAGCCCATAAGCTCTGGCCCCAAACTTCTATGGACATTCGCGTCCTCACTGTTGGAATTGCCCACCCACCTCAGCCCCAGGCCCCAGACTAATGATTCCCTTTCCTCCAGATGGAAACAACTGGGCATACCACCTGCCTTGGTTTGGGCCTGTCCTCTTCTGCCTTTTCTGTCTCTCCAGAATTCCTGACAGTCCCCTCAATACTCCTACTCCCCTGCCTCCTAGGACTTTGCTATCCAACATATCCCAGTCGGGTCCTCATATGCTGGAGGATCGTATTCATAGGTTTTCAGAACCACAAGCACTGCTACTGGAACTAGCCTGTCCTTTCTTTCCAATCAAGTATGAATGAGACATTTTCCCCGGAAATCCTAGGTCAAGGAATGTCATCATTTTAGACGAGTCTGCTATATATCCCTGTGGTGCCACATCTCAGTGCAAGGGGCGGCCCTGGGTTGCCCAAAAGTATGCCAGGTGCTACCCAGAATTGGCAGTCCTTTCCATGCCTGGAAACTTTCCCATTCAGAACTAGAGTCTTATGTATCACTTGGAATACATCTAAGGATTGGCTGAGCTACATCCAGAGGGGCTCACAGCCAGGTACCTTGGGTCTATAGCATCTCCAACACACTTTGGGGACCCTGGGTCAGCTGAGTCCTTACTGGACGTTGAAGGTCTTGAGAGCAACTCAAGCCAGGACACTTCTCCATGCCAATGCTGGAGAAAAGGACTTTCCTGACTATGCATTACCCTTGATTATCTCCAGTCGTCTTCCCGAAACTTGGAAGGTTAGTGATTAGCAAACAGACCCTTTATCCCAAGGAGTAGCTTCAATGCAGGGGAAGCAAATGTGCAGCCTTCTTGAGCAGAGATGGCTTGCTATCCCCAGGGGATCTAACATGTTGTGAGGTACCCATCCAAGGACACTGACATGAAAATGATTTTACTCTGAAGAGAGTTGCTCCAATCTGAGTTGCCTGCCCACCTCACCTCAGGTAGCAGAGAAGAGAAGAAAATGGCCACCCATTCCCCATTCACAGCCCCAGTGCCTCACTGCTCCACTGCCAGGGATGGCTCATTCCCAAGGATGAGTGTGCTGCTGATTTACTCGAGAAAGGAGGGGGGCAGTGAGACAACAGGGCAGAGCCTCCTGGCTTAATGGCTATTTTCTAGACCTCCACCCTGCTGGCATGTGTGCCCCACTGTTCCACTCCCTCAGATGCAGACTCCTCTGCCTCCTCTCTGCCTAAACATTTTTCACCCTGTAGGACTTTGGAGAGCACACTGGCCTGGCATTAAGAGGCTCTGCCTTCCAAGTCGGCTTGGGCCTCTGAATTCCTGGCAATTGTCCTTTGCTCCCTGGGCCCTTGTTTCCTCATGTGGAAGTTGAGGTTCTTGGAATCTCTGGCCTGCAGGGACCATCCCAGCTCTCAGTCTCTGAGATTCCCCTTTGAGGATAGTGACCTGCCCTGCTCTGAGAAGTTTCTCTAGGAAACCAGTCCCTTGCTGCTGGGCTACCCTGATCTAAACTCATGGGAATCTCCTTCCCCAACGCACTCAGCAAAGACCAACTCTGTGCCTGACACTGGGTTTGCACTGGAAACCGTGTCAGGTGGTGGCCACCTCAGAAACTACCTATGACCCTGGGTAGAGAGGCATTCTCTCCCCTGCTCCCTGCTCCTTAACCATCTGGGCTGTGGTGGTAGCCAGAAAGAAAGGA
>CM053775.1:44942740-44964824 GCA_028658325.1 Potorous gilbertii
AGAGCAGTATACACTTTTCCTTACAATCACACCCCCTTGAAAGAGCTGAAAATTTCCACAGCCCCAGACTTTTCTCTGAAAAGTGCTGCTGAAAACCTCAGAAGCCTGCAACAGTGTCCCTTACACCCTGGCATCAAAGCCGTACTTTAACAAAGAGGTACAAGTACAAGTGATCGGCAAAATGAGCAAACAACAGAAAAAACTCTGACTCTTTCAAACAGCTATGGTGACAAGGCAGATCAAAACTATGTATCACTCAGAAAAAGACTGCAAAGTCCAACTCCCATATCCCATGGCTCCAAGGCAAAGATGAATTTGTCCCAGGTCATGGATTTGTCTTCCATCATAGTCTTGATTAGACTAAGGTTTCACAGCTGATCTTCCTTACAATATTCCTGTAACTGTGTATCCAGTTCTCCTGGTTCTGCTCACTTCACTCTGCATTAGTTCATCAAAGGCTTTCCAGACGTTTCTGAAAGCCTGCTGGTGGTCATTTCCCTCAAGTATCAGTGAGTCTAACCAGTCTGAGAGGTGTATTCAGCTCTCTCTCTTTGCATGCACTGGAATGGATGCACATGTAAAGGGGAATATCTGTACATATGTGCACATCCATGAATAAAGGACATGAAGATGTGCATGTTTATGTGAGAGCTGGCACAGTGGCAACACTTCTATGTCTGGAGATTGGAAGAACTGAGTTGTAATCTGGCTTCAAACACTTACTAGCTGCAGGACCCCAGGCAAGTCACTGAACCTCTTGGCTTGGCACAGCTCCTATGACGAGTAGACAATGGAATTCATTAGATATGAACCCAATAGGGGTGATGCTGCAGGGAAATCTTAGTTGCAATTACATCGCATACACTTATGGCAGGCCCACATCATTGTGGTATTGTGATTTTCCGTTAGCTATTTTCAATGGTGCATGAATAGGAGTGCAGGAGGTGGAAGTTGGAGTAATTCAGGGCTGAAGTTTGGCAACCTGTAAGCAATGATAGGACAAGGAGATAAGAGCTACCAGAGTGGAGATTAATGTACAGGTGGTTCACCAAAGGCTAGATATAGGGGTGAAGGGGGAGATAATGGAAAGGATGAAGCTTAGGCTTGGGATTATCCAAAGTTGGGCTCCTATTGGCTCAGCTGAGGAAAGAATGAAAATGACAAATGCTGGAGGGGCTGTGAGAAGACAGACACACTCATGCTGTGTTGGTGGAGTTGTGAACCGGTTTGATGATTCTGGCAAGAAAGAAATCTTGAGCTATGTCCAACTGAAATATTCAAGTATGCATCCCCTTGGTAAACAACTAGGTTAATCCCACAAAAAAATCAAAGAAAGAGGGACAGGACCACTATGCACAAAACAAAGTTATTTCATTGACTTTTAATGGTAGCAAAGAATTGGAAAGTGATGGCATGCCCATCAGTTGTGCAGTAGCTAAACAAGTTATGGTTTGTGACGGGGAAGGACTCTCATTGGACTAGTAGAAATGATGAGGGGGAAAGGTTTCAGACACACCTGGAATGACTTGTAGGAATTGGTGCAAAGTAAAATGAGCTGAACTGGAGAACAATGTATGCAAAGACGACAGTATTGGAAAGATTATCCTCTTGGAAAACTTCAGAAATCTGATCGGTAGGATGACCAATGATGACATACACTCTCCATCTCAGCTGATTTACTGCTCAGGAGAAGGAGTAAAGCATGTTTGCTTTATCTTTCTTCACTTAGATAATACTCCAAAGGGTTTATTTTGCATAATTATTTGTCTTTCTAAAGTTATTATATTTTCCTGTCTTCTCAATGGTCATGGGGGGAGGAAGGAGAGAATTTAGAACTGAAAGTAAAAAGAAATTTCATCAAAACTCAGGAAAAAGGAAAGGAAAAAAAGAAAAGGGGAAAGAAAGGAGAAGAAAGGCAGGATTGCAGAGGAGAAGGATGGTCGTCCTCTAGTTCTCCCCCCACAGCCCATAAAATACCTGTACAAATGACTAAACAAATTCAAGAGAAACAGAAGCCACAAAATGATGGAGTGAAACAGATTTTCAGCCCATGACAGTCAGGAGGGCCGACAGGAGAGGTCTGTTGCACCAGGCTGAGGGCAGAGAAGAAAGGAAGCAGAGAACAGGAGGAGAGAAAGAGAGAATAGGAAAGGTAAAGAAAGTGAAGGAGACGGAAAAGGAAGTCTCCTTGGCTCTTGAATATAAATAGACATGGAATACCTCTTCAGGTCCAACTCTGAGACCCTGATCTGTGTTATCTGCCTGTCCCAAGACCCAGATCCAAATATCCCAGGAAATGGTTGGTCTCACACAGTTAATTCAAAGCAGACATCACTGAAGTTATCAGTTTGTAATCCTGTCCTAAATGATGGTGTGATTAAAAAGAGGATTGGAATCTCCCTGGGTAATCCTCATCTCCTGACAGTTCTTTTAGCTAGAGTCTGTAAGCACCTAGCTTCGAAAGAGGAAAGCATCATGGAGGCAGTTTCTCGGAGACTTTATCTTCTATGACTGTATGTTTCTATACCTGGGGTACTCACTGGAGAGTTGAGTATGAGAACAAGGCAGGGAGGGGTACAGGACAGGGGACTCAACAGCTTTTCATGTACTTGTCTCAAATACCAACCAGTGGTAAAGAGCTTGGTGCCCCAAGAAGACCCATACTGAGACCAGCATTCCCTGGAAAAAGTCAGTGATCCCAAAGGTGACAGAACTGTGGGGCATCCTGTTCTTTGTGTAAATGTGCCCTGTCCCTGCCACCTTTTCCTAGTGTGGGAGGAACATTTGTAGAGTGATGTCTACTTTGGTAGAGTCTACATTGACTGCACTTGAAAGCAAGAGGTAAGGATTAGGGAAGGGACATTTCTCCCTTCCTCTGTGAGCCTCATTGGCAATGGGGTTGAGGCATACCTGAAGACTTAAAATTTCCATTACACAACACAGTCCATCCAAGTAGGGTAAAGCTGGGGCAGTTCCTGATTACCTTTCACCCAGTTAGGAACTTACCCTGAAAAAGGAATCAAGAGCAAAACATGTCATAGGTATTCCTCTGTTCCACTCAGTCTGCAGGGTTTCGCTTCCCAGCGCCAGACCCCAGAAGGCTCTCCTTCCCTGACTCTGAATGTAGAACTCTCAGGTGACCTAAAAGCATAGGCTTGCTAACTGCCTCCTTGGTCATGGGGTTCTTGATGACAAGAAGTCATCAAGTGGGCTCCAGTGGGAAAGCCCGATGTGCAGATTGCTGGGAGTGGAAAGAGTCCTAATCCCCTGGCAGATCAGGGAAGTCCCCAGGGAGCACAGGGCAGTAGAAGTAAAAGACTGAAACCATTGAAGGTGAGGCTTGAAGAAGACAGTAAATAGGGAGTAATGGTGAATACCCCTTGGGATAGTTAGTGACATCATTCTGAGAGATGTTATCATGCTCCACCAAGGGATGTTGACCAAAAAGCTGTAGGTCTGCTGATCAAGGGTGTTTCAGCCTAGCTCCAATTTCCACTCAGCAGTCCCAAGAAACAGGCAGACCAACAAGATATTCAATTGCCCAAAGAGGGGTCGAGGATGAAAGATTGATCAGATGAGTTTTATCCAATGGGATCAGATTGGTAAATGCCACAATAGGCAGGGGCTGAGGCTAGAGCCAGTGGAGGGGCTGTACAGTGAAAACTAGTCACTCCCTTCACGCATGGTTTTGTGACCATGCTGGGGGGGAAAGACATCAGAAGGAAGAGAGGAGCAACTGAATGGGGGAGAGAGGGGAGAGATTGGGAGAGGCCAGGGGTCAGGGGCTCCCGGAGAGGAGTAAAAGGAAAAAAGAATGATACAGAGACAGAGAAGGACAGAGATATGAGAGACAGAGAGGGGAGAGACAGACACACAAAGATGGACACGGGGTAGAACAGGCAAAGAGAGAGCAGGGGGAGGGGGATTCAAGGGTGCAGGCACCTGGGGGTAGGAGAGAGGGGCCCATAGGCAGGGGGAAGAGAGTGAGAGAGGTGGGACAGAGACAGAGACACAGAAGGAGAGAGATATGAGAGACAGAGGGAAAGGAGGCAGTCATAGGTAGGAAGACTAGAACACAGAGAAAAGGGGATAGAGAAGGAGAGGAAAAGAGAAGAGAGTGAGGGTCCTGTAGGTAGGAGCAAGATGGAGAGACAGAGGGAAAGAGGGAGACCTTGAGAGGTATTGGGTGAGAGGAGAGAGAGCCTAGGGCCTCATCCAGAGAAGATGCTTTAATGACAGGGACGGAAAGAGAGGGGAGAGAATGAGGGTGGGGCAGGAGGTAGACAGCGAGACAACACAGACGTCTAGACAGAGACAGAGAGAATCCAGGATGTGAGGAGGACCAGGGCCCACAGTGGATGTAAAATCCCTTTCCCCTAAGACCTGCATGGGAGAGAATGTCAGATGAGTTCCTAGTGCCACAGCCTTTCAGGGACAAGCTCTGGGCAGTAGAGTTGGAGACCAGTCCTTCTAAGATGAGGAGGCTTGCCAGGGGTCCTTGGGTTCCGTGGTATTGAGTGACCAGTGAGATGTGGGGCAGGACAGGTAGTGCAAAGCCCCCTCCTCTGGGCTGTGTGAAGATTGCTGGAGACTCTCCAGCTGGGGTAGGCGAAGGAGGAGTCCTGATGTCTCCTCCTCTGTCCTGGACAGACCCAATGCAGACCACTGGTCTCCACTGGGGGAGCTGAAACCACAGAGGAACTCTGAATCTAAAATCCTCAGCTGCCTGTGAAGCCCAGGCCAGATCCTGCCTGCTCTTCCAGGTATTTCCTGATGTCTTAAGCTAGGCCTTTGGACATCCTTCGGTATAATGGGGTCTGTGTCCTTGGTGGGTTACACAGGAGAGCCTGGACCTCTGGACTATGGGTAGGCTAGGAGCTTATGTCACTAGAGGGGAGGGACTTGATAAGTGTGGATACGACAGGCCTGGAATTGGAGACCATAATTGCCTATGGGCTAGGCAGAGTCTCCTGAGGAAGCAAGGACTGAGGCTGGAACCTGAGAGGGGTGGCCCATTATCTGTAAAGCTGGCCTGGGAAGGAGACATTAGACTGATGTGGCCTGAAGACAGCCAGGGGAGCGAGCCAGGCCTGGGGATTGGAAGCTGCACTGGGGTCCAACAGGACACTTTGGGTCCCAGAGAGTCTACTGGACACACCTGGAGGCATTTGCCAGGACACCTAGAAGCCCAGAATGGTGAAGGGATGCGTTCAAGGCCAGCCAGCCAGGAATGACGATGATAGGCACATTTGCCCACACTGAGTGCTCCCCCACTGTGTCAAGGATTGCCTTGGAGGGCCACTGGTTTTCCACTCAGACATCTGTCTTCAATCCAAGGCTTGAAGCAAGTCACATCCTTAGTGTATTACAAAGGCAGGGTTTGTGTGTGGGAGGGAAGAGGAGAGTAGATGGGAGATTAGTCCAGGTGAAATGAGTGGTTCTCAGAGGCTCCTGCCTGGACTCTCAGGTTTTGTGACACTCGTGGGATCAGAGGGAGCCAACCATCAGAGAGGACTAGATGGCATCATGAGTAGAGGCTTGGGTCTGGCAGGCGGGAAACACCAAGTTCTGATACTGCCTTAGATGCTCTCCAGCATCTGGTAAATGCCTGGCAAAGTCATCTGGACTGTCTAAGCCACAGTTTTCTACTTTGCACAGTGCAGATGCTAACAGCAACAGCCTCCAGGGATTTTGGGAGGCTTAAGTATGGTAACACCTGTGCAAAATTGCCATGGCCATCTTGGAATGCCCCAGAAAGGCTATCAAGGAGTACCCTAGCTGCCACTGCTGCAGCTTCTCGTTATCGTTACTGTCCTCATGGTGATTACATTTGGGGCACAGGTGGCTCTAGGGCTAGAGAGGATCCTGGCTGCCATTGGGGCTGGGAATGAGGATGGACAGGACAGCCCTTGCTATGGTCCAGAAAAAAACGTAGGAATCCAAGAAAGGCTGCAGAACCGTGGGCAGCTCGCTCCTAGGTGGGCATCTCCTCCTGGGCATTCTGTCTGGGAGTCAGTGAGATGAAAATGAAGGTATTATTCTGGTCACCTAGTGAACAGGGCACAGTGGGGGCAGCCTGGTGGGCTCAGGATGGGGACTGAGTGGCAGAGGATTCTGGAAGCTTATGAGAATTCAACAAAGTGAGGCATTGTCCTTCTCAGAATGGGTTAGATCTTGGAAAACACACCTGGTCTAGCTCCAGGTTGCGAAAGGGGTCATTTCTCTAACTATCTAGAGGGACTCATGCTTTAGAGAGGGCAAGAACCCTCCCTGCCATCACCCTCAATGTGCACTGAGTGAAATATTCATCGGACAGTTTCCTAATGTCACATTGAGGCCCATCGATCAGCTGAGGCACAGACAACCTGAAAGACAACAGCACAATTCAGTCGCTGGGTGGCCCAAGGACAGGTTTTGTGGTGGTATCACCTGAAACCTCCCATGTTCTGGAACATGGACATTGACAGTTCCCAGGGACACATCTTCATCAAGGCACTGACAGGTTCAGGAACAGCAGTCAGGCACGGCAGGATGGGGACATTTCCAACCCATGATTTCTAACGCAGGGAGAGGGAGTCATGGGCAAGGGGAGAGGGCAAGGGGACAGGCCTTGTCTCTTGGAGCCCACCCACTCAGCTGGCTCTCCTCTCCGACCTTGTCTCTCTGTCACTGTACCATTATTCAACTGTCCCAAGTCATTTTACAAGGGACCTCAAAGATCTAAGAGAACACCTTAGTCTGGCCCAGCTAGGGGGCTGGTTGGGCTGCAGGTTGCATCAGGCTGAGGCCTCAGGAAACCCAAAGAGATTGGGAGGGGAGGGTCATGACCACAACAGCGCCAGATCGCTGAGAGAGGCAGATCGAAAAAGGCCAAAGAAATCACCCATATGTTTCCCCCAGGCTGTGACTTTTCCTGAGCGAGCCTCACCCCTGCCTTGAGTGTCCAGAGACAGGGAAGCCAGACCATGGGAAGTCAGGCACAACCCCCAGCCAGGAGGAGAAAAAGGTCACTTACTGTGTGGTTGGGCAGAGACATGAATCCAGGTCTCAGCATGGTTCGAAAGGTTGGCTTGTTCTGAGGATGGTGTGGAAGGGAAGGGACCCTGGACATTCCCTGACTTTCTATGATCCCTTGCATTCCTGTACAGCTACAACATCCTGAGACAGAGATGCCTTCCTGTGAGGAGCATGGACAACAGAATATTGCCATGACATAGCCCATTGTGACATGGATGGTAACAATGTGGGGAGTGAAACAGGAGCCTTGAATGTCCTTGCTCTTAAAGGGAAAGGAGCAAGGCAGGGCAGGCAAGGAGTTCTGGCCCAGATGTTAGAGACTTGGTCAACACCCCTCCTCCACCACCCACTGTACTTCTGCCCCCAGCCAGAGCAATACCCAGGTCCATGGGATTCTTTTCTGTCGCCAGCACGTCTATGCCTCTGTCACCCCAAACCAGGTCTCATACAATTCCCTGGGTCTCTTCCAGCATCAATGATACCTAGGATATGTAGAGATTTTAGATGGAGACACAAAGAATGTACATTAAGGGCAAAAGTCCGCCCTGACCTGGGCAAGGAAGAAACCTAGAAACCTGTAATCCTCTTTAGGGGCTTCCGTGGAGACAATTAGCCCTCCCAGAAAGGAGGCAGAGGGTGTCAAATGGTGGGAAAGACTGGCACAAGGAACAGTGAAGGCCCTCCTTCCTCAGTTGGCAACACTATTCCACAGCACCCTTGAAAAAGTCAAGAATGGTGCCCCTTGGCATGCCCAAGAGATTGGGGAAATTTTAGCCCTCAGCCAACCAGCCCTAAAGGGGAGGGGGCATGTGACAGGGAGGGCAGGGAGCAGGTTCTGGTTCTGTTCTGTGATATGGGCCTCCCTGGTAGCTAGGCTGCTTCATGATAACTAGCAACCATCCCAACTCCCCATCTCAGAACCATCTTCCTTATTTCTTCAAACCGAACTCAGAGGAATCCAAAGAAAACCACCACTGTGAGAGAAATTCCCAGGTAATTGCACACACTGCCCCCCTCCCAGGTCCCAGACCCTCAGAAATCTCCCAAGCTCACCCGGGATAAGAACCCTCCTTTACCAGAAGGAAAACTACGCAGCCTCAGGAGGATGTTAGGCTGGCCCAAGGATGTACCAGGCAGGAGCTGGATCTGATATCTGTCCTCACCCTGGGCAGGGCTCTGGAAATAACTCAGGGACACTGGGCTGAGCATTCCCCTCCCCTGCCTTTATGCTCCCAGAAGATCTCAATTTTAGCCTGCTTGGTAGCCAGGTCACAACTCAGCCAATGAACTCCTCATCCCCATTAGCTCATTGAGCTCAGTCCCCGGACAGAACTCCCCAGGCCAGCCCTTGGCAGTGCCAGGGGCAAAGGTCTTTGGGTCCAGGCCAATCATTCTGTGGGAAGGCACACTGTGGGCCCACCTGCCTCCAAGTCACACAGCCCCATGTCCCTGTACTGACCACTCATTCTGCTTTCTGCCAAAGACCCTGGCATATCCCTCCAGAATCCATGAGCTCTGTCTCCCCACCTTCTGTGGACACCCCTGTCCTCACTGTCTGAAATGCCCACCCACTCCAGCCCCAGGCTCCAGATTTATGATTCCCTTTCCTCCCCTTTGAAACAAGTGGGCATACCACCTACCTTGGCTTTGGGCCTGTCCTCTTCTGCCATTTCTCTCTCTTCAGATCTCCTGACAGTCCCCATAGTACACCTTCTCCACTCCCTGCTAGGGCTGTGGTACACAACATGTCCCAATTGGGTTCTCCTATACTGGAGGACAGTATTCAAAGCTTTTGAGAATGATAAACTCTGCTACTGGAAACCTCTGCACAGACAGACTAGCCTGTCATTTCTTTCCAATCAAAGATGAATGAGATGTTTTTCACAGAAATACTAGGTCAAGGAATGACATCATTATAGAAGACTCTGTTAAAAACCCCTTATGGTGCCACATCTCAGTTCAGGATGTGGCCCTGAGTCCCCCATAACGATGCCAGGTGCTCCCTAGTGGTGGCAGTTCTTTACAGGACTGGAAACTTTCTCATTTAGATCTGGAGTCTGTGTGTCAGTCAATCTCTGTCTGAGGATGGGCTGTGCTCCACTCAGAGGGGCTCACAGACAGGCACCTTGTGTCTCTAGTGTCTTCAACACACTTTGGGAACCCCGGGTCATCAGGGTCCTTACTAGAGGTTGGAGGTTTTGGAAGAACTCATGCCAGGACACTGCTCCATACCAGTCCTGGAGAAATGGACTTTCCAGACCATATATTACCCTTGGTTATCTCGAGTCATCTTCCTGAAGGCCGGGGGGTCAGTGGTTAGCAAACAGACCCAGGGGATCCAATATGGCCTGTGATAGAGATCCAACGACACTTCCACGGAAATGGTTTTACTCTGAGGAGAGTTGCTCAAGTCTCAGGAGCCTGCCCACCTCACCTCAGGTCATGGTAGACAGCAGAGAGGAGAAGACAATGGCCACCCATTCCCAATTCCCAGGCCCAGTACCTCCTTGCTCCCCTTGTAGGCATGACTCATGTCCAAGGACGAGGTTGCTGAATTTTTATTACAGAAAGGGGGTGGGTGGGAGACCTCAGGGTAGAGATTTCTGGTTTCAGGGATGTTTTCTAGACCTGCACCCTGCTGGCATGGGTGCCCCACAGTGCCCTTCCCTCAGATCCAGACTCCTCTGCCACCTCTCTCTGTCTAAACACCTATCACCCTGTGGGACTGTGGAGAGCACACTGGTCTGGCATTCAGAGGCTCTTACTTCCAGTCTGAGTGGGGCCTCTCAATTCCTGGCAATTGCTCTTTGCTCCCTGGGCCCTTGTTTCCTCCTGTGGAATTTGAGGTTCTTGGAGTCTCTGCACTGCAGGGACCATCCCAGCTCTCCGTCTCCGAAAGTCCCCTCTGAGGCTCTGGCCCAGACTGGAGGCAGGGAGCATAGTTACCTGCCCTGCCCTGAGCAGCTTCTCTAGGAAACCAGTCCCTTGCTGCTGGGCTACCCTGATCTAAACTCATGGCAATCTCCCTCCCCAACACACTCTGGAAACACAGACTCTGTGCCTGACTCTGTGTTTGCACTGGAACACAGGTCAGGTGGTAAACAACTTAGATACTTCCTGTGACCCTTTGCAGGGAGATACCCTCTCCCCTGCTTGCTGCCCCCTGACCATCTTGGGTGTGGTGGGAGCCACAAAGAAAGGGGGGCTCCGTGAAGGAGGAATCTCCTGGCAGGGAATCTAGACCAGGGACCCAGAGCAGTCAACGTCCCAAGCTGTGTGTTCCAGGAGGCGTCTTTCCTTGCATCCTGGTCGGTGTTCCTCTCAGGGGCCCAGGGATCAGACTGTGAGTATGTGGGAAGAAATGAGGGGGTGTCAGGGGGAGAAGTCAGGGTGAAGGACATGGAGGAGAACCCAGTAAAGACCAAAGGACTCAAAAATTCACCATCAAAGTTCTTTATTTCTCTGTTTTTAATTTTTTTTAGAGGAAACAATATAACACAACTACCTGATAAAATTTCACTGAATATATCCTCAAAGAGTAACTTTTGTGGAAGAGGTTAGAGAGGGTCCCATGGAGACCAGGATTGTTTTGGCATCTTTTGGGTGGCTTCTGGGGTGGTTGACGGCCAAAGGGCCAGAGATGGGTCCAAAAGGAATGCCAAGGGGAAGGGAGAGTAAGGATGCAGGCAAAGGGGAAAGGCAGAGCAGCAGGAAAGTGGGGTCACCATGGCTTCCTTGGCCGGGATTAAACGACCCCTTGGGCATCTGAGATGAACCACCTTTCTCAGCTCCTCCTTGTTCTGTCCCATGTCCACTTGGTCATTTTGAGAATGGATGGGCAAGGGCAGTTTCCAAGGTCTTCTTCACCTTCTCTTAATGGTGGATCTCTAGGTATCCACAGGGAGAGGTTTGGAGGGAGGATCAGTGGCTGTTGGTGGTGGGACCTCCACTGCTACTGCCAGATGTGCCAACTTGCTTTCAGCATGGGGACCATGTTTTCTAGGGTGGGTCCTGGATCCACATCCCTAATGACTGTTACGGAGGTCCTGGGAGCCTCCCTCTTGCACACCCTGTCCTCTTATCCCTTCACTAGCACCAGGAATTGTGGCTAGAAGATATTCAAAGTAGGCCAAGGGCTCATTTACATTGAGCTCCACAGGTGGAACGGCTCCTGCACCTTCTTCTGCTTCAAGACCTAATATTGTGACAGGCAAGTTAGGGACAGCCTGATTCCCCCTGATATAGACGACTGGGGGTGGACTTCTTCTCCACCTATCTTGTCCATCACTTGTATCCGGGATACCATCTCGTTGAAACCGATGCATTCTGGGATGGTCCCTTGGTGGTGGCTGTGGATCAGGTCTGCCATCATGCCTTCCTTCACTACTGTAGTAAGGGGGAAGTTGAGAGGATCTCAGTATAGGCTTGGCATCCAAAGGAACAGGGCTCTCCTGGGAGTTCATTCCCTCCACTGCCCAAGGGCTGACAGCAAAAATTGAGACCAGTCTGCCAGCCAGAGTGGGTGATTTGATATAGGGGCTCTTTTTCATGGCACCTCTAGTATTCTCCTGGGTTCTGCATTGGGACATTCTTAAAGATCTAGCCCCCACCTGTCTCTGCAGGGTCAGGGCTGCCCTGCCCACCTCTCAGACAGGACAGTGTCATATCCATCTCCAGAAAGGTACTTAGAAAACTTCAGAAGGACTTCCTTGATAGACCACACTCGTCTCTCCTGGTCTTTTAGCACCTAATGAATAGATACTGATTTTCCTTCCCCTGAGTTGTGGCTTTTGGCAGGGCTGTGACTGACCCAGGGAAGGAGGTGGCAGAGCCTCTCTGTTTCCAGTCTCCTCCTGGCTGAGGCTCAGAGTTCACAAGTTATCCCTCTTAGGGTAGTGGCTCAAGACGACTCTCAGATTCACACCCTCCCTAGCTGTCCAAGTCACTTCCTTGCTGCCTGCCTGAGTTTGCCCATCTCTCAATATGTAAAAGAAACAGCACCTTCCTCTCAGGGTGGCTGTGACAATCAACGTCCTCCTGTTTGTGAAGCACTGGGTACAGTGCCTTGCTCGAAGTTAGGCTTATAAAAGCTGCCCGTGTCTTTATGCCAGCTTCCCACAGGTCCTCCCAGTAGGTTGAGAGGGAGTAGGGGCACTGATCACCTCTATAGCTGTCCCCTCCAGATCATTTGGTCCAAGCCCCACAGTGTCTGCTGTCGAATCTGAGGCCACCTAGAGAGGGCAAGGCACTGGCAGAAGGTCACATGGCAGAGCACAGCTGAGCTTCCCAATGCAGCAGTACCCTTTCTTCTGCACAAAGAAGGATGGCTTCCCTGAGGAGAAGGAAAGGCCCAAGCAGGCTGATTCTCTCTGGATGGCATCTTAACCAAAGCCGGGGCCTGGTCATTACAGCTTTGACACTTGGCACCCCTGCTTCCTCTTCCAGTCATCCCTCCCTCCTCTCTGGCCTCCTCCAGGGGTCACCAGGGCCTCACACTTTGCCAAGGCCAGTGAGTGGCCTTTCCAGCCTGCTCCACCTGGACAGCTGGAGCATCCACCACTGACTCTCCCTTTCCTTCAAAACCTCATTGTCTCCCAGATCCCTGCCCTGTCCTTCTGCCTCTCCTAGACCCTGTGGGGGACCCTGATCCTTTCTTGTCCTGGCTTCTACAAAGACATCTTGAAGCTCCTAGGAGCCCAGATTAATGTCCAGAAAGGTCATTAGGGGTCAGCCTTGATATTCTTCTTCTCTGAAGTTGCCTCAGAGGATGAGGTCTCTGCTCCCTGTCATTTGCCAGAAGAGTAAGCAGTGGCCAGAGGTGAAGGAGATGTGCCCAAATAGCACTTTGAGCAGCAGCGTTGGACTCCAAACAGACTGCTCTGCCCCAAAGTCAGCATTGCTTCCCCTGTGTCTCCTTTCAGAGGTTGGCCCCACCCTGTGCCTATCCTCTCCCTGTTGGTGCTCCTCCACATCTCAGGAAGACTTACCCTTCAGTCTCTCCTCTCTGGCTCAGATCTCAGGCTGCATTCAACCCTCTGCAGATCACAGATTTCTCTGGGTTCCTGGCCAGCTTCCTGCATTACTGCTGTGTGCCAACCCCAGACTGTGAAGTAGAACAGGTCTCAGAGTCCACCAGCTGCTCCCTCTCTGCACCAACTCCTAGACTTCATTGGACAGAACAGGAATCTGAGGGCAACAGGGTACCAGTGAATTGCTCAATCAGCCAAGAGTCCTAGCTCCCAGCCTAGGAATGGAGTTGACTGGAAGCTCCAGAAATCTCAGTCATTTCACCTCCTGTATTGAGGTCTCCCTGAGGTAATTCACCTTCCTCCCTGACCTCCTGCATTTCTTCTTTGCCCTTGACTGGGAGCACTCATTTAGACCTACTGCCATACGGAAATATCTGGTGCCCTTTGGGATACCGACATGGCAACAGGGACCAGGACTGTCAAGCAGTCACCAGCACCCTCTTGACCACCAGTGATCAACCCTGGCACATCCTCCCTGGAGAGCAAACAGTGCCCTGGAAGAAGCAAGTCCCCTGGGTTGGAGTCTCCAAAGGCTCCCCATAGGTATTTCCTCCAAGGCTCCCTTTCTCAGGGTTGGGTTGTTTGGCAGGGAGGAAGGGAGGGACGTGAGTGTGTGTCTGTCAGGGCATCCCAAGGCAGGGCTATGAGGGGGCCTAGGATGCCAAATCAGCCTTTTGGTGCCTTCTCCATACCCACAGTTGACGACTCCCTCTACCCCACTTCCTAGGCTCCTAGTGGTGAGGCCTGGAAAGGTCCATTTACCACAGTGCCTTTCACATTCCATTTAGTCTAAAAGAAAGAGGGGAAGAAAGAGGACCAGGTTGTTGTGGAGGATGGTGGCTAGATCCTTTTTCTTCCCTCCCTCTTCCTAGCCTGGACAGGCCTTAGCCTTGAAACCCAGGTGATGGATAGCCCATGCCCTTGCTGACCAGAGGCTAGATTGCAATTATCCAGGGAGAGAGACTTTCTTGATCTTCCCCTTCCCGTTTGCATCCAAGCAGGGCCTGAGGGATGGAGTAGCAAAGGCAGGAGCATCTATACATTTTTAGTTGGTGATGCTTCTGCTGCTGCTGGTGCTGCCAGGTTGGTTTTCTTGTCATTTCTTCCTGCTCCTGGTCTCAGCATGCCCACATATGTCCACACTCTGGGAGCAAAGTGGTCAGAGTATAATGCCGTTTAATTCAACTGACATCTGTCAGGTGGTCATTCCTTAGGCTTTTCTGAAGCGCCTGTTGTGTGCGGGTCCCTGTTACAGTTCCCACCACCACCCTTCCCGCGCTAGGCATCTGTAGGGCAGTCGTCGTCACCGACGGCATGGACAGCCTCTTGGCAGGGAAGGGGAGTTCTCAGTGGAGATGGATAGGTGAGAGAGTAGTGGTGGGGCTTCAGTCTCATCCCTATTGACCTGGATGGTGCATGTATCCCTCCCATAGGTGGTCGCCCTAGGCATACATCAAGGTTAGCACCTGTCATCGTTGGTCGGAACCTGCCGATGGGCAACGGGAGTGCCAGGGGGTGGCGGTATGTGTGCTTCAGTGGTATGTGGGATGCATATATGAGACGGATGGGAATGGGTTTGTGCAGAGGAAGGGGGACGGTACTTGATACTCACTTATCACGAGAGGGATGTACAGCCCAAGGTGTTTGAGTGAGCCCTGTGGCTAGGGGGCCTTAGACCTGGACGTTCCCGAGCCAACAAGACCTAAACGCCATGTGGTAACGCGTTATAAAAGGAGAACTCAGGGGTCGGGGCACCTCATACCTCCCCAGACGGAGGAGCCAAGACGTTCCCCGAGGAGGCCCTGGTCCTGCCGCGAAGGAGAGGGAACCAAGGAAGCTACTCAAGGGCTCCTGCCAGCTCTGAGGCTGAGGGACTTCATGACCGGAAAGGGATTCCTCTCTAAACCCCAGGCCCGCCCCGCAGAAGCTGAGAACCCCGCTCTGGGCAGGACGGGCCCTCCCTTGACAGTGGCTGTGCCTTCTTGGGCATCTGGCCCTGAGAGCTCCAGCCCGAGAGGAGAAGCGGGCGGGGCCTCCGGAAGCCAAGTGCCCAAGTTGCGAAGTTGCCTGGAGTCAGGCTTTCAGGATCCGCTGAAGTTTGTGAAGCTCTTGGGGCTGTCCTGCAGCTGGGCTCGAGGAGAAGGGTGGCCGAAGACTGAACTCACTCCTCGGACCCCTGCCTGCATCTGCTCCTCTATACAGTAAGGCTAATCGTTCCTGGCTGCAGCATCACCGGGATGGTCCAGCCACGTTGTCTCCTTCCAAAGAGATCGGGCCGAGACCTGGTGCACACAGCAGGCTCTCAATAAAGGCCAGTTTCCTTCCATCCTCCATTCTAGGGCAGCTTGGCTCTGGAAGACCCCGACAGGTCGAGGGGCCAGATCCCTGAGGCCCTGGCTTTTTGCGAATCCCGAGCTGGTGTTTTATCCAAGTTCACTCCATCGCTCGAATCTTTTCCACGAGAAAAGAGCATCTGACCCTCCCCTTTGTCCTGGGGGCAACATTCGTTAAAGATGTCCCGGATATACTTTGGGGGCGGTCAAACTGCCTCTCCTCGTACTCCATCGCCCTTCCTAAGGGTAGATTAGTTAATGTCTGCCTGGGGAGAAATGAGTTAGGGAGGAGGGAGATGCACACTGAGTCACCCTAAGTGAATCTGCATGGCATGAACTGGCCCAAAAAATTCATGCTCTTTGCAGAGTGTATGAAAAACCGGAATCCTACAACGTGGTTTGGGGGTTTGGGCTTGTTCATTTTCTCTATGAAAGAAACACTTGAAGTAGAGAGACACACACTGAGTAAAGGTGAGGGGCTGGAGTAGGAACGAGTATCTCAAACAAAAGAAAAGACAAAAATGTGTGTCATTAAAAGAGATGATCAAGCGAGCTACTTTTTACTGAAAGGCAACATAGAGTATCAAGTAAAATGAAGACTAAATATTTACGCACAAAACAGGGTAGAATCTGAATTCGTCAATTAAAATGACTTATCTTAAATGCACTACAAGAGCAATTCTAAAATAAAACTATAGCAGTTCTCAGAAGTATATAGATCCTACCATAAATGAATAAGAAAAGAAAATTAGAAAGGTCAAAAGAATTTTACAAAAGTCAGGCACAATAGACTACTAGAGAATAGAGAACTGAAATAGAACAGTTCTGTATGGCACCCTGACCAAAACTGAACATGCGTTAGGGCATCAGTACCTCACAAACTAATGCAGAAAAACAGTATAAATAGAAGGCAAAACCAAGATGGCAGAATAAAGGCATGGACTTTCCTGAGTTTTCCCCCACAACCCTCCAAATACCCTTAAAGACTCTAAAAGTTACTAGAGCAGCTGAACCCACAGAAAGAAGAAGCACATAACAATTTTACGTCCCCGAAAACGTAGAAGGACCGCAGGAAATGTCTTTGAAAGACGGATAAGAGAGTAGCACAGTCCAGTGCAGTCTGTACCAGCAAAGCCTTGAGTCAAGAAAGCTAGTAGCAGCCTTGGGAGCCCGTGATTCAACAGCAGCAGTAGCAGCTCCCAAAGCAGGCAGCCCACAGGTGGGAAGGGCCTGGAAAGGACATTCCAGGGGTCCCTTTACCAACTCTGAGGCAGGACTCTGTTGCTTTGTTCATGCTCAGAGCCAGATTGCAGTCCTGGCTGGCCATCCCAGGGTGAGCAGGAACACAGGCATAGGAGAGGTGGCAGCAGTAGTCAAGGCAAGACACTCCTCACAGTTCCAGGGAAATAAAGAGTGCTTGGGGTCCCTTACAGACCAGAGCACAGTCCATGAGAGCAGTAGACACTTCTCTTTACAATCACACCCTCTTGAAAGAACTGAAAATTTCCAGATTCCTTGTCTTTTCTCTGAAAAGTGTTGCTAAAAACCTCAGAAGCCTGCACCTGTGTGCCTTACACTCTCTTATCAAAGCCCTACATTAAAAAAAAAAAGAACTACAGGTACAAGACACTGGGAAAATGAGCAAACAATAGAAAAACTCTGACTCTTAGAAACTGCTATGGTGACAAGGCAGATCAAAACAGAGAGTTAGAAAAAGACTACAAAGTCACAGCTCCCATATCCCCAGGCTCCAAGGAAAAGACAAATTGGTCCCAGGCCATGAATTTGTCTTGGATCATAGTCTTGATCAGACTAACTAAGGCTTTCATAGCTGATCTTCCTTACAATATTGCTGTGACTGTGCATACAGTTCTCCTGGTTCTGCTCACTTCACTCTGCTTTAGTTCATCAAAGGCTTTCCAGATGTTTCTGAAAGCATCCTGGTGGTCATTTCTTTCAACTAGCAGTGAATCTATTCAATCTGAGAGTTGTATTCACCTCTCTCTCTTTGCATGCCCTGGCATGGACGCACACGTAGAGAGACGTATCTGTATGAATGTGCACATCCATGTAAAAGCAACTGGAAGCCTTGCATGTGTATGTTACGGGTCAACAGGCTTTGCCATCAGGGCTCAGGTGAGTGGAACCCTACTCTTAGGGAATGGCAAGGGAAAATCCATGGTCCATTTTTGTATGAGGAGGAAAGCCTAGGACCCTTTGGCCTGGATGAATTGCCTTGGCAATGATGGGAGGGGGCAAAAGGGGGAAGGGCATCCTGGAAATATGGAGCCCACTCAGTCGAACTTCCTCACTTGAGACATGTAGCTGGGGATGTAGTGAGGGCGAAGGCCCCCATCTCTCCCCTTCCCCTTTCCACTGGCCAATGGGCCCCTCTGCGCACAAAGAAACACCAGGCATCCTCTTGCAGAAGCACAAGCACAACTTCATCTCTCCTGCTCACTGTTCTGTGAGCTTGTCTCGTGTCTTGACAAACTGCAGTGTGTGACGACCCCAGGTCCCTTGTCTGCCCAGACTGAGCCCCCTCTGCCTTCTCTTCTTATGCTGCTCTACTTTTCTTGGGGGAAAATCTAGAGCATTTTCCCAATTTCAGGGTCAAACAGTGAATTTGGAAAAGGCTGGATACTGCTGGTGGGAGTGGGGTCCAACAAGCGTTCAAAGAAATCTGGTGGCAGAGATCCTGGGGGCACCTGGCTGGGCTCTTGCTTCCTTGCTGCACAGATGAGACATTCTGTATGGTCAGGCATCAGAGGGGAAAGAAGACAGTTATGTGAGGCAGCGAAGGACAGAACCTCTAGATCTACGAGGAGCCCCTCCTCCTTGGGAGCCAAAGTAGGGCCAGGCCAATGTGCTTGATTGGTGGTCATAGGAATGCCCTCAAGAGTCCCTGGTGAACAAACAGCAGCTGTGGGAGTCAGGGCAAACCCACATTGTTATCCCTGCTGCACAGGTGATGAAACTGAGGCCCAGAGAGGGTAGAAAGTCTTGCCCCACGTGCCCTAGAGAATTGGTCCTGGACCTGGGATTGGAAGTTCATAGACAGCATGGCTAGAAAGCACTTTGAAAGGGCTGGGCCCCCTGCTGCCAGGTTGGTGGTGGTGTGTGAACAGGGTGGCATACATGTAAAGAACCAGGTCTACTGCTCCATGCCACAGCACTTGATCCTGCCTGACAAACCTAGAGATCCGTTGTTCAGCAGGCTGCAGATGGAAGGAGACCCATGGTCATTCTCAGTCTTCCTCCTCTCCCTTGCCTCCTGGGACCGAGCTCTCCCTGTGCTTGCCACCATGCTCTCACAGCTCATACACCCCCAGAACTTGGTCTACCCTGTTGGAAGCCACAGCCTGGGGACAGGCTCTTAACCAGGGTGACAGTCCAGGTTCCAGGCAGTGGACTGGGACCCTAGCAGCCATCTGGTCCAACGTCCTCTTCTTACAGAAGAGGGGCCTCGATTCCACAGTGAGCAGCAGAGCAGGCTCTGAACCCAGGACCTCTGACTCCATAGCCAGCATTCTTTCTACTCCCTTATGCCCCTCCCCACCCTACCCTGCTAGTGACCCCACGGTTCTAACACTTAAGGGATGAGAAAGATAGCCCTTCTTTCCTCACAGCATCCGTGGCAAGCAGGCCAGCCAAGTTTTTTTGAGATGAGGACACAGAGGCTCAGGGGCCTTGTTCACTGCTCCACGGCCATTCAGGGCCTGCAGCCCAAGTCTTCAGGGTGCCTAGGAAGGAAGGGCCTTGCACCCTCCTGGTGATTTGTCTTCAGGGATGACTGCTCCAGCAGTCAGGAAGGATGAGCCCTGTCCCTGGTGAATTTCTCACTGGGACACAGAGTACCCCACCCACTGGCACAGCAACAGGGCTCATGTCACCTATAGGGCCCAGAAGCAAGGAAGCCCCTGCAACTGCTGACACCTCGACAAGTACTGAGATGCCCCCAAACCCCCATATACAATAGAAGTCATGGATTGGGTAATATAAACCTGCCCACTGTGGCAGCAGCCCCCTCCATCAGGCTCTCACAGGGACACTTGCGGTTTCTGGTGCCAGGAGGCCCCCAAAATACATGTCTTGGGGCCACAGTGACATTCTCTGCATCCTCACGATCCTAGAGACACAGTAAAAGGTAGTTGGCCCAGAAGCATGGGGAAAGGCCTGAAGCATGGTTACATAACTCCTCCCCACCCCTGGGGACCCTCAGTATCATGTGGAACTCAGTCATACATCCTGTATACCCTGTATACACACACACACACACACACACACACACAGGCAAAATCACCTTACCATGGTACTACTTGGTTGTGTCTTAGGAAACACTCACTCAGTGTCCCTCCCTAGGACCTACTCCTTCCAGGAGATTGAAACCCAGGGTTTTTTATTCATTCTTGGTAGGTCAAAGGAAAATCTACTTTCTCATGACACTGGCTTCTGGGAAAAGACAAAGCAGCATATCAGAATTCATCAAGGGAATTGACAAGTTCCCCCTACCCCAGGGTAGCCCCTAGCATGCCTTCATGGCATTAAAGCAAGGAATTATGGTCTCCTACAGAGAAGCCTATTTCTGGGCAGGGGAGCTGCCCCCAACTGATTTCCTTGAAGGTAAGATGGGGTAGGCCAGTGGATAGGGCCCACTGAGGCCTGGCCCTGACAGTTTGCTTCTGGGTAGGGTTCCTAGGCTCACAGACTGGCAGAAGTGTAGAGCAGCCCCTGCCAATCTGTCAGCATAAACCTCCTTTTCCAAAGAAAGGAACCTGATGCCACAAGGGCAGAAAAGGGACCTTCTCAGGAATTGGCAGGAAGGACTGCCTATGGACATGGCCTCCTGAGTCCTGTCTCGGCGACTTATCAAAGTCTGACACCCCAGACCTTTGCAGGCATGGAGAGAGCTCACAAAGGCCCTCACCAGATGATTCCCTCTCCTTGGAAGAGCCGTTTATAGAAGAAAGCTTTAGATAGTCCAGGGGAGGCAGATTCTGGGGCAGTTTCTCCTCAGAGGGAGCTTGGGGCTCATCTGCTCTGGCTGGGCCTGCCTCTCCACCCTTCTTCTCCCTGTTGCCCAGTCCCCAGTGTCTGATGTGCAATGGGCTGATGGGATGGATCCTGGCTGAGCAGTTGGTTAGACACTTTTAGATACATACGGCAGTGAAGCCTGTTGTTTTGCAGAGAATGTCTGTGAGAGGGGAAGGGACATGGCCAAGCCAGTAGCCAGGGACATCCCCAGGATGACCTTGCAGATGTGCTTGCATGAAGCAGCCCCTCCCTGGAAAACAAACAGGGCCTGGAAGGAGCAAGGCTCCTGGGCTGGGGCCTGCAGCGCCTCCCCAGGAGTGTTTCCCCCAAGGCTCTCTTCCTCAAGGTTGGGTTGGTAGCCAGGGAGGGAGGAAGGAAGGGATGTGGTTGCATCTCTGCCAGTGCATCCCAAGGCAGGGCCATAAGAAGGGCTGGGCTCTCAAATCAGCCCTTTGGTGCCCCCTCCATGCCTCCAGTTGACATCTCCCTGTGCCCCAATTGCCAGCTCTCTCTTGGTGTGGCCTGGAGGGGTCCATTTACCACGGTCCCTTTCACGTACCATTTGGTCTGAATGAGAGGGGAAGAGAGGACCCGGTTGTTGATGGGGACGGTGACTAGATCCTTTTCCTTCCCACCCTCCTCTTAACCTGGACAGACTTCAGCCTTGAGACCCTGGGGAAGGATAGCCCAAGCCCTTGATGACAAGAAGCTGGGCTGAATTAATCCAGGGAGAGATACCCTTCTGGGCTTCCCCCTCTCCTTTAACTCCCTGCTGGTCCTGAGGGATGGCACAGCACAGGCAGAAGCATCTACACCCTCTGACTTCTTGGCTGTTCCCACCAAGTGGTTTTCCCCCAGCAACCATGTGGAGCAGGGCTTTGTTAGCACCCTCCTTTGAGGGAACAAGGGAGGGGTAGCTCAGGCCAGGAAGATAGCAAGGAATATCCCCTCCAGGCAAAAGGCCCTAAGGAAGAACCTGAGGTTTGTTCAGCACTGAAATGATTGGGGTGGGCTCTTGTGTTGGGGGACAGAGAATTGCCATGGAAACCTCCCTGGGGAAAAGAAGGAGAATCTGAGTGTCAGAGGGTAGAAGCAGCTGATCCTGGGTCCCACATTCGGTTACTGGTAGAGCTAGCATTCACAATCTGGGCTTTGGACTACCAGTGCATCTGGCTCTCTTTGTCCTACCCCAAAGCTCCAGGACTATCTGCTTTGCCCCTTCCTAATTCTGTGACAATATTTCATATCTTCTTTGGACTTTCATAAGTGCCAGAGCTTTAATCAGTCAATCAGAATGAGAGCCTGGACCTAACAGTCTCTTGTTTCTCTGAAATAAACTCAGAGAATACCTCTTTGAATTGTCTAAAGGACAGATGCGGCTGACTTAACCATGTTTTAGGAGATACTTAATCCCTAGATACTATCTTGAATCATGAAACTTTTTATATATCTTCATATGTTGTTGACATATACCATGTTATGTAATGTCAAGTAAACACAGATATATTGGGTTATCACTACAAAGGAAACTGTCAACTCTGTTATCTTATGGTATTGACAACCTATTCAATTCAGAAATTCCATTCTCATAGAATAGTAAAATACATATGGAGACCATCTAGCTGAGGAATACACACACTCTTGGATGGTCCTCAAACACATTTCAGCCTG
>CM053775.1:44972204-45005677 GCA_028658325.1 Potorous gilbertii
CAAAATAGGGGGCAGAGAACCTTTCTCACCCACATACTTGTAAGTGCATACAAGATAACCAATTGGATAACTGAGCACTCTAGTTCCATTCCAGTCTGTTCCCAAGACACTTCCAGCCACCATCACCACCAAGTAGTCAGGCCTTGTCCCTCTCATTGAGGCCAGACCAATGTCAGCCTAAGCCAACAAGCACCACGGGCACTCACAAATCATCTTCTTTTATCTCCATCCTCCACGGCCAGGTTCTTGCCCTTAGAGGCAGAAATCTTGACCCCTCTAAACCTGTGCTCATAGGCCAGGACCACCAGAACTGCTCCCTGGGGAACCAGAGGACAAAAGTTCTTCTCGATGCTGATTCGATGCCCTTCACCTGGACAAAAGGAGAGTGAGGTTGTCAGGCCCTGAGTACACCCATGGACCTTAGCACAGAATGTCTGCTCTCCCCCATGGTCAGCACAGAAAGAAGGAGCCTGGCAGATGATGGCGGAAGGAGTGAAGGGGTGTGTCACAGAAGGTTTTGCCCCTTATGACTGCCTGTTAGGCCTCATCTTTTTTTCTGGCTAAGTGCTCTCCTGTGTCTTCCCTGGCTTCTGGACCACTGCTGGGCAGGTAGCATAAGCATAGCACACATTCTGTTTCACAGTCAATTTCATGGGGGCCACCCCAGAACCCTCAATGAGAGTGAGGGCCAAGACCTGGGCCAGGGGGCCCTCTCTGACAGCAGCAGGGGAGCTGACGTGTATGTCTCTATGTGTGTGTAGCTACAGATGGGGGAAGAGCAATGGGAAATAAGGGGTTGGGCATGTGTGGCTGTCTTTCCCAACAGGCCTCAGTGACACTCTCTCAAGGCGTGCTTCTGGGGAGAGGGAGCCCCCAAGTCCTGGTCGGTAGTCAGGGTACCTGTTGAAGAGGAAGAGGAAGAGACCTTCTCAGAGCCACTGTTTGTTCTAAAGGTCTTCTGCAGTTGATCCATCTGGTAACTGAAGTAAAATCTATGCTGGAATCCACCTGTCAAACAAACAACAGGGAGCACTCAACAGGGGACCTGGAAGTCATGTGCAACCATTGCTTTCCCTGGGTTCTCATGGGTCCCATGTGTTTGTCCCTGAAGCAGACAGCCTGCACACTGGGATGTGGGGATGAGAAGCCCAACATCCCCTGGGGGCTGAGATGGAGAAGGGCCTCCTCCCTGGTGTCCCTAGTCTACCTTCCATCCTTTGAAGCCTCCCATCCTTTGCCTGTGACTTCACCTCCCCAGAACTGAACTTTGTGGAGGGGACAAAGGACCACATTGCTTCTTATGTGACTCACCACCAACCTGACAGGTGGCACCTAGTTCCCTGGCCTATCTCAGCCTGTTTCCTCCTCTTTAAAACAAAGGGCTTAGACTCCAGAGGCTCTCTGTTCTACCTCTGTGTTTTCTAGGCCCCCAATTGACAGAGAAGAAAGCTTAGACAGAGGCCAGTGGAACCATGTTTGTTCCTTGTTCCACAGGCTTGTAATTGTAAGGAGGGCAGATTCTGGCCCTCGACTGCATCCCTCTCATTCCAGGAATACCTCTAGGGGACCACAGTGTACTGTCTCTGTTCTGTGAGTTCTGTGGTGAGGATGTAGGGCCTGGTGGGGCTGACCAGGAGGATCCACGCTTTAACCCCCCGGATGACAGAGAGATCTCCCCATGAAGCACCCTCCCCAGGAAGCTCCCTCCATGGTTAGATAGCTCTCATTTTGTCTCATGCTCCCATCTCTAACTTCTACCCAGTTGTCCTGGTCCTGCCCTCTGGGGCAGCCACACACAACCAGCTAATACCTCTCCATAGGGCAACTTTAGAAGCATCAGCCTTTGTCTCCCTGCCCTGCCCCAAGCTAACTCTCTCCACAACACCCCCTGACCTGCCTATCCTGAGGAATTGTTTCTGAATGCCAAGGCATGGAGGGACACAGACAGACACAGGTACCTGGAGGGTCTTCTCTGTCCTAGGCAGAATACAAGGAGGCCAAGAGCACAGCTGGGGCATTGTTCTGTTTTTGGGATGGGGAGAGGGAGTGGGAGCCATGAGCATGGGGATAAGGCAAGGGAGTAGGCCTTGTGTCTTGGAGCCCACCCACACAGCTGGCTGTCCTCTCCTTCCTTGTTTCTCTGTCCCTGCCCCATGAAAGGAGTCATAACCCACTTTTTGAGAGACCTCAAAGATCTAAACCTGAAAGGCCCCCATAGCCTGGCCCAGCTCAGGGGCTGTGTGGTCTGTAGTCCAGACCATGCTGAGACCCCAGGACACCTATAGAGATTGGTGGGGCAGGTCATGACTACAGCAGTGCCAGATCACTGAGAGAGGCAGACAGAAAAACCCAATGAAATCATCTGTCCACTGCCCACAGGCTGTGGCTTTGCCTGAGTCATCCCCACCCATGCCTTGTGTGTCCAGGGACAGAGAAGCCAGCCCATGGTAAGTCAGGCTACCCACTAGTCAGGAGGAGCCAATGCCACTCACTTTGTGGTCAGGCTTAGGCATGTACCCATGTCTCAGCATGATTCCTGGGTGCTGGTTTCAGCTGAGACTGGCTTTTGTTATTCCCTGTCCATCTACGGTCCCTTTCAGGCCTGTCCAGCAGCACCCACCTAGACACAGATGCCTTCCTCTGAGGAGGGAGGTAACAGAATGTTGCCATGACATAAGCTATTGTTATATGGTAGGTGACAAAGTGGGGAGTGAAACAGGGGCCCTAAAAGTCCTGAATCCTCCAAGGGAGGTGATCAAGGCAGGGAGACCTGGCCCAGGGTCTACAGACTTGTAGAAATTCACCTTCCCCACCATCCCCTGCACCACTGCCCCCAGCCAGAGCAGTACCCAGGTCTGTGGGTGCCTCTTCTGTGCCTAGCAGTTCTACACCTCTATCACCCCAAATCAGGTCTCAAGATAGTTCCCTGGACCTCCTCTAGCATCAATAACACCCAGAGTGTGCACAAATTTTAGGTGGAAACACAATGAATGTACCTTAAGGAAGAAAATCGAACCAACTCTGACCTGGGCAGGGAGGAAACCTGGAAACGTGGAATCCCGTATAGGGGCTTCCCTGGAGACAATTAACCCTCCCAGAAAGGAGGGAGAGGGTGGTAAATCGTGGGGAAGATTGACTCAGGGAACAACGAAATGCCTCCTTCCCCCGTTGGCAACTGTATTCCATAGAACCCTTGAAAAAGTCAAGAATAGTGCCCCAGGGGGTGCCCAAGAGCTTGAGAAAATTTAGCCCTCAGCCAGGCAGCCCTAAAGGGGAGGGGGCATATTGCATGGGGAGGGAGGAGCAGGTTCTGGCTCTTTTCTGTGACATGGGCCCCTCTGGCAGCCAGGCTGCTTCATGACAGCCAGCTACCACCCCACTTCCCCATGTCAGAATCCTCTTTCTTGTTGCCTCAAACTAAACTCAGAGGAATCCAAAGAAAACCACCACTGTGAGAGCAATCCCCAGGTCATGGCACACACTGCCCACCTCCCAGTTCCCAGACCTGCAGAAATCTCCCCAGCTTGTCCTGGGTTAAGAAGCCTCCCATATCTGAAGGAAAACTCTTCTGCCTGAGGAGGGTGTCAGGCTGGCCCAAGGACCTGCCAATCTCAGGGCTGGGTCTGCTGCCTTTGCTCACCCTGGGCAGGGCTCTGGAAGTAACGCCGGGACCCTGGGCTGAGCATTTGCCCCTTCCATCTCTATCACCCCAGAGGACTTGAGTTTCAGCCTGCTTGGCCTCTAAGTCACAGTGGTGCCCTCATCCAGTGAACTCCTCACTCCCATTAGCACCTTTAGCTCAGTCCCCCGACAAGGCCATCCTAGCTGGCTCTTGGCAGGTGCCAGGAGAAAAGCCCTTTGGCACCAGGCCAATCAGTGTGGGAAGGCACACTGTGGGCCCACCTGCTACCAAGCCACACAGCCCCATGACCCTGTACTGACCACCCTTTGTGATTTCTGCAAAAGATCCTGGCATATCCCTCCAGAGTTCATCAGCTCTACCCCCATCTTCTGTGGATACCCCTATCCTCCTTGTGTGTTAGCAATGACCTCCCACTCCAGCCCCAGGCCCCAGACTTATGCTCCCCCTTCCTCCCCATGGGGACAACTGAGCACACTCACCTGCCTTCACTTCAGGCCTCTCCTCTTCTGCATTTTCTGTCTCTCCAGACTTCCTGACAGTCCCTCCAGTTCTCCTTCTCACTTCCTCCTAGGACTGTGGTACCTAACATGTCCCAGTCAGGTCCTTACCTGCTGGAGGACTGTATTTGCAGTTTTCAGAATCACAATCACTGCTCCTGAAAACGTCTACACAGACAGACTTGATAGCCCTTTCCTTCCAATGAAGTTAGAATGAGATGGACATGCCAGGTCACTGAATTGCTATGTCAAGAATGGCATCATTTAGACAGTCTCTCCTAAATTCCCCTGTGGTGCCAGATATCAGTGCAGGGGGTAGCCCTGGGTCCCCCTAAGCGATGTCAGAGTCTTCCCAGAGCTGACAGTTCCTATCAGTCTTGGGAGACTTCTGATCTAGGCCTCAAGTCTATCTGTGTGAGGATGGGTTGACCTCCATCTAGAGGGGCTCACAGCCAGGTCCCTTGGGTCTATGGCATCTCCAACACAATTTGAGCACTCTGAGTCATCAGGGTGCTTATTGGAGGATGAAGTTCTTGAGAGCAGCTCAATCCAGGACACTTCTCCATCCCAGTCCTGAAGAAAATGACGTTCCTGACCATGTACCACTCTTGGTTATCTCAGGTCACCTACCATAAGCCTGGGAAGTGGTTAGTTAACAGAGCCTTTATCCCTTGGGTCAGCTACAAGGTAGGGGAACCGAATATTCAGCATTGTAGAGCAGACATGGTTAGCTATCCCCAGGGGATGCAATATGGCATGTGATACAGATCCAAGGACACTTCAATGAAAATGGTTTTACCCTGAGGATAATTGCTCAAGTCTGAGCAACCTGCCCAACACAACTCAGGGTATGGTAGGCTCCACAGAAGAGAAAGCAATGGCACCCCATTCCCCTGCCCCAGACTCATGCCTAGGGTGAGGCTGCTCATGATTTATTCCAGAAAGGGTTTGAGTTGTACACCTCGGGGCAGAGCCTCCTGGCTTAAGGGCTGTTTTCCAGACCGGTACCCTTCTGGCATGTATGCCCTACTGATTCTCTCCCTCAGATCCAGATTCCTCTGCCTCCTCTTTCTGCCTAAACAACCATCACCTCTGGGACTGTGGAGAGCACACTGGCCTGAAATACAGAGGCTCTGCCTCCCAGTCCTGCCTAGGCCTGTGACTCCCTGGACCCTTGTTTCCTCATGTGGCCTGCCGGGTCCATCCCAGCTCTCAGTCTCTGGGAGCCCCTCTGAGGCTCTGGGCCAGACTGGAGGTAGGGAGGATAGGTGTCCAACCTGTCCTGAGAAGTTTCTCCAGGAAACACGTCCCTTGCTGCTGGGCTACCCAGATCTAGACCTCCATTCATGGGAGTCTCCCTCACCTTCACACTCAGCTAAGACAGACTCTGTGCCTGACTCTGGGCATGCACCTAAACCTGGGTCCGTTGGTGGCCACCCCAGGTTCCCCAGGTCAGTACTTGGTGACTCAGTATTTCCCTTGCTCCTGGGCAGGCAGGCACTCTCCCCTCTGCTCCCTTCTCCCACCCATCTGGGCCATGGTGGGATCCAGAAAGAAAGGAGGGCTCCGTGAAGGAGGAATCTGCAGGCAGGGAGTCTAGACCAGGGCCCCAGAGCAGCAAAAGCTCTAAGCTGTGTACCCATGAGGTTCCTTTCCCTGCATTATGGTGGGGTTGGCTCTCAGGGGCCCAGTGCCCAGAGACTGGGAGTATGTGGGAAGGAAAGAGGGGTGGCAGGGGGAGATGGGGTTGTGTAGGTCATGGAGGAGACCGTAGAAGACCAAAGGACTTAAAAATCACCATAGAAGTTCTTTATTTTTCTGTTTTTGAGGTTTTATTTTTTTTTAACTTTTAAAGGAAGCAATGTAGGCAACAGCTCAATAACATTTCACATCATATATTGTAAATGAGCAGTGTTTGGGGGAGAGGTTAGAGTGGGTCCCATGGACCCCAGGGTTGTTGTGGCATTTTAGGAGGAGCTGCTGGGGTGGGTGATGGCCAAGGGGCCAGAGATGGGTCCAAAAGGAAGGCCAAGAGGGAGGGAGGGTAGAGATGCACACAACGGGGAGGGGCAGAGCAGGAGGATGCGGGGGAGCTCCAGGGCTTCCATAGCTTGGATTAAACGACCCCTTGTGGCATCTGAGATGAACCACCTTCCTCATCTCTTCTTTTGTTCTGTCCCACGTCCACTGGGTGATGTGGAGAATGGAGGTGCAAGGGTAGTGTGCGAGGTCGTTCTTGGCTGTTACTGGTGCTTGATTTCTGGGTGTCCACAGGGACAACGTGGGAGGGAAGATGGATGGCTCCTGCAGGTATGCCCTCCAGTGTCGCTGCCAACCATACCAGAGTGCTTTCAGGGAGGGGCCGCTGTCTTCGAGGATGGGCCCTGGATCCACGTTCCTGATGAGTGTCAGGGAGTGCTTGGGACCTAATCCTTGGCACCGCCATCTCATTTCTCCCCTCAGCAGCACCAACGATGACTGCTGTAATATGTTCGGGATAGGCCCGTGGCTGGTTGGCATTGACCCTAAAGGGTAGAAAGGCTGGTGCTCTCTCGTCCCGTCCTCCACCCAATGTTGTGACCAGCAGGTTAGAGCGGATCTGACCCGCCCTGACAAAGTTGACAGGGAGTAGATTCATGCTCTCCCTCCTTCGTCTTCCACAAGGAAACTGGATGCCCTCTATCTGTCCCTGAGGCATTCTGGGATGGTCCCCAGGTGGTAACTGGCGTCTAGGTCTGCCAGCTTACCATCCTATATTATCGTCCCCAGGGGGTAGTTGAAAGGCTCTCCTTATAGAGTCCACATACAAAGAAATGGGTTCCTCCTCCTGGGAGTTCATTTCCTCCCCTGCCCAAGGGCTGATAGCAATGATTCAGACCAGCCTACCAGCCAGAATGGGTGATCTGATGTAGGAGCCCTCTGTAATGGCAACCCCAGAACTCTCTAGGGTTCTACATTGTGACATGCTTAAAGATCTAGCCCCCAACTGGCTCTGGGGCCTCTGTGCTGCCCCGCCCCAGTGACATGTCCATCTCCACAAATGTACTTAAAAAACTTCAGAGGGGCGTCCCTGTTGAACACACACTCCTCTCTTCAGGTCTTCTAGCTCCCCATGAGAAGAGTCTGATTTTCCATCCCCTGAACTGCGGATTTTGGCAGAGCTGTGACTGACCTAGGGAAGGAGGGGGCAGAGCCTCTCTGTTCCCAGACTCCTCCTGGCTCAGGCTCAAAGGCCACAAGTTATACCTCTTTGGATGGGGATTCGGGAAGCCTGAAGGAGATGTGCCCAAACAGCATTTTCATTAGTAGAGCTGGACTCCAGTCGGGCTTTTCTGTCCTAAAAGTCAGCAGGGCTTCCTCTGTGTCTCTCTGCAGTGGCTGGCCCCCACCCTGTGCCTACACTCTCCCTGGGGGCACTTCCCCTACATTCCAGGAAGACCTGCCCTCCAATCTCTCCCCTCTGGCTCAGATCTCGTGCAGCAGTCATCCCTCTGCAGAACCCACCGAGAGCTTCCTTTCTTATTTCTACATGCCAACCCCAGATTGAGAAACAGAACTGGCCTCAGAGTCCACCAGCCACCCACCCCCCCATCTATGCCCCCACTCCTTTCCTACTTTGGACAGAACAGGAACTTGAGAGCAACAGAGCAGAAGAAGATGGCTCAGTGAGCCAAGAGTCCTGGCTCTCAAGCTGGTGACTTGACTGGCAGCTCTGGAAACCTCATTCACTTCACCTCTTCCACAGAGGTCTCCCCTCCCTCTCTGATCTCCTGCAATCCTTTGCTCCTGAATAGGGACACTCAATTAGTCCCACTGCCCTGTGGCATCGCATGGAATCCTTTGGGAAAGATATTTGGCACCATAGACCAAGCATGTCAAGCATCCACCAGCACCCCCTTGACTACCATTGATCTCCCCTTGTGATCCAATGGAGACAGCCCAGGACCCTGACCCTCAGGAACAGCTGGGGGTCCACCCCTGTGATGGCTGCTGAACCATGGAAGAAAGGAGCCCAAGGCTGACTTAGGCAGGGCCTTACCTGGAACAAGTACTTCAGCTCTCAGGGTTGGCCTGAGAGAGAGCCAGAGTGAATGAAGCCAGACCAACTGGGCACCCCAGGGCAGCGAGAGAGAGGGAGTACTTAGTAGGCTCTGCCAGCAGGGTTCACGTGACTGTAACCCTACCCTCATGGAACAGTGAGGTAAAATACCTGGCCCATTTTTGCATGAGGAGGAAAGTCTAGAAACCTTTGACCCGGTCCAGTTCCCTTGGCAATGAGGGGAGGGAAGACCCCCTAGCCACGGTGGCTCCTTCTCTGCCTAGACTTCCAGATCCACGCACGCAGGGATGGAATATGGACTCAACACGAGGGTTTGCCACGTAATCCACAGGTCATCTGGCAAGGTTGGTGGGGAAACTCTGAAAGTATTAATGAGAATGCAGGTTGAAATGGAAGGAATCCATCCAGCGCCCACGATAACTTTCCTCTTTCAAAAGGCTTGGAGTTGGATGGGGGAGATGGAGGACAGGATCGCTATCTTGGGAGGTTACTGGCACCTTAGATTCCCATTCAGAAAACCTTCAGTCCCTACTCCAGGAGGGCTAGTGCCGAGTGAAAGTCAGAGCATGGGGTGCCGTCAGCAAGAAATCTCCACCTCTAAGAGCCCAGGCTAGTTGGGGTATTATTCTCCCAAGTCGGAAAGGTTCTTCCTTCCCAACAGGAGTCAGCCATAAATTTTTCCTGGTCCCCCCTGTGCTTGCTCCTGCCTGTACATTGTGGGTGTTCTGTGGGGAAACACTCCCGCAGAATGTGACTCTAAAGGCCTGCCCACCAAGGGAGCTGGCTTGACCTGTAAACCTGCCTACATTCTCTGGACGTTGGTTGGCTGCTGCTATTTCTTGTGGTGGTGCTGGTGGTGCTGGTTCTGGTGGTGGTGGTGGTGCTGCTGCTGCTCCTGGTGGTGATGCTGGTCGTGGTGGTGCTACTGATGTTGCCGGGTTGGGTTTCCTGGCATTTCTCCCTGCTCATGGTCTCTGCTTCCCTTCAGGTGTCCCAATTCCAGGAACACAGTGGTCAGGAAATAACGCAGTTTCATTCAACTGACATCTGTCAGATGGTCATTCTTTAGGCATTTGTGAAGTGCCTGCTGTGTGCGGATCCCTGTTACAGTTCTCACGGCCATCCCTCCCTCGCTCGGCATCTGTAGGACAGTCGCTGGCACTGCGAACGTGGGCAGTCCCTTGGCAGGGAAGGGGAGGTCTAGGTGGAGATGGGAAGGCGACTGAATAGTGGTGGGGGCGCCGCCTCCCCATTATTGACCTGGATGGTGCCTGTGTCCCTCGCATAGTTGATCCCCTTGGGCATACACCAAGCTTGGCACCTCTGGTAGTTGGTACGAACCTACCCATGGGCAACGGCCATGTCACTCGGTGGAGGTGTCTGTGCGCCAGTGGCATGGTGTATGCATACATCCGAGGGATAGGAGTAGGGGTGTGTAGAGAAGGGGGGAAGGAACTTGGTACTCCCTGATCACGAGAAGGATGGGTAGCCCAAGGTGTTTGAGTGAGCCCTGTGGCTAAGGGGACCTTAGAGCTGGACGTCCCCGAGCCATCAAGACCTGAACGCGCAGTGTTAGCGCGTTATAAAAGGAGACCTCAGGGGTCAGGGGACCTCATCCCTCCCCAGACGGAGGGAGGAGCCAAGACGTTCCCCGAGGAGTCTCTGGTCCCGCCAAGAAGGAGAGGGGACCAAGGACGCTCCCCAGGGGCTCGTGCCAGCTCAGAGGCTGAGAGACTTCATACCAAGAAAAGGCTTCCTCTCTAAACACAAGGCCTGCGGCGCAGAAGCTGAGATCCCCCTCTGACCATGACGGGCTCTCCCTTCAGAGTGGCTCGGCCTCCTTGGGCATCTGCTCCTGAGAGCTCCAGAGGTAGAGTAGGAGGGGGCGGGGCCTCCGAAAGCAAAGGGCCAGGGTTGCAAAGATGCTTGCAGCCAGGCTGTCATGATCCGCTGAAGATTGTGAAGCTCTTGGGGCTGTCCTGCCGCTGGGCACGAGGGGAAGGGTGGCCAAAGATTGGACTCAGTCCTCTGAGCCCTGCCTGTGTCTGCTCCTTTACACAGTGAGGCTGATTCTTTTTTGGCTGCAACATCCCCGGTATGGTCCAGCCACATTGTCTGCTTCCAAAGAGATCGGACCAGAACCTGGTGCACACAGCAGGAGCTCAATAAAGGTTAGTTTCCTTCCTTCCTCCATTCCAGGACAGCTTGCCTCTGGAAGACCATGAGAGGTAGAGGGGCCAGACCCAGGGGACCCTGGGCTTTCCCGGGTCACGAGCTGGTGCTTTTTCCAAGTTCACGCCTTCTCTCGTATCTCTTAAACGAGAAAGATCAGTACCTGAGCCTCCCTCTTGTCCTGGGGGTAACGTTCGTTAAAGATGACCCGGGTGTACTTTGGGGGTGGTGGAGCTGCCTCCATTCCCTCTTCATCGCTCTTCCTAAAGGTAGATTGGTTAACGTCTGGGTTAGGAGAAATTAGGGAGGAGAGAGATGCACACTGAGTCACCCTAAGTGAATATGCGTGGCATGAACTCACTCATCAAAGCCATGCTCCTTGCAGAGTGTATGAAAATCCGGATTCCTACAATGTGGTTTTCGGAGTTTGGGCTTGTTTATTTTCTCTATTAAAGAAACACTTGAAGTAGAGAGACACACACTGAGTGAAGGTGAGAGGCTGGAGGAGGAACGAATATCTCACACAAAAGAAAAGACAAAAATGTGTATCATTAAAAGAGATGATCAAGGGAGCTACCTTTTACTGAAAGGCAATATAGAGTATTAAGTAAAATCAAGACTAAATATTTATGCACAAAACAGGATAGAATCTAAATTCCTCCGTCAAAATGACTTCCCTTAAATGAACTACAAGAGCAATCCTACAATAAAACTACCCCAGTTCTAGGAAGTAGATAGATCCTACCATAATATAAATTTAAAAAAAAATTAGAAAGATCAAAAGAATTTTGAAAAAGTCGGATGCAGTAGACTACTATAGAACAGGGAATGGAAATAGGACAGAGTGTACCTTTCTCTCAGTACTATTTGGCATCCTGACCAAAACTAACCATGCATTAAGGCATCAGTACCTCACAAACTAAAGCAGAAAAGAAGTGTAAATAGAAGGCACAACCAAGATGGCAGAATAAAGGCATGGACTTTCCTGAGTTCTCCCCCAGAACCCTCCAAATACCTTTAATGACTCTAAAAATTACTAGAGCAGATGAACGCACAGAAAGAAGGAGCATAGAACAATTTTACATCCCCGAAAACGTAGAAGGACCAGAGGAAAGGTCTTTGAGAGAAGGATGAGAGAGGAGCACAGTCCAGTGAAGTCTGCACCACCACAACCTTGAGCCAAGAGAGCCAGGAGCAGCCTTGGGAGCCACTGATTCAACAACAGGAGCAGCAGCTCTCAAAGCTGTCAGTCCACAGATGGGAAGGGCCTGTAAAGGACATTCCAGGAGTCCATTTACTAGCTCTGAGGCAGGACTCTGTTGCTTTGTTCATGCTCAGAGCCAGATTGCAGTCCTGGGTGGCCATCCCAAGGTGAGCAGGAGCACTGGCATATCAGAGATTGCAACAGCCATCAATGCAAGACACTCCTCACAGTTCCAGGGAAGAAAAGAGTGCTTGGGGTTCCTTACACAGCAGAGCACAGTCCATGAGAGCAGTAGACACTTCTCTTTACAATCACACCCCCTTGAAACAACTGAAAATTTCCAGATCCTTAGACTTTTCTCTGAAAAGTGCTGCTCAAAACCTCAGAAGGCTGCAATGTGTCCCTTACACCCTGGCATCAAAGCCCTACTTTAACAAAGAGGTACAAGTACAAGTGATAGGCAAAATGAGCAAACAACAGAAAAAACTCTGACTCTTTCAAACTGCTATGGTGACAAGGCAGATGAAAACTATGTATCACTCAGGAAAAGACTACCAAGTCCAACTCCCATATCCCGTGGCTCCAAGGAAAAAATGAATTGGTCCCAGGCCATGGATTTGTCTTGCATCATAGTCTTGATCAGACTAACTAAGGCTTTCACAGCTGATCTTCCTTACAATATTGCTGTAATTGTGTATCCAGTTCTCCTGGCTCTGCTCACTACACTCTGCATTAGTTCATCAAAGGCTTTCCAGATGTTTCTGGAAGCCTCCTGGTGTTCATTTCTCTTAAGTATCAGTGAGTCTATCCAGTCTGAGAGTTGTATTCAGCTCTCTCTCTTTGCCTGCACTGGCCTGGATGCACATGTAAAGAGACATATCTGTATGTATGTGCACATCCATGCATAAAAGACATGAAGATGTGCATGTGTATGTGAGAGTTGGCACAGTGGCAAAACCTCTATGTCTGGAAATTGGAAGACCTGAGTTGTAATCTGGCTTCAGACACTTACTAGCTGCAGGACCCCAGGCAAGTCACTGAACCTCTTGGCTTGGCACAGCTCCTATGAGGAGTAGACTAGGGAATTCATTGGGTATGAACCTAATAGTGGTGATGCTGAAGGGAAGGCTTAGTTGCGATTACGTCACATACACTTATGGCATGCCCACAAAACCGTGACTTTGTGATTTTCCTTCAGCTGCTTTCAATGGTGCCTGAATAGGAAAGCAGGAGGTGGAAGGTGGGAATAATCCAGGACTGAAGTTTGGCAATCTGTGAGCAATGGTAGGACAAAGGATAAGAGCTGCCAGAGTGGAGATTAATGTAGATCTGGTTCACTAAAGGCTAGATATAGGGGTGAAGGGAAAGGTCATGGGGAGGATGAAGCTTAGGCTTGGGGCTATCCAAAGTTGGGAACTGTCCTATTGGCTCAGCTGAGGAAAAAATGAAAATAACAAATGTTGGAGGGGCTGTGGGAAGACAGATACACTCACGCTTTGTTAGTGGAGTTGTGAACTGGCCTGATGATTCTGGCAAGGAAGCAGTCTTGAGCTATGTCCAAAAGAAACATTCAAGTATGCATCCCCTTGCCAAACTACTAGGTCAATCCCACAAAGAAATCAAAGAAAGAGGGACAGGACCACTTTGCACAAAAAAGTTATTACACTGACTTTTAGTGGTAGCAAAAAATTGGAAAGTGATGGAGTGCCCGTCAGTTGTGCAGTGGGTAAACAAGTTATGGTTTGTGAAGGGGGTGGAATCCCATAGGACTAGAAGAAATGATGAGGGGGAAAGGTTTCAGATACACCTGGAAAGACCTGATGCAAAGTAAAATGAGCTGAACTGGAGAACAATATATGCAAAGATGACAGTATTGGAAAGATTATCCTCTTTGAAAAACTTCATAAATCTGATAGATATGATGACCAATGATGACATACACTCTGCATCTCAGCTGATTTACTGCTCAGGAGAAAAAGTAAAGCATGTTTGCTTTTTCTTTCTTCACTTAGGCATGACTCCAAAGGGTTTGTTTTGAATAAGTATTTGTCTTTCTAAAGTTATTATGTTTTCCTGTCTTCTCAACGGTCATGGGAGGAGGAAGGAGAGAATTTAGAACTGAAAGCAAAAAGAAATTTCATCAAAGCTCAGGAGAAAGGAAAGGAAAAAAAGAAAAGGGGAAAGAAAGGCGGGATGGCAGAGGAGAAGGATGGATCTCCTCAAGCTCTCCCCCCACATCCCATAAAATACCTGTACCAATGACTAAACAAATGCAAGAGCAACAGAAGCCACAAAATGATGGAGTGAAACACTTTTGCAGCCCATGCCAGCCAGGAGGGCCGACAGGAGAGCTCTATTGCACCAGGCTGAGAGCAGAGAAGAAAGGAAGGAGAGAACAGGAGGAGAGAAAGAGAGAAAAGGAAAGGAAAAGAAAGTGAAGGAGATGGAAAAGGAAGTCTATAAATAGACATGGAAAACCTCTTCAAGTCCAACTCTGAGCTCCTGATCTCTGTTATCTACCTGTCCCAAGACCCAGATCCAAATGTCCCAGGAAATGATTGGTCTCACACAGTTAATTCAAAGCAGACATCACTGAAGTCATCAGTTTGGAATCCTGTCCTAAATGATGATGTGATTAAAAAGAGGATTGGAACCTCCCTTGGCAATCCTCATCTCCTGAGAGTTCTTTTAGTTAGGGTCTGGAAGCACCTAACTTTGAAAGAGGAAAGCATCTTGGAGGCAGCTTCTGGGAGAATTTATGTTCTATGACTGTATGTTTATATACCTGGGGTACTCACTGGAGAGTTGAGTATGAGAACAAGGCATAGTGGGGTACAGGACAGGGGACTCAACAGCTTTTCATGTACTTGTTTCAAATACTTCCCCGTGGTAAAGAGCTTGGTGCCCCAAGAGGACCCAAACTGAGACCAGTGTTCCCTGGAAAAAGTCAGTGAGTCCAAAGGTGACAGAACCTTGGGGCATCATGTTCTTTGTGTTAATGTGCCCTGTTCCTTCCACCTTTTCCTAGTGTGGGAGGATCATCTGGAGAGTGGTGACTACTTTGGTAGAGTCTACACTGCCTGCACTTGAAAACAAGAGGCAAGGATTGGGGAAGGGACATTTCTCCCTTCCTCTGAGAGCCCCATTGAGAATGGGGGTGAGGGAAACCTGAATACTTAAAATTTCCATTTCACAACATAGTCCACCCAAGTAGGGTGAAGCTGGGGCATTTCCTGATTACGTTTCACCCAGTTAAGAACCTACCCTGAAAAAGGAATCAAGGGTGAAACATGTGGTAGGTCCTCCTCTGTTCCACTCAGTCTGCAGGGTTTCCCTTCCCAGCCGCAGGCCCCAGAAGGCTCTCCTTCCCTGACTCTTAATGTAGAATTCTCAGTTGACCTCAAAGCATAGGCTTGCTCACTGCCTCCTTGGTTATGGGGTTCTTGATTACAAGCTGGGCTCAAGTGGAAAAGCCAGATGTGCAGATTACTGGGAGTGGAAAGACTGCTAATCTCCTGGTAGATCAGGGAAGTCCCCAGGGAGCACAGGGCACTAGAAGTAAATGACTCAATCCATTGAAGGTGGGGCTTGGAGAAGACAGTAAATAGGGAGTAATAGTGGATACCCCTTGGGATAGTCAGTGCCATCATTCTGAGAGAAGCTATCATTCTCCACCAGGGGATGGTAACCAAAAAGCTGTAGGTCTGCTGATCAAGGGTGTCTTAGCCTAGCTCCATTTTTCACTCAACAGTCCCAAGAAAGAGGTAGGCCAGCAAGATATTCAATTGCCCAAGGAGTGGTCGAGGCTGAAAGATTGAGCAGATGAGTTTTATCCAATGTGCTCAGATTGGCAAATGCCACAATAGGCAGAGGCTGAGGCTAGAGCCAGTGGAGGGGCTCTACAGCGAAACTAGGCACTCCCTTCGTGCATGGTTTTGTGACCATGATGGGAGTGAAAGACATCAGAAGGAAGAGAAGAGCAACTGAACGGTGGAGAGAGGGGAGAGGTTGGGAGAGGCCGGGGGTTAGGGCCTCCTGGAGAGGAGCAAAAGGAAAAAAGTAGGGAGACAGAGACAGAGAAGCACAGAGATATGAGACACAGAGAGGGGAGAGACAGACACACAAAGAGAGACACAGGGGTAGAACAGGCAAAGGGAGAGCAGGGGGAGGGGGATTCAAGGGTGAAGGCACCTGGGGGTAGGAGAGAGGGGCCCATAGGCAGGGGGAAGAGAGTGAGAGAGGTGGAACAGAGACAGAGACACAGAAGGAGAGAGATATGAGAGACAGAGGCAAAGGAGACAGTTATAGGTAGGAAGACTGGAATACAGAGAAAAGGTGAAAGAGGAGGAGAGGAAGGGAGAAGAGAGTGAGGGTTCTGCAGGTAGAAGCAATATGGAGAGACAGAGGAAAAGAGGGAGACCTTGAGAGGTATTGGGTGAGAGGAGAGAGAGCCAAGGGCCTGGCCCAGAGTAGATTATTTAATGACAGGGACAGAAACAGAGAGGAGATAATGAGGGTGGGGCAGGAGACAGACAACGAGAGAACACAGACATCTGGACAGAGACAGAGAGAAGCCAGGATGTAAGGAGGACCAGGGCCCACAGTGGAAGAAAAATCCCTTTCCCCTAAGACCTGCACGGGAGAGAAGGTCAGATGAATTCCTAGGGCCAGAGCCTTTCAGGGACAAGCTCTGGGCAGCAGAGTCGGACACCAGTCCCTCTACGATGAGGAGGCTTGGCAGGGCTCCTTGGGTTCCAGGGTAGTGAGTGACCAGTGGCAAGTGGGCCAGGACAGGTAGTGCAAAGCCCCCTCCTCTGCACTGTGTGAAGATTGATGGAGACTCTCCAGCAGGGACAGGGGAAGGAGGAGTCCTGATGTCTCCTCCTCTGTCCTGGAGAGACCCAATGCAGACCACTGGCCTCCATTGGGGGGGCTGTAACTACGGAGGAACTCTGAATCTAGAATCCTCAGCTGCCTGTGAAGCCCAGGCCAGATCCTGCCTCCTCTTCCAGGTATTTCCTGATGTCTTAAGTTAGGCTTTTGGACATCCTTGGCTGTAATGGGGTCTGTATCCTCGATGGGTTACACAGGAGAGCCTGGACCCCTGGACTGTGGATAGGCTAGGAGCTTATGTCACTAGAGCGGAGGAACTTGATAAGTGTGGATATGACAGACCTGGAATTGGAGACCATAACGGCCTATGGGCTAGGTGGAGTCATCTGAGGAAGTAAGGGTTGAGGCTGGAACCTGAGAGGGTTGGCCCATTATCTGAAAGACTGGCCTGGGAAGGAGACATTAGACTGATGTGGTCTGAAGAGAGCCAGGGGAGAGAGCCAGGCCTGGGGACTGGAAACTGCACTGGGGGCCAACAGGACACTTTGGGTCCCAGAGAGTCTACTGGACACACCTGGAGGCATTTGCCAGGACACCTAGAAGTCCAGAATGGTGAAGGGATGCATTCAAGGCCAGCCAGCCAGCAATGACGATGATAGGCGCATTTGCCCAGCACTGAGAGCTCCCCTACTGGCTCAAGGCCTGCCTTGGAGGCCCACTGGTTTTCCACTCAGACATCTGTCTTCAATCCAAGGCTTGATGCAGGTCACATCCTGAGTGTATTGTAAAGGCAGGGTTTGTGTGTGGGAGGGAAGAGGGGGGTAGATGGGAGATTATTCCAGGTGAAATGAGTGGTTTTCAAAGGCTCCTGCCTGGACTCTCAGGTTCTATGACACTCGTGGGATCACAGGGAGACAACCACCAGAGAGGACTACATGGCATCATGAGTAGAGGCTTGGGTCTGGCAGGCAGGAAACACCAAGTTCTGATACTGCCTTAGATGCTGTCCAGATCTGGTAAATGACTGGGAAAGTCACCTGGACTGTCTAAGCCACAGTTGTCTACTTTGTACGGTGCGAATGCTAACAGCACCAGCCTCCAGGGATTTTGGGAGGCTTAAGTATGATAACACCTGTGTAAAATTCCCATGGCCATCTTGTAATATCCCAGAAAGGCTATCAAGGAGGCCCCCAGCAGGGGCTGCTGCTGCCTCTTGTTACGGTTACTCTCCTCATTGTGATTACATTTTGGGCCCAGGTGGCTCTAGGGATGGAGAGGATCCTGGCTGCCTCCTAGGACTCTGGTAGCCAACATGTCTCAGCCGGGTCCTCCTATGCTGGAGGACAGTATTCACAGCTTTTGAGAACCACAAACTCTGCTACTGGAAACCTCTGCACAGACAGACTAGCCTGTCCATTTTTTCCAATCAAGGATGAATGAGACGTTTTTCCCAGAAATACTGGGTCAAGAAATGGCATCATTTTAGAAGACTCTGCTAAAAACCCCCTACGGTGCCACATCTCAGTTCAGGGTGTGACCCTGAGTCCCCCATAACGATGCCAGGTGCTCCCTAGAGCTGGTAGTTCTTTCCAGGCCTGGAAAATTTCTCATTTAGGTCTGGAGTCTATATGTCAGTCTATCCCTGTCTGAGGATGGGCTGTGCTCCATTCAGGGGGGCTCACAGTCAGGCACCTTGTGTCCCTAGAGGCTTCAACACACTTTGGACACCCTGGATCATCAGGGTGCTTACTAGAGGTTGAAGGTCTTTGGAACAGCCCAAGTCAGGACACTTCTCCATGCCAGTCCTAGAGAAAAGGACTTTCCTGACCATATATTACCCTTGGTTATCTGTAGTCATCTTCCTGAGGGCTGGGGAGTCAGTGGTTAGCAAACAGACCCAGGTGATCCAATATGGCATGTGATAGAGATCCAAGGACACTTCCATGGAAATGGTTTTACTCTGAGGAGAGTTCCTCAAGTCTGAGGAGACTGCCCACCTCATCTCAGGTCATGGTAGGCAGCAGAGAGGAGAAGGTAATGGCCACCCATTCCCCATTCCCAGCCCCAGTGCCTCCCTGCTCCCCTGGCAGGGATGGCTCATGCCCAAGGATAAGGCTGCTGATTATTTATTTCAGAAAGGGGGTGGGTTGGGAGACCTCAGGGTAGAGATTCCTGGTTTCAGGGCTGTTTTCTAGACCTGCACCCTGCTGGCATGGGTGCCCCACAGTGCCCTTCCCTCAGATCCAGACTCCACTGCCGCCTCTCTCTGTCTAAACACCTATCACCCTGTGGGACTGTGGAGAGCACACCGGCCTGGCATTCAGAGGCTCTGCCTTCCAGTCTGCCTGGGCCTCTGAATCCCTGGGCAATTGCCCTTTGCTCCCTGGGCCCTTGTTTCCTCATGTGGAAGTTGAGGTTCTTGGAGTCTCTGGCCTGCAGGGACCATCCCAGCTCTCAGTCTCCGAGAGGTCCCTCTGAGGCTCTGGGCTAGACTGGAGGCAAGGAGCATAGTCACCTGCCCTGCCCTGACAAGTTTCTCTAGGAAACCAGTCCCTTGCTGCTGGACTACCCTGATCTAAACTCATGGCAATCTCCCTCCCCAACACACTCAGCAAAGACAGATTCCGTGCCTGACTCTGGGTTTGCACTTGAACCCAGGTCAGGTGGTAGCTAACTTAGAGACTTCCTGTGACCCTTTGCAGGGAGACACTCTCTCCCCTGCTTCCTGCCCCCTGATCATCTTGGGTGCGTTGGGAGCCACAAAGAAAGGAGGTCTCCGTGAAGGAGGAATCTGCAGGCAGGGAGTCTAGACCAGGGCCCCAGAGCAGTCAAAGTCCCAAACTGAGTATCCCAGGAGGCGTCTTTCCTTGCATCCTGGTGAGTGTGGCTCTCAGGGGCCCAGGGCCCAGAGACTGGGGGTATGTGGGAAGAAAAGAGGGGGTGTCAGGGGGAGAAGGCAGGGTGAAGGTCATGGAGGAGAACCCAGTAGAAGACCAAAGGACTCAAAGAGTCACCATCAAAGTTCTTTATTTCTCTGTTTTTAATTTTTTTTTATTTTTAGAGGAAACAATTTAACACAACTACCTGATAAAATTTCACAGAATATATCCTCAAAGAGCAACGTTTGTGAAAGACGTTAGAGAGGGTCCCATGGAGCCCAGGGTTGTTGTGGCATCTTATGGGTGGCTGCTGGGGTGGGTGATGGCCAAAGGGCCAGAGACGGGTCCAAAAGGAATGCCAAGGGGAAGGGAGGGTAAGGTTGCAGGCAAAGGGGAGGGGCAGAGCAGCAGGAAAGTGGGGGGCACCATGGCTTCCATGGCTGGAATTAAACGACCCCTTGGGCATCTGAGATGAACCACCTTCCTCAGCTCCTCTTTGTTCTGTCCCATGTCCACTGCGTCATTTTGAGAATGGAGGGGCAAGGACAGTTTTGAGGTCTTCCTTGCCTTCTCATCATGGTGGATCTCTGGGTATCCACAGGGAGAGCTTTGGAGGGAGGATCAGTGACTGCTTGTGGTGTGACCTCCACTGCTCCTGCCAGATGTGCCGGCTTGCTTTCAGCATGGGGACCATGTCTTCTAGTGCGGGTCCTGGATGCACATCCCTGATGACTGTTAGGGAGGTCCTGGGAGCCTCCCTCTTGGACACCCTGTCCACTTGTCCCTTCACCAGCACCACTAATGGTGGCTAGAAGGTATTCGAAGTAAGCCAAGGGCTCATTGACATAGAGCTCCACATGTGGAATGGCTCCTCTACCTTCTTCTGCTTCAAGACCTAGTATTGTGACAAACAGGTTAGGGACAGGCTGATTCCCCCTGATATAGACGACTGGGGGTGGACTTCTCCACCTACCTTGTCCATCACTTGTATACAAAATGCCATCTCGTTGAAACTGATGCATTCTGGGATCATCCCTTGGTGGTGGTTGTGGATCAGGTCTGCCATCATGCCTTCCTTCACTACTGTAGTCAGGGGCCACTTGAGAGGATCTCGGTATAGGTTTGGTATCCAAAGGAACAGGGTCTACTTTCTGGGAGTTCATTCCCTCCCCTGCCCAAGGGCTGACAGCAACAATTGAGACCAGTCTGCCAGCCAGAGTGGGTGATCTGATATAGGGGCTCTTTGTCATGGCACCTCTAGTATTCTCCTGGGTTCTGCTTTGGGACATTCTAAAAGGTCTAGCCCCCACCTGGCTCTGGGGGGGGTCAGTGCTGCCCTGCCCACCTCTCAGGAGGACAGTGTCATATCCATCTCCCCAAAGGTACTTAGAGACCTTCGGAAGGACATCCTTGATAAACCCACACTCCTCTCTCCTGGTCTTTTAGCACCTCATGAAAAGATACTGATTTTCCTTCCCCTGAGTTGTGGCTTTTGGCAGGGCTGTGACTGACCCAGGGAAGGAGGTGGCAGAGCCTCTCTGTTCCCAGTCTCCTCCTGGCTGAGGCTCAGTGTTCACAAGTTATCCCTCTTAGGGTAGTGGCTCAGGATGGCTCTCAGATTCACATACTCCCTAGCTGTCCAAGTCACTTCCTTGCTGCCTGCCTCAGTTTGCCCATCGGTGTATATGTAAAAGAAACAGCACCTTCCTCTCAGGGTGGCTGTGACAATCAATATCCTCCTGTTTGTGGAGCACTGGGTACAGTGCCTGGCTCAAAGTTAGGCTTACCAAAATGCTAGCTATCACCATCTAGCACGAAGCCTTCCTGACCCAACACACCCTCTCCACCACACCTGATACAGGATGGATCTTCCAATTTTGGCCCGAAGCCCCTCTATGACGTCTCCCACTCCAAAGCACTGGCAGGGCTCCTCTGCTCTGACTGGGCCTGCCTCTCCACCCTTCTTCTCCCTGGCCCCCGGTCCCCAGTGTCTGATGTGCAATGGGCTATGTGCAGACAGCTGATGGGATGGATCCTGGCTGAGCAGTTGGTTAGACACTTTTAGATAGATACAGCAGTGAAGGCTCTTGTTTTGTAGAGAATGTCTGTGAGAGGGGAAGGGACATGGCCCAGCCAGTAGCCAGGGACATCCCCAGAATGAACTTGCAGATGTGCTTGCATGAAGCAGCCCCTCCCTGGAGAAAAAAACAGGGTCTGGAAGGAGGAAGGCTCCTGGACTGGAGCCTGCAAAGCCTCCCCAGGAGTGTTTCCCCCAAGACTCTCTTCCACAAGTTTGGGTTGGTAGCCAGGGAGGGAGGAAGGAAGGGAGGTGGTTGCATCTCTGCCAGTGCATCCCAAGGCAGGGCTATGAGAACGGCCAGGCTCCCAAATCAGCCCTTTGGTGCCCCCTCCATGCCTCTGGTTGACGACTCCCTCTGCCCCAATTCCCAGCTCCCTCTTGGTGTGGCCTGGAGGGGTCCATTTACCACGGTCCCTTTCACATACCATTTGGTCTGAATGAGAAAGGGGAAGAGAGAGGACCAGGTTGTTGAGGACGGTGACTAGATCCTATTCTGTCCCATGCTCCTCTTAACCTGGACAGACTTCAGCTTTGATACACTGGGGAAGGATAGCCCAAGCCCTTGATGACAAGAAGCTGGGCTGAATTAATTCAGGGAGAGAGACCCTCCTGGGCTTCCCCCTCTCCTTTGCCTCCCAGCTGGCCCAAAGGGATGGCACAGCACAGGCAGAAGCATCTACACGCTCTGACTTCTTGACTGTTCCCACCAAGTGGTTTTACCCCAACAACCCTGTGGAGCAGGGCTTTGCTAGCACCGTCCTTTGAGGGGACAAAGAAGGGGTAGCTCAGGCCAGCAAGATAGCAAGGAATATCCCCTCCAGGCAAAAGCCGCTAAGGAAGCACCTGAGGTTTGCTCAGCACTGAAATGATTGGGGTGGGCTCCTGTGTTGGGGGACAGAGAATTGCCATAGAAGCCTCCCTGGGGAAAAGAAGTAGAACCTGAGTGTCAGAGGGCAGAAGCAGCTGATCCTGGGTCCCACAGTCAGTTATTGGTAGAGCTAGCATTCACAATATGGGCTTTGGACTACCAGTGCAGCTGGGTCTCTTTGTCCTACCCCAAAGCTCCAGGACTGTCTGCTCTGCCCCTTCCTAATTCTGCGACAATATTTCATATCCTCTTTGGACTTTCATAAAGGCCACAGCTTTAATCAATCAAGCAGAAGGAGAGCCTGGACCTCACAGTCTCTTGTTTCTTTGAAATAAACTCAGAGAATACCTCTTTGAATTGCCTCAAGGACAGATGCGGCTGACTTACCATGTTTTAGATACTACCGTGAATCATGAGACTTTTTCTATATCTTCATATATTGTGGACATATACCATGTTATGTCATGTCAAGCAAACACAGATATACTGGGTTATCACTTCAATAGAAACTGTCAACTCTGTTATCTTATGGTATTGACAACCTATTCAATTCAGAAATTCCATTCTCATGGAATAGTAAAATACATATGGAGACCATCTAGCTGAGGAATACACACACTCTTGGATGCTCCACAAACACATTTCAGCCTGGTCCTTCCTTCCTGTCCTGTTCCTTTAATCAGAAGTTTTATCTGGCTCCCTTATCATGAAACCACTAACTTTATAGGAATCAACAGTATGCATACAGCGTGTTTTCCTATGTGAACCAAACTTTCAGGTGGACACCCCCAAGTCACTACCTTTGGGCTGGATGTGAGAAAGGCACAGGGGCTATTGGACTGATTTTCCCCTAGTGAGAGGACTTCCTTCTGCCCACTCTCAGCAGAACTAGAGGGAATCTCTCCTTGCTCTCCAGCTAGCCCAAACCCTTCTCTTCCAAGGGGACCAGAGCATCCCCGGTCGTCAGCATATGACCCCAGGAGGAGGTCAGGAGACTGAGAAGAGCCATGAGTGGGCCAGAGAAGCTGGCCTGGCTAGTGAGTGGCTCCTGGGTGTGGGGGGCAGGGAGAGGGCCACCTTGGATAACCAATTTTGGGAACATCTGGCTCTGTTCTTGGAAGATGAGATGCATAGCCATGGAGAAGAATCCTGCTGGGTGAGAGACAGAAAATGGCAGGGTCAACACTTCGTGTGTCCCCTCTTCCTGGAGCATGTTTCCGAAGGCTTCCTGGAAGTGCTGACCTTCCGTGGCAGGCCTCATGCAGCCCTTTGGACCACCCTCCCTTTTGGATCCTCAGGAGAGCTCCTGGACCTCAGAAGTCACCAGCTTCACTTGGCAATCTCGGCAGTCCCTATAGATCCAATGACTGTCTCTATGCTGATGACTCTCCACTCATTCTGCCTGCCCCATCTTGAAGGTGACCTCCACTCTTGCATTCCCAACTGTCAGGGACACCTCTGAATGGCCCCTTTTCATGTTAGACTCAGTGACTTCCAAAATGGACCTCATCACCTTACCCCACCCCCAACACTAGCCTTTTGGCATCTCTGCCTGCCTCACATCTCTCTCCACTCCACTCCATCCTCCTTACAGCTACTAAAGCACTTTCCTAAAGCTCAGGTCCAACTTAGAGATAACCTCTTCCCTCCCTCCCAACCTGAATCCAATGGCTTCCTCTTATCCTCCTGGACGAAAGGCCAAATCCCCTTTAGTATTTACAGCCCTTGCCCCCCTCCACTTCCTGCCCTTTGCAGTCTTCCCCCTGGTCTCCCCCCAAGTACTGATGCTCCCCTCCATCCAACAATGCCTGCCTGGAAGGAGACGGGTCACCTCTCTACTCCCTCTGTCCCCCCTGCCTCTCCATCTTTGCCTCCTGGCTTCCCTGGCTCTCCTCAAGTCTCCTCTGAAATCTCACTTTCTTCCAGGAAACCTTTCCCATTGTCTCTTCATTCTGGTGCCTTCTCTCCTTCCTCTGTCTTTTCTGCTGCCTGCACCTGGTTTGCCTCCCATCGGACCACACCCCCTCCAAGGCACAGACTGCCTTCGGTATTTGGATTTCCCCACCACTTAGCACTTGGCTGGCAGAAAGGAGGTAGGTGGTTAATAAAGGCTTAGTGCCACACTTTGTCGCCAACCCGATTGGTTCTTAGGTGAGGGGATGCGAGTTGGAAAGGACATCTTCCAGGATCCCCGTGCAGTGGTGGGATTCAAGGTCAGGTCGCCATAAATCCGATCCCTCCATGATACTACTAGTTCTAGAGATCACCTCAGGCCCTCCCTCTCCTTCCCTGGCTAGACTTCCAGATCCACGCGTGCAGAGACAGATTATGGACTCAACCCGTGGGATTGACACACAATCCACAGGTCATCTGGCAAGGTTGGTGGGGAAACTCTGAAAGTATTAATGAGAATGCAGGTTGAAATGGAAGGAATCCATTCAGAGCCCTCGATAACTTTCCTCTTTCAAAAGGCTTGGAGTTGGATGGGGGAGATGGAGAAGAAGGTTTCTATCTTGGGAGGTTATTGGCACCTTGGTTTCCCATTCAGAAAACCTCCAATTTCTATTCCATTAGGGCTAGCCAAGAGTGAAAATCTGAGCATGGGTTGCCGTCAGCCACAAATCCCCACCTCTAGGAGCCCTGGGTAGTTGGTGTATTCGTCCCGTAAGTCGGAAAGGTTCTGCCCTCCCAACAGGAGTCAACCACAATTTTTTCCTGCTTCCCCGTCTGCTTGCTCCTGCTTCTACATTGGTGGTGTCGTGAGGGAAAAAAAAAACTGCTGCAGAATCTGACTCTTAAGGTCTTGACCTGTAAAACTGCCTACTTTTTCTGGGCCTTGCCTGGCTGGTCCTATTGCTTTTGGGGCTGGTGGTGTTGGTGCTCCTGCTGATGATGCTGCTGCTGCCAGCTTAAGTTTCTTTCTTTTTAAAAAAATTTTTTATTTTATTTATTTATAAGTGTTCTACAATTACTTCCTTAAAATTAAGATTTTATCCCTCTCACACCTTCCCCCGCTTCCCCCTCCCTCCCCATGACAGCATACAATCCTGTATAGGTTCTACATATACTTTCCTATTGAGCATATTTTCACTATAGTGATGTGTGTGTGGGTTTTAGTGTATTATGTTTGGATTTGTTATATGATTTCTTCCACTTATGTTAGTGCGACTACACAGCTTAAGTTTCTTGTCATTTCTTCGTGCTCCTGGTCTGGGCTTCCCCACATATGTCTACACTCCGGGAGCGAAGTAGTCAGAGCATAATGCAGTTTAATTCAACTCTCATCTGTCAGGTGGTCATTCCTTAGGCTTTTATGAAGCGCCTGCTGTGTGCGGGTCCCTGTTACATTTCCCACCGACACTCCTCCAGCGCTCGGCGTTTGTAGGGCAGTCGCTGGCACCGGAAACGTGGACAGCTTCTTGGCATGGAAGGAGAGGTCTCGGTGGAGATGGGAAGGAGAGAGAATAATGGTGGGGGCGCCGCCTTCTCCCTATTGACCTGGATGGTGCCTGTGTCCCTCACATAGCTGGTCCCCTTGAGCATACATCAAGCTTGGAACCTCTCGTCGTCGGTCGGAACCTGCCGATGGGCAACTGGAGTTCCAGGGGGTGGCGGTATGTTTGGGTCAGGGATATATGGGATGCGTACATCGGACGGATGGGAATGGGGTTCTGCAGAGGAAGGGGGACAGTACTTGGTACTCCCTGATCACGGGAGGGATGTGTAGCCCAAGGTGTTGGAGTGAGCCCTGTGGCTAAGGGGCCCTTAGAACTAGATGTCCCCGAGCCATCAAGGCCTGAACGCCAAGTGGTAGCACGTTATAAAAGGAGAATTCAGGGTTGAGGGGACCTCATCCATCCCCAGAAGGAGGGAGGAGCCAAGACGTTCCCCGAGGGCTCCTGCCAGCTCAGAGCTTGAGGGACCTCATGTCCAGAAATGGATTCCTCTCTAAAGTCCAGGCCCACCCCGCAGAAGCTGAGACCCCGCTCTGGGCATGAAGGGCCATCCCTTGGGAGTGGCTGCGCCTCCTTGGGCATCTGCCCCTGAGAGCTCCAGAGGGAGAGGAGAAGGGGGGCGGGGCCTCCGGAAGCCTAGGGCCAGGGTTGCAAAGATGCCTGCAGCCAGGATGTCAGGACCCGCTGAAGAATGTGAAGCTCTTGGGGCTGTCCTGCGGCTGGGCCCGAGGGAAAGGTGGCTCAAGACTGGACTCAGTCCTCAGACCCCTACCTGTGTCTGTTTCTCTATACAATGAGGCTTATCTTTCCTGGCTGCAACATCCCTGGGAAGGTTCATCCACGTTGTTGGTTTCCAAAGAGATCGGGCCAAGACCTGGTGCACACAGCAAGTTCTCAATAAAGGCCAGTTTCCTTCACTCCTCCATTTCAGGGCAGCTTGCCTCTGGAAGACCCCGAAAGGTCGAGGGGCCAGACTCCCGGCACCCTGAGTTTTCGCGGGTCCCGAGCTGTCGCTTTTTCCAAGTTTACTACATCTCTCCAATCTTTTCCAAGAGAAAGATCAGCACCTGAGCCTCCCTCTTGCTCTGGGGTAGCGTTCCTTCCACATGTCCCAGGTATACTTGGGGGTGGTTGAGCTGCCTCTCCTCCCCCTCCATTGCCCCTCCTAAGGATGGATCGGTTAACGTCTGGGTTAGGAGAAATCAGGGAGGAAGGAGATGCACATTGATTCATCCTAAGTGAATCTGCATGGCATGAACTCACCCATTAAAGCCATGCTTTTTGCAGAGTGTATTAAAACCAGAATCCTACAACGCGGTTTGGGGTTTTTTGCATTTTCTCTATGAAAGAGTCATTTGAAGTAGAGAGACACACACGGAATAAAGGTAAGGGGCTGGAGCAGGAACGAGAATCTCAGACCAAAGAAAAGGCAAAAATGTGTGTCATTAAAAGAGATGATCAAGGCAGCTACCTTTTACTGAAAGACAACATAGAGTATCAGGTAAAATCAAGACCAAACAGTTATGCACAAACCAGGATAGAATCTGAATTTGTCAATTAAAATGACTTCTGTTAAATGAACTACAAGGGCAACCTTACTATAAAACTATACCAGTTCTCAGAAGTAGATAGATCCTACTCTAATATAAATAAGAAAAGAAAATTAGAAAGATCACAAGAATTTTTAAAAAGCCAGGGAGAATAGACTACCAGAGAATAGGGAATAGGAAAATGAAAATAGGACAGAGTATACCTTTCTCTCAGTTCTACATGGCACCCTGACCAAAACTGACCATGCATTAGGGCATCAGTACCTCACAAACTAAGGCAGAAAAAGAGCATAAATATAAGGTAAAGCCAAGATGGCAGAATAAAGGCATGAACTTTCCTGAGTTCTCCCCTGTAACCCTCCAAATACTTTCAATAATTCTAAAAATTGTTATTGGAGCAGAACCCACAGAGAAAAGGAGCATATAACAATTTTACAGCCACAGGAAATGTAGAAGGTCGCAGGAAAGATCGTTGAGAGAAGGATGAGAGAGGAGCACAGTCCAGTGCAGTCTGCACCAGCACAGCCTTGAGCCAAGAAATCCAGGAGCAGAGTTGGGAGCCACTGATTCAGCAGCAGCAGCAGCAACTTCCAAAGCTGGCAGCCCACAGGTGGGAAGGGCCTGGAAAAGATATTCCAGGCATCCCCTTACTAGCTCTGAGACAGACTGTTCCTTTGGTCATGCTCAGAGCCAGATTGCAGTCCTGGGTGGCTGTCCTAGGGTGAGCAGGAGCACTGACATAGCAGAGCTTGCAGGAGCAGTCAAGGCAAGACACCCCTCAAAATTCCAGGGAAGAAAAGAGTGCTTGTGGTCCCTTACAGAGCAGAGCACAGTCCATGAGAACAGTAGACACTTCTCTTTACAATTACACCCCCTTGAAAGAACTGAACATTTCCAGATCCCTGAACTTTTCTCTGAAAAGTGCTGCTCAAAACCTCAGAAACCTGCAACAGTGTGCCTTACACCCTGGCATCAAAGCCCTACTTCATGTTCTCCTCTCTGATAGGCTTTCCCTCAAACAGCTCATCAGTCTTGTGCAGCAGTTTCTGACCTTTTACCTGACAATCCTAGAATCCATCTCTGCGGAATGAGAACTCCCTTGTTCCCCACAATAACTAACTCTTTGATATTGCCTTCTTTCTAAGGGAGACTGGTGCTTCTGCCTTGCAGAGAGCAGAATGGCCATGAGGCTCAGGGCTCTCTTCTCCATGCCTGGACTAGAATTAGATAGCTAGAATTACACTTATGTATCTCCCCTAACACATCAAATTTATGCTCTAAGGAAACAAGATACTCCCCTGGTTGCTAGCTCTTGTGGGGGTGGATGGGGAGATGGTGGCAAGGAGTGACGGAAGAGGGTAGACCAAGCTTAAACTTACCTGGTTTGACTCCTTTTCCCCCAAATGCTGGTTACAGAAAGGATCATGAGAAATAGTGAATAGTGAGTAAACTCATATATCCAAGCAAAGCATCCAATAGAAATTAGATATACAGTTATCAGTTACAGATTAGAAGAAAAATATATCACTGACTGACCTCTTCTGATGGGAGTGAGCTAAAATCTCAAGTGGAAGAGACCCAAAAGTCAAGTAACTGGTTGGGAAAATGCCCAAAAAAGGGAAAATAATAAGACCCTAGAAGCTTACTTTCTTTGTGAACAGATATCTCCTCCCATCCGTTGTCATGAGGAAGAATAATGCTTACCATCAGGGAAGACATAGAAGTCAAGGCTTCTGTATCCCAAACATCCAAAATAAATATTCAATGGGCTCAGGCCATGGAAGAGCTCAGAAAGGATTTTGAAAAACAAGTTAGAGAGGTGGAGGAAAAACTGGGAAGAGAAATGAGAGAGATGCAAGAAAAGCAGGTCAACACCTTGCTAAAGGAGACCCAAAAAATGCTGAAGAAAATAACACCTTGAAAAATAGACTAACTCAATTGGCAAAAGAGGTTCAGAAAGCCAATGAGGAAAAGAATGCCGAATTAGCCAAATGGAAAAGGAGGTCCAAAAGCCCACTGAAGAAAATAGTTCTTTAAAAATTAGAATGGAACAGACGGAGGCTAATGACTTTGTGAGAAACCAAGAAATCACAAAACAAAACCAAAAGAATGAGAAAATGGAAGACATTGTGGAATATATTCTTGGAAAAACAGATCCAGGAGAGAATAGATCCAGGAGAAACAATTTAAAAATTATGGGACTACTTGAAAGCCATGATCAAAAAAGGAACCTAGACATCATCTTTCATGAAATTATCAAGGAAAATTGCCCTGATATTTTAGAACCAGAGGGCAAAGTAAGTATTGAAAGAATCCACCGATCACCACGGGAAAGAGATCCAAAACCAGAAAATCCTAGGAACATTGTGGCCAAATTCCAGAGTTCCCTGGTCAGGGAGAAATTATTGCAAGCAGCTAGAAAGAAAGAATTCAAGTATTATGGAAATACAATCAGGATAATACAAGATCTAGCAGCTTCTACAATAAGGGATAGAAGGGTATGGAATATGATATTCCAGAACTGACAGGAACTAGGACTAAAACCAAGAATCACCTACCCAGCAAAACTGAGTATAAAACTTCAGGAGAGAACTGGCCTTTCAAGGAAATCAAGGACTTTCAATTATTCTTGATGAAAGGACCAGAGCTGAAAAGAAAATTTGACCTTCAAACACAAGAATGAAGAGAAGCATGAAAAGGTAAACAGCAATGAGAAGTCATAAGGGACTTACTAAAGTTGAAATGTTTACATTCCTATTTGGAAAGACAATACTTGTAACTCCTGAAACTTTTCAGTATCTGGGTAGTTGGGGGGATTACACACACGCGCGCGCACACACACACACACACACATACACACACACACAAACGCAGAGGGGGAGAGAGAGAGAGAGAGAGAGAGAGAGAGAGAGAGAGAGAGAGAGCACAGAATGAATTAAATAGGAAGGGATCATATCTTATGAAAATGAAATTAAGTGGTGAGAGAAATATATTGGGAGGAGAAAGGGAGAATTGGATTGGGGCAAATTATCTCTCATAAAAGAGGCAAGCAAAAGACTTTTCAGTGGAGGGAAAAAGAGGGGAGGTGAGAGAAAAATATTAAGCGTTCTCTCATCACATTCGACTAAAGGAAGGAATAAAAGGCACACCCATTTTGGTATGAAAGCCTATCTTAAAATACAGAAAAGTGGGGGAGAATGGGATAAGCAGGGTGGGGGTGATGATAGAAGGGAGGGCAGTGGGAGGAGGGAGCAATATGAAGTCAACACTCTTGGGGAGGGACAGGATCCAAAGAGAGAATAGAAGCAATGGAGGGCAGGATAGAATGGAGGGAAATATAGTGTTACACAACACGATTATTATGAAAGTCATGCGCAAAACTACACAGATATGGCCTTTATTGAAATGCTTGTTTCCCAAAGGGAATGGGTGGGGAGGGAGGGATGAAGAGAAGTTGGAAGTCAAAGTTATAGGAACAACTGTCAAGAATTGTTCTTACTACTAAGAAATAAGAAATGTAGGTAATGGGGTATAGAAAGTTATCTGGCCCTACAGGACAGAAGAGAAGATGGGGACAAGGGAAGGGAGGGATATTAGAAGGGAGGGCAGATCAGTGATAGGGGCAATTAGAATGCTTGGTGTTTTGGGGTGGGGGGAGGGGAGAAATGGGGAGAAAATTTGGAACCCAAAAGTTTGTGAAAATGAATGTTAAAAGTTAAATAAATTTTGAAAAATGTGACCTGTGTTTTCAGGGGATACCTGGCAATTCCTCTGCCTTATCAAATGTACATGGAGTATGAAAATAAGAATGGATCCTAATCTAGAGAGCATGGCAGATAACATCATAGGCCCCAAGACATTATTTCACCTCCCCCCCCCCCAAGCCCTTGGCTAGAAGGCATGCAATGTGCAGTGACACAGCTCCCACCTAAGGGGACAAGAATAGGAGAGTAAAGCTGGTAGATCCTCTTGGAGCTTTACCACTCCAGGAACAATTACAAAGACATCAAAGTAATGGAACAAGAATGTGAAATGACATCCTCTCAGGTGAGTGCATTTTCTTTAAAAGTATTCAAATGCATTTTGTGTTGTGAAAGGCACTTGGCTGCTGGTCCAAATTCAACTAAGAGTGAGTCTATACAGTCTGAGAGTTGTATCCAACTCCCTTGCTTTCCATGCACATTCACGGATGCAAGTGTACAGACACAGCTGTACATGTGTGTATTGGGATGTACGTGCACGTTCCTATATAAAGGACATGAAGACGTGCATGTGCACGTGAGAGTTCGCACAGTGGCAAAACCTCTATGTCTGGAGGTTGGAAGACCTGAGTTTTAATGTGACTTCAGACACTTACTAGCTGCAGGACCCTAGGCAAGTCATTGAACTTCTTGGCTTGGCAAAGCTGCTATGAGGGGTTGACTAGGGAACTGATAAGTTGGGAATCTCATATTGGTGATTCTGGAGAGAAGGCTTAGTTGAGAATATATCACATACGTTTATGGCACATCCACATCATTGTGGCTTTGTGATTTTTCCTCCAGCTGCATTCAATGGTGTATGGATATGTGGAAGGTAGGAGTAATTCAGGGCTGAAGTTTGGCAAGCGATGATCAAAAAGACAAGGGGGTGCAAGAGCAGGCAGAGTGGAGATTAATGTAGAGCTGGTTCACCAAGGGCTAGAGAAAGAGAAGGGCGGGGAGAATACCTAAGGCCACAGAAGGATAAAGGGGGAGGTCATGGGGAGGATGACGCTTAAGCTTGGGGCTACCAAAGTTGGGAACTGTCCTATTGGCTCAGCTGGGGAAAGAATGAAAATCACAAGTGCTGCAGAGGCTGTAAGGCAACAGATACACTCATGGACTCTTGGTGGAATTGTGAACTGGCCTGTTCATTATGGCAAGAAAGTAGTCTGTTTCTATACCTGAGGTGCTCACTGGACAGCTGAGGATAAGAACAAGGCAGGGAAGGGGGCAGGACAGGGAACTCGGCAGCTTTCCTTGGATCATGTTCTCCCAAATGCTGCCCAGTGGTAAAGAACTTGGTGCCCCAGGAGGACCCAAGCCAAGGCCAGTGTTCCCTGGGAAAAGTCAGTGAGTCAAAAGAGGGCAGAGCCTTGGGGCAAACTACACCTTGGGGTGATGTGCCCTGTTCATGCCACCATCTCCTAGTATGGGAGGAATACCTGGAGAATGATGTCTAATTTGATAAAATCTACGCTGGCTCCACTAGTAAGAGGTGAGGATTGGGGAGGGGGGAAGGTTTCTAAAGAACCTCATTGGGAGTGAGAGTGACAGAAGCCTGAAGAGTCAGAGTTCCCATTTCACAAAGGAGCTCACCCCAGAAGGGCAAAGCTGGGGCAGGTCCTGGGTACTTTTGACCCAGTTATGAACCTAACATGAACAAGGAATCATTGGCTCAAAGAGAAGGCCAAGCATAAAGTAAGTTGTCCTCTGTACAGAGTCTCCAGGATTTTCCTTCCCAGGCCCAGGCCCCAGAATGCTTTCTTTCCCTGACCATGAATCTAGAATTCTCAGCTGGCCGCAAAGCACAGGCCTGCTAACTGCCTCCTCAGTCATGTGGTTCCTGATGCCAAGCTGGGCACAAGGAAGAGAGCATAATGGGCAGATTGCTGGGGGTGGAAAGAGTTCCAGTCATCTGGAAGATCAGGGAAGGCCTCAGTGAGCACAAGGGCACCTGAAAAAAAAGACCCAATTCATGGAAGCTGGGACTGGGAGAAGGTGGTAGATAGGGAGGAAAGATGAACGCCCCTTGGGCTAGTGAGTGCCATCATTCTGTACCAGGAATTTAGACCAAAAACAGCAGGGCTGCTGAGCAAGGGCATCTCAGCCTAGTTCCATTTTTTACTGGGCAGTCTTGTGAAGGCCCAGGGCTCCCAACTTGCCCAGAGTCCCATGGGAACCCTCATGTATATCCCAAGACCATCCAATCCAGCATGGCTAACTGCCCAGCCACACCTGACTGACAGGCTCCTAAGAAGAGAGGGACCTTGGAGAGCTCCTAGGCTGAGCAGCAACATTCCCATGGGCACAGGAGCCTGGACAACCAACCTCTAGTAGTGGGGGCCTGACTGTCTCAGAAATCAGCTCAGGGGTACCTAGAGCTGCAACTGGCCCTTCCTGGTTGTTAGAGGTGCTGAATTTTACTTCCTTGTATGTAACCTTCATCTGCTGGTGTTAGCCCTGCACCCTGGAGCTACACAGAACATGTC
>CM053775.1:45013149-45046041 GCA_028658325.1 Potorous gilbertii
CAGAGACTCCAAGAACCTCAACTTCCACGTGAGGAAATAAGGGCCAAGGGAGCAAAGGGCAATTGCCCAGGGATTCAGAGGCCCAAGCAGAGTAGAAGGCAGAGACTCTGAATGCCAGACCAGTGTGCTCTCCACAGTCCCACAGGGTGATAGGTGTTTAGACAGAGAGAGGTGGCAGAGGAGTCTGGATCTGAGGGAAGGGCACTGTGAGGCACCCAGGCCAGCAGGGTGCAGGTCTGGAAAACAGCCCTGAAACCAGGAATCACTATCCTGAGGTCTCCCATCCCACCTCCTTTCTGGAATAAATAATCAGCAGCCTCATCTTGTGCATGAGCCATCCCTGCCAGGGAAGCAGGGAGGTTCTGGGGCTGAGAATGGGGAATGGGTTGCCTTTGTCTTCTCCTCTCTGCTGCCTACTATGACCTCAGGTGACGTGGGCAGGCTCCTCATGCTTCAGCAATTCTCCTCAGAGTAAAACCATTTCCATGGAAGTGTCCTTGGATCTCTATCACACGCCATATTGGATACCCTGGGTCTGTTTGCTAACCACTGAATCCCATCCCTTAGGAAGATGACTCGAGATAACCAAGAGTAATATACGGTAAGGAAAGTCCTTTTCTCTAGGACTGGAATGGAGAAGTGTCCTAGCTTGAGCTGTTCCAAAGACCTTCAACCTCTAGTAAGCACCCTGATAACCCAGGGTGCCCAAAGTGTGTTGAAGACAGTAGAGACCCAAGGTGCCTGACTGTGAGCCCCTCTGAATGGAGCACAGCCCATCCTCAGACAGAGATAGACTGACACAGACTCCAGCCCTAAATGAGAAAGTTTCCAGGCCTGGAAAGAACTACAAGCTCTAGGGAGCACCTGGCATCGTTATGGGCTACTCAGGGCCACACCCTGAACTGAGATGTGGCACCGTAGGGGGTTTTTAGCAGAGTCTCCTAAAACGATGTCACTCCTTCACCTAATATTTTTGGGAAAAACGTCTCATTCATCCTTGATTGGAAAGAATGGACAGGCTAGTCTATCTGTGCAGAGGTTTGCAGTAGCAGAGTTTGTGGTTCTCAAAAGCTGTGAATACTGTCCTCCAGCATAGGAGGACCCGACCAAGACATGTTGGGTACCACAGTCCTAGGAGGCAGCCAGGATCCACTCTAGCCCTAGAGCCACGTGGGCCCCAAATGTAATCACCATGAGGACAGTAACGATAATGAGAACCTGCAGCAGCACCAGCTAGGGCCCTCCTTGATAGCCTTTCTGGGACATTCCAAGATGGCCATGGCAGTTTTGCACTGGTGTTATCATACTTAAGCCTCCCAAAATCCCTGGAGGCTGGTGCTGTTAGTATCCACACTGTGCAAAGTAGGAAACTGGCTTAGACAGTCCAGGTGACTTTGCCAGTCATTTACCAGGTGCTGGACAGTATCTAAGGCAGTATCAGAACTTGGTGTTTCCTGCCTGCCAGACCCAAGCCTCTACTCATGATGCCATCTAGTCCTCTCTGGTGGCTGGCTCCCTCTGATCCCACGAGTGTCATAGAACCTGAGAGTCCAGGTAGGAGCCTCTGAGAACCACTCATTTCACCTGAAATAATCTCCCATCTACCGCCCTCTTCCCTCCCACACACAAACCCTGCCTTTACAACACACTCAGGATGTGACCTGCATCAAGCCTTGGATTGAAGACAGATGTCTCAGTGGAAAACCAGTGGGCCTCCAAGGCAGACCTTGACCCAGTGGGGGAGCTCTCAGTGCTGGGCAAATGTGCCTATCATCATCATTGCTGGCTGGCTGGCCTTGAACGCATCCCTTCATCATTCTGGACTTGTAGGTGTCCTGGCAAATGCCTCCAGGTGTGTCCAGTAGACTCTCTGGGACCCAAAGTGTCCTGCTGGCTTCCAGGGCAGCTTCCAGTCCCCAGGTCTGGCTCTCTCCCCTGGCTGTCTTCAGCCCACAGCAGTCTAATGACTCCTTCCCAGGCCAGTCTTTCAGATTATGGGCCACCCCTCTGAGGTTCCAGCCTCAGCCCTTGCTTCCTCAGGTGACTCTGCCTAGCCCATATGCCATTATGGTATCCAGTTCCAGGCCTGTCATATCCACACTTATCCAGTCCCTCCACTCTAGTGACATAAGCTCCTACTCTACCCACAGTCCAGGGCTCCAGGCTCTCCTGTGTAACCCACCGAGGATACAGACCCCATTATAGCCAAGGATGTCCAAAAGCCTAGCTTAAGACATCAGACATCAGGAAATACCTGGAAGGGGAGGCAGGATCTGGCCTGGGCTTCACAGGCACTTGAGGAGTCTAGATTCAGAGTTCCTCTGTGGTTACAGCTCCCCCAATGGAGGCCAGTGGTCTGCATTGGGTCTGTCCAGGACAGAGGAGGAGACATCAGGACTCCTCCTTCCCCTGTCCCTGCTGGAGAGTCTCCATCAATCTTCACACAGTGCAGAGGAGGGGGCTTTGCACTACTTGTCCTGCCCCACTTCCCACTGGTCACTCACTACCAAGGAACCAAGGACCCCTGCCAAGCCTCCTCATCTTAGAAGGACTGGTATCCAACTCTGTTGACCAGAGTTTGTCCCTGAAAGGCTTTAGCCCTAGGAATTCATCTGACCTTCTGTCCCCTGCAGGTCTTAGGGGAAAGGGAATTTTCTTGTATTGTGGGCCCTGGTCCTCCTCACACCCTGGATTCTCTCTGTCTCTGTCTAGACGTCTGTGTTGTCTTGCTGTCTGTCTCCTGCCCCACCCTCATTCTCTCCCCTCTGTTTCCGTCCCTGTCATTAAAGCATCTACTCTGGGTCAGGCCCTAGGCTCTCTCTCCTCTCACCCAATACCTCTCAAGGTCTCCCTCTTTCCCTCTGTCTCTCCATCTTGTTCCTACCTGCAGGACCCTCGCTCTCTTCTCCCTTTCTCTCCTACTCTTTCACCTTTTCTCTGTATACCAGTCTTCCTACCTATGACTGTCTCCTTTACCTCTGTCTCTCATTTCTCTCTCCTTTTGTGTCTCTGTCTCTGTCCCACCTCTCTCACTCTCTTCCCCCTGCCTATGGGCCCCTCTCTCCTACCCCCAGGTGCCTGCACCCTTGAATCTCCCTCCCCCTGCTCTCCCTTTGCCTGTTTTACCCCTGTGTCTATCTTTGTGTGTCTGTCTCTCCCCTCTCTGTGTCTCATATCTCTGTCCTTCTCTGTCTCTGTCTCCCTACTTTCTCCTTTTGTTCCTCTCCAGGAGCCTGGAACCCCCGGCCTCTCCCAACCACTCCCCTCTCTCCCCCATTCTGTTGCTCCTCTCTTCCTTCTGATGTCTTTCACCCCCAGCATGGTCACAAAACCATGCGTGAAGGGAGTGATAGTTTTCAATGTAGAGCCCCTCCAGGAACTCTCCCTCAGCCCCTGCCTATTGTGGCATTTGCCAATCTGAGCACACTGGATAAAACTCATCTGATCAATCTTTCAGCCTCGACCACTCCTTGGGTAATTGAATATCTTGCTGGCCTGTCTCTTTCGTGGGACTGCTGAGTGAAAAATGGAGCTAGGCTCAAACACCCTTGATCAGCAGATCTACAGCTTTTGGTCAACATCCCTTGGTGGAGAATGATAGCATATCTCAGAATGATGGCACTGACTATCCCAAGGGGTATCCACCATTACTCCCTATTTACTGTCTTCTCCAAGTCCCACCTTCAATGGATTGAGTCATTTAGTTCTGTGCTCCCTATGCTCCCTGTGCTCCCTGTGCTCCCTGGGGACTTCCCTGATCTACCAGGGGATTAGCAGTCTTTCCACTCCCAGCAATCTGTACATCTGGCTTTCCCACTTGAGTCCAGCTTGTCATAAAGAACCCCATGTCCCAAGAGGCAGTTAGCAAGCCTATGTTTTGAGGTCAACTGAGAATTCTACATTCAGAGTCAGGGAAGGAGAGCATTCTGGGGCCTGGGGCTGGGAAGTGAAACTCTGCAGACTGAATGGAACAGAGGAGGACATACCACATGCTTCACCCTTGATTCCTTTTCAGGGTAGGTTCCCAACTGGGTGAAATGTAATCAGAAAATGCTCCAGCTTTACCCTACTTGGGTGGACTGTGTTGTGAAATGGAAATTTTAAATCCTTAGGTTTCCCTCACCCCCATTCTCAATGAGGCTCATAGTGGAAGGGAGAAACCTCGCTTCCCCAATCCTTACCTCTTGCTTTCAAGTGCAGGCAGTGTAGACTCTACCAAAGTAGACATCACTCTCCAGACGTTCCTCCCACACTAGGAAAAGGTGGAAGGAACAGGGCACATTAACACAAAGAACAGGATGCCCCAAGGTTCTGCCCCTTCATCTGACCTTCTGTCCCCTGCAGGTCTTAGGGGAAGCCCCTTTGGACTCACTGACTTTTTCCATAGAACACTGGTCTCAGTTTGGGTCCTATTGGGGCACCAAGCCCTTTACCACTGGGTAGTATTTGAGACAAGTACATGACAAGCTGTTGAGTCCCCTGTCCTGTACTCCTCTCTGCCTTGTTCTCATGCTCAACTCTCCAATGAGTACCCCAGGTATAGAAACATACACTCATAGAACATAAAGTCTCCCAGAAGCTGCCTCCATGATGCTTTCCTCTTTCAAAGTTAGGTGCTTCCAGACTCTAGCTAAAAAAACTGTGAGGAGATGAGGATTGCCAAGGGAGATTCCAATCCTCTTTTTATTCACACCGTCATTTAGGACAGGATTCCAAACTAATGACTTCAGTGCTGTCTGCTTTGAATTAACTGTGTGAGACCAATCATTTCCTGGGACATTTGGATCTGGGTCTTGGGACAGGTAGATAACAGAGATCAGGAGCTCAGAGTTGGACTTGAAGAGGTTTTCCATGTCTATTTATATTCAACATCCAAGGAGACTTCCTTTTCCCTCTCCTTCACTTTCTTTTCCTTTCCTTTTCTCTCTTTCTCTCCACCTGTTCTCTCCTTCCTTTCTTCTCTGCTTTCAGCCTGGTGCAAGAGACCTCTCCTGTCGGCCCTCCTGACTGTCATGGGCTGCAAAATTCTTTCACTCCATCATTTTGTGGCTTCTTTTGCTCTTGAATTTGTTTAGTCATTTGTACAGGTATTTTATGGGATGTGGGGGGAGAGCTCGAGGAGGTCCATCCTTCTCCTCTGACATGCTGCCTTTTTTCTCCTTTCCTTCCCCTTTTCTTTTTTTCCTTTCCTTTCTCCTGAGCTTTGATGAAATTTCTTTTTACTATCAGTTCTAAATTCTGTCCTTCCTCCTCCCATGACCATTGAGAAGACAGGAAAATATAATAACTTTAGAAAGACAAATTTTTATGAAAAACAAACCCTTTGGAGTCATGCCTAAGTGAAGAAAGAGAAAGCAAACATGCTTTACTTTTTCTCCTGAGCAGTAAATCAGCTGAGATGGAGAGTGTATGTCATCATTGGTTATCATATCTATCTGATTTCTGAAGTTTTTCAAAGAGGATAATCTTTCCAATACTGTCATCTTTGCATATATTGTTCTCCAGTTCAGGTCATTTTACTTTGCATCAGGTCTTTCCAGGTGTATCTGAAACCTTCCCCCCTCATCATTTCTTCTAGTCCAATGGGAGTCCATCCCCTTCACAAACCATAACTTGTTTACCTCCTGCACAACTGATGGGCACTCCATCACTTTCCAATTCTTTGTTACCACTAAAAGTCAATGTAATAACTTTTTTGTGCAAGGTGGTCCTGTCCCTCTTTCTTTGACTTCTTTGTTGTATTGACCTAGTAATTTGGCAAGGGGATGCATACTTGAATGTTTCTTTTGAACATACCTCAAGAGTACTTCCTTGCCAGAATCATCAGGCCAGTTCACAACTCCGCTAACAAATCGTGAGTGTATCTATCTTCTCACAGCCCCTCCAGCATTTATCATTTTCATTCTTTCCTCAGCTGAGCCAATAGGACAGTTCCGAACTTTGGACAGCCCCAAGCCTAAGCTTCATCCTCCCCACGACCTTCCCTTTCACCCCTATATCTACTGTTTGGTGAACCAGTTCTACATTAATCTCCACTCTGGCAGTTCTTATCCCCTTGTCCTACCATTGCTCACAGATTGCCAAACCAGTCCTGGATTGTTCCCACCTTCCACCTCCTGCACTCCTATTCATGCACCATTGAAAGCAGCTGAAGGAAAGTCACAATGCCACAGTGATGTGGGCGTGCCATAAGTGTATGTGACGTAATCGCAACTAAGCCTTCCCTGCAGCACCACCACTATTAGGTTCATACCTAATGAATTCCCTAGTCTACTCCTCATAGGAGCTGTGCCAAGCCAAAAGGTTAATTGACTTGCCTGGGGTCCTGCAGCTAGTAAGTGTCTGAAGCCAGATTACAACTCAGGTCTTCCAATTTCCAGACATAGAGGTTTTGCCACTGTGCCAACTCTCACATATACATACACATCTTCATGTCTTTTATACATGGATGTGCACATACATACAGATATGTCTCTTTACCTGTGCATCCAGGCCAGTGCAGGCAAAGAGAGAGAGAGCTGAATACAACTCTCAGACTGGATAGACTCACTGATACTTGAGCAAAATGACCACTAGGAGGCTTTCAGAAACGTTTGGAAAGCCTTTGATGAACTAATGCAGGGTGAAGTGAGCAGAACCAGGAGAACTGGATACACAGTTACAGCAATATTGTAAGGAAGATCAGCTGTGAAAGCCTTAGTTAGTCTGATCAAGACTATGATGCAAGACAAATCCATGGCCTGGGATCAATTCATTTTTTCCTTAGAGCCATGGGATATGGTAGTTGGACTTTGTAGTCTTTTTCTGAGTGACACATAGTTTTGATCTGCCTTGTCACCATAGCAGTTTGAAAGAGTCAGAGGTTTTTCTGTTGTTTGCTCATTTTGCCCATCACTTGTACTTGTACCTCTTTGTTAAAGTAGGTCTTTGATGCCAGGGTGTAACGGACACAGTTGAAGCCTTCCGAGGTTTTGAGCAGCACTTTTCAGAGAAAAGTCTAGGGATCTGGAAATTTTCAGTACTTTAAAGGGGGTGTGATTGTAAAGACAAGTGTCTACCGCTCTCATGGACTGTGTTCTGCTGTGTAAGGGACCCCAAGCACTCTTTTCTTCCCTGGAACTGTGAGGAGTGTCTTGCATTGACGTCTGTTGCAATCTCTGCTATGCCAGTGTTCCTGCTCACCCTGGGATGGCCACCCAGGACTGCAATATGGCTTTGAGCATGAACAAAGCAACAGAGTCCTGCCTCAGAGCTAGTAAATGGACTCCTGGAATGTCCTTTACAGGCCCTTCCCACCTGTGGGCTGCCAGCTTTGGGAGCTGCTGCTGCTGCTGTTGAATCATTGGCTCCCAAGGCTGCTCCTGGCTCTCTTGGTTAAAGGCTGTGGTGGTGCAGACTTCACTGGACTGTGCTCCTCTCTCATCCTTCTCTCAAAGACCTTTCCTCTGGTCCTTCTACGTTTTCAGGGATGTAAAATTGTCCTACGCTCCTTCTTTCTGTGGGTTCAGCTGCTCTAGTAATTTATAGAGTCATTTAAGGTATTTGGAGGGTTATGGGGGAGAGCTCAGGAAAGTCCATGCCTTTATTCTGCCATCTTGGTTTTGCCTTCTATTTACACTTCTTTTCTGCATTAGTTTGTGAGGTACTGATGCCCTAATGCATGGTCAGTTTTGGTCAGGATGTCAAACAGATCTGAGAGAAAGGTACACACTATCCTATTTCCATTCCCTGTTCTCTAGTAGTCTATTGCACCCGACTTTTTCAAAATTCTTTTCACCTTTCTAATTTTTTTTTAATTTATATTTTGGTAGGATCTATCTACTTCTAAGAACTGGGATAGTTTTATTGTATGATTGCTCTTGTAGTTAATTTAAGGGAAGTCATTGTAATTGAGGAATTTAGATTCTATCCTGTTTTGTGCATAAATATTTAATCTTGATTTTACTTGATACTCTATGTTGCCTTTCAGTAAAAGGTAGCTCCCTTGATCATCTCTTTTAATGACACCCATTTTTGTCTTTTCTTTTGACTGAGATATTCGTTCCTCCTCCAGCCTCTCACCTTCATTCAGTGTGTGTCTCTCTGCTTCAAGTGTTTCTTTAATAGAGAAAATAAACAAGCCCAATCTCCGAAAACCACATTGTAGGATTCCGGTTTTTCATACACTCTGCAAAGAGCATGGCTTTAATGAGTGAGTTCATGCCACGCATATTCACTTAGGGTGACTCAGTGTGCATCTCTCTCCTCCCTAATTTCTCCTAACCCAGACCTTAATCAATCTACTCCTAGGAAGAGCGATGGAGGTGCAATGGAGGCAGCTCCACCACCCCCAAAGTATACCTGGGACATCTTTAACGAACGTTACCCCTAGGACCAGAGGGAGGCTCAGGTGCTGATCTTTCTCGTTTAAAAGATTCGAGAGATGGAGTGAACTTGGGAAAAGCACCAGCTCGGGACCCGGGAAAGCCAAGGATCCCCTGGATCTGGCCCCTCTACATGCCATGGTCTTCCAGAGGCAAGCTGTCCTGGAATGGCGGAAGGAAGGAAACTAGCCTTTGTTGATAGCCTGCTATGTGCACCAGGTTCTGGTCCGATCTCTTTGGAAGCGGACAATGTGGCTGGACCATCCCGGGGATGTTGCAGCCAAAAAAGGATCAGCCTCACTGTGTAAAGGAGCAGACGCAGGCAGGGCTCAGAGGACTGAGTCCAGGCTTGGCCACCCTTCCCCTCGTGCCCAGCGGCAGGACAGCCCCAAGAGATTCACAATCTTCAGCGGATCATGACAGCCCGGCTGCAAGCCTCTTTGCAACCCTGGCCCTTTGCTTTCGGAGACCCCGACCCCTCCTACTCTCCCTCTGGAGCTCTCAGGGGCAGATGCCCAAGGAGACACAGCCACTCTCAAGGGACGGCCCGTCATGGCCAGAGGGGGGTCTCAGCTTCTGCGGGACAGGCCTTAGGTTTAGAGAGAAATCCTTTTCTTGGCATGAAGTCTCTCAGCCTCTTACCTGGCAGGAGCCCTTGGGGAGCGTCCTTGGTCCACTCTGCTTCTTGACGGGACCAGGGACTCCTCGAGGAACGTCTTGGCTCCTTCCTCCGTCTGGGGAGGGAGGAGGTCTCCTGACCCCTGAGTTCTCTTTTTATAACGCACTAACACTGGGCGTTCAGGTCTTGGTGGCTCGGGGACGTCCAGGTCTAAGGTCCCCTTAGTCACAGGGCTCACTCAAACACCTTGGGCTAGCCATCCTTCCCGTGATCAGGGAGTACCAAGGTCCTTCCCCCCTTCTCTCCACAGCCCTACACCTATCCCTCGGATGTATGCATAATCCATGCCACTGGCGTACACACACCTCCACCACGTGTCACGCCCGTTGCCCATGGGTAGGTTCGCACCAACTACCAGAGGTGCCAAGCTTGGTGTATGCCCAAGGGGATCAACTATGCAAGGGACACAGGCACGATCCAGGTCAGTAATGGGGAGACGAAGCCCTCACCACTATTCAGTCGCCGTTCCATCTCCACCGAGACTTCCACATCCCTGCCAAGCGACTGCCAACATTCACAGTGCCAGCGACTGCCCTACAGATGCCGAGCGCGGGAGGTGTGGCCGTGAGAACTGTAACAGGGACCCGCACACAGCAGGCACTTCATAAATGCCTAAGGAATGACCATCTGGCAGATGTCAGTTGAATGAATCTGCGTTATTAACTGACCACTGTGTGCCTGGAATTGGGACACATGAACATGAGCAGGGAGAAATGCCGGGAAACCCAACCTGGCAACATCAGTAGCACCACCACCACCAGCAGCACCACCAGGAGCAGCAGCAGCACTACCAGCACCACCAGCACCAGGACCAGTAGCACCACCACAAGAAGAAGCAGCAGGCATCCAACGTCCAGAGAATATAGGCAGATTTACAGGTCAAGCCAATTCCCTTGGTGGACAGGTCTTTAGAGTCAGGTTCTGCGGGAGTGTTTCCCCACATGACACCCCCAAAGCACAGGCAAGAGCAAGCACAGGGGGGACCAAGAAAAAACTGTGGCTGACTCCTGCTGGGAAGGAAGAACCTTTCCGACTTGGGGGAATAATACCCCAAGTAGCCTGGGCTCCTAGAGGTGGAGATTTGTGGCTGACAGCATCCCATGCCCTGACTTTCACTCGGCACTAGCCCTCCTGGAGTAGGGATTGGAGGTTTTCTGAATGGAAATCTAAGGTGCCATTAACCTCCCAAGATAGCAATCCTGTCCTCCATCTCCCCCATCCAACTCCACGCCCTTTGAAAGACGAAAGTTTTCCAGGGCACAGGATGGATCCCTTCCATTTCAACATGCATTCTCATTAATACTTTCAGACTTTTCCCAGCAACCTTGCCAGATGACCTGTGGATTGCGTGCCAACCCGTTGGGTGGAGTCCATATTCCATCCCTGCGCGCCTGGATCTGGAAGTCTAGGCAGAGAAGGAGAGGGCCTGCGGTGATCTCTAGAACTGGTCGTGTCATGCAGTGGGTGGAGTTTCTGGCGACCTGGCCTTGAATCCCACCACTGTCAGAGTGTCCTGGAGCAAATCCCTTCCAAATCCCTCACCTCAGAAAAAAGTTGATTTGGGGAGTAGGTATGGCACTAAACCTTTATTAAGCAAGTACCTCCTTTCTACCAGGCAACTGCGAAGTGGTGGGGAAATACAAAGAAAGACCAAAGGCAGGCCCTACCCTGGAGGTGGTCCGGTCCAATGGGAAGCAAACCAGCTGCAGGCAGCAGAAATGAGAGACAATGGAGAGAAGGGACAAGTACGTAGAGAGAATGAGAAACGTTTCTGGAAGGAAGTGAGATTTCAGAGGAGACTTGAGAGGAGCCAGGGAAGCCAGGAGGCAGAGAACAAGAGTCAGGGGGGACAGGTGGAGCAGAGAGGTGATCTGTCTCCTTCCAGGCAGGCACTGTTGGATGGAGGTGAGCATCAGTACTTGGGGGGAGGCCAGGGAGAAGACTGCAAAGGGCAGGAAGTGGAGGGGGGCAAGGGCTGTAAATACCAAAGGGGATTTGGCCTTTGTGCAGGAGGAAATAGGAAACCATTGGATTGGGATTGGGGGGAGGGAAGAGGTTATCTCTAAGTTGGACCTGAGCTTTAGGAAAAGTGCTTTAGTATCTGGAAGGAGGATGAAGTGGAGGGGAGAGAGATGTGAGGAAGGCAAAGTTGCCAAAAGGCCAGTGTTGGGGGTGGGGTAAGGTGATGAGGTTCATTTTGGAAGTCACTGAGCCTAAGATGAAAAAGGGTCATTAAGAGGTGTTCCTGGCAGTTGGAGATGCGAGAGTGGAGGTCAGCTGTGAGATGGGTCAGCCGAGTGAGGGGGGACTCATCAGCATATATATATAGTAGTTGGATCCATAGGGACTGCCGAGATTCCCAAGTGAAGCTGGTCCTCTCTGAGGTCCAGGAGCCCTCCTGAGGATCCAAAAGGGAGAGTGGTCTAAAGGGCTGCATGAGGCATACCAGGGAAAGTCAATATTTCCAAGAAGCCTTAGGAAACAGGCTCCAGGAAGAAGGGACACCTGAGGTGTTGACCATGCCATTTTCTGTCCCTCACCCAAAAGGATTAATCTCCATGGATATACATCTCATGTTCCAAGAACAGAGGCAGGTGATCCCAAAATTGGTTATCTAAGGTCGTCCTCCCCCTGCCCCCACACCCAGGACCCTCCCACTAGCCAGGCCAGTTTCTCTGCACCACCAAAGCTCTGATTGGCCTTCTGAACTCCTCCTAGGGCCAGGGAACTGTTGGAGCTCTGGTACCCTTGGAGAACAAGGGTTTGGGCGGACTGGAGGGCCAGGGGTTCTGCTGAGTATGGGCAGAAGGAAGTCTTTCCACTAAGGGAAAATCAGCCCATCAGCACCCAACCCCTTCTCACATCCAGTCCAAGGGTAGTGGGTTGGGGACATCGACCTGAGAGTTTGGTTCAAATAGGTAAACAGGCTGAATGCATACTGTTGATTCTTATAAAGTTAGTGGTTCCATGACAATGGAGCCAGGAAAACTTCTGACTGAATATTACACCAAAGACCAGGCAGAAATCTGTTTGAGGACAGTCCAAGGATGTCTGTGTCCCTCAGCTTGATGGACTCCATATGTGTTTAACTATTCCATGAGAAAGCAATTTCTGAATTGGATAGGTTGTAAATACCATAAGATAACAGAGTTGACAGTTTCATTTGAAATCATAACCCAGGATATCTGTTTTTTTCTTGACCATTAACATGACATAACACAGTATATATATAAAAAATATGAATATATGGAAAAAGTCCCAGGAGTCAAGATAATTTCTCATGTTGCTAAGTCAGAGACATCTGGCCTTGGGGCCATTAGAGGAGGGATTCTCTGAGTTTACTTCAGAGAACAGAGAGTGTTAGGTCCAAGATCTCCTTCTGATTGATTAATTCAAGCACTGGCCATTATTAAAGTCAAAAAAGGGTATGAAATTTTACTAGGCGATTAGGAAGGTGCAGAGCAGACAGTCCTGGAGCTTTGGGCTAGGGCAAAGAGCCCTAGCTGCACTGGGAGTCCAAAGTCCAGAATTTCAATTCTGGTTCTACCAGTAACTGACTATGGAAACTGGGACCAGCTGCTTCCACTCTCTGACCTTCAGGTTCTACTTCTATTCCTAAGAGAGGCTTCCATGGCAATTCTCTCTCCTCCCCACCCAGAGGCCTGCCCCAATCAGTCCAGGGCTCTGCAATACTCAGGTGCTGCCTTAGGGCCTTTGGCCTGGAGGGGTGATTCCTTGCTGGCTTGCTGGTCTGAGCTACCCTTCCTCATCCTGTCAAAAGAGGGGGATAACACAGATCTGCTCCACAGGGTGGTTGAGGTAAAACCACTTGGAGGGAGTAGCCAAGAATTCAGAGGGTGTAGATGCTCCTGCCTGTGCTGCTCCACCCCTCAGGTCACCTTGGCAGCAAGGGGAGGGGGAAGCCCAAGAGGCTCTCTCCCCCTGGATCAATTCAGCCCAGCCTCTGGTCACCAAGGACATAGGCTATCCATTCCCACGGACTCAAAGCTGAGGCCTTTCCAGGCTTGGAGGAAGGAGGGAAGAAAAAGGATCTAGCCACCATCCTCTCCAACAACCTGGCCCTCTCTCTTCCCATCTCTCATTCAGACCAAATGGTATGTGAAACAGACTGTGGTAAGTGGACCTCTCCAGGCCTCACCAAGAGGAAGAATTGGGGTAGAGGGAATTGGCAACTGTGAGCATGCAGGGGGTACCAAAGGACTGATTTGGGAGCCTTGGCACCGTTACAGTTCTGTCTTGAGATGCCCCAACAGAGACACAACCACCTCCCTCCCTTCCTCCCTCCCTACCTACCAACCCAACCCTGACAAATGGAGCCTTGGGGGAAACAACTCTGGGGGAAACATTCTCTGGAAAACAAGAGCCTTCACTGCTGCATTTTAAAGGTACCAGCCAACTCCTCAGCCAGTATCCAGCCCATCAGCTGCCTGCACAAAGCCCATTGCCCATCAGACACTGGGGTCTGGAGCCTAGGGGGAGAAAGAGTGGGGAATCAGACCCAGCTAGAGCATATGAACCCCACGATACCTCTGAGGAGACTGCCCCAGAATCTGCCTCCCCTGTACAAACAGCTCTTCTGAGGAGGGGGAATCAGCTGGTGAAGGCCTATGTTGGCTCTCTGCATCCCAGCAGGGGGCCAGGGTGTCAGACCTCGATAAACAGTGGGGATAGGACTCAGGAGGCCATGTCCATATGCAACCATGCCTGGCATTTTCAGGCAAGGTTGATTTTTATGCCCTTGTGGGCATCAGGTTCCTTTCATTGGAAAAGGAGGTTTTGCTGACACATTTCCAGGGGTTATTCTATACCTCTGCCAGCCTGTGATCTTAGGCCTCGTCTCCAGAAGGAGGCTGGCAGGGCCAGTTCTGAGTGAGTCCTGTCCACTGGCCTACCCCAACTTTCCTTCAAGGCAATCAGTGCAGGGCAGATCACCTGCCCAGGGATAGGTTTCTCTGTTGGAGACCATAATTCCTTGCTTTACCATGGGGGCATGGTAGGTGCTGCCCTGGGGTGGGGTAACTTGCCAAGCACCTTGATGAGTTAGTGATAGGCTGTTTTGTGTTTTTCTAGAAGCCAGTGTCCTGAGAAAGTGGATTTTTTTTGACCTGCCATCCATGGATAAAAAACGCTGGATTTCAATCTCCTAGAATGCGTAGTTGCTAGGGAAAGGTCACTGAGTGAGTGTTTCCTCAGACAACCATGGAGTGTCCTGGTAAAGTGATTCCACCTCTGTCTGTGTGTGTGTGTGTGTGTGTGTGTGTGTGTACTGGGTGTATAACTGAGTTCTGGATGGTACCCAGGTGACTTGCGGGGTAGGTTGGAGTAATATAACCATATTTCATGCCTTTCCCTGTGCTTCTGGGCTGACTGCCTGTCACTGTGTCTCAGGGCTTGTGAGGATGCTGGTATATGCAGAGAATGTAACTGTGGTCCCTGGACACATATTTTGGAGTCCTTCTGGCCCCAAACGCCACCATTATCTCCGTAAATGACTGATGGAGGGGACTGCTGTGACTGTAGAAAGGTTTACATTGACCCGTCCATTACTGCTACAGTCTATGTGGGTCTGGGGTCATCTAGGTACTTGTTGCGATGTCAGCAGTTGAAGGCGTCTCCTTGTTTCTAGGCCTTGTAGGTGATATAAGCCCTGTTGCTGTGCCCATGGGTGGGGTACTCTGCGTTCCAGTGAGAAATTGTCCAGGGACAGGACCCATCCTTCCTGACGGGTGGAGCAGCCAGCCCTGGACTCAGGTTACCAGGAGGGTGCAAGGTCATTCCTTCCTAGGGCCCCTGAAAACCTGGGCTGCAGTCCCTGAATGGCCATTGAGCAGTCAGCAAGGCCCCTGAGCCTCTGTATCCTCATCTGGAGCAAGACTTGGCTGGCCTGCTTGCCAGGGATGCTGGGAGGAAATAAGGGCTGTCTTTCTCATCCCTTGTGTTGGAGACATGGGACCACTAGCAGGACAGAGTGGAGAGGGGCATAATGGAGTAGAAAGGATGCTGGCTCTGGAGTCAAAGGTCCTGGGTTCAGAGCCTGCTCTGCTGCTCACTGTGGACTGCACGCCCTTCCTCTTAAGAGGACCTTGGACCATATGGCTGCTAGGGTCCCTGGTAACTGGCTGGAGGCTGATCTGCCAGCCTGGTTAAGAGCCTTTCCACAATCTCTGGAAACCTGAGGGGAGAACTAGTTCTGAGTGGGGACAGGGGAAAGACTGAACTGTGAGAGCAAGGTGATAAGGGCAGGGAGAGCTCTGTCCCAGGAGGCAAGAGGGAGGAAGATGACTGAGAATGACTCTGGGTCTCCTTTCATCTGGGGCCTGCTGAGCAAGAGATCTTTAGGGTTTGCCAGACAGGAGCAAGTGCCCTGCCTTGAGGAGTAGAGGACCTTGTTCTTTGCATGTGTCCCAGCCCACCCTGTTCACACACCCCCACTGATCTGGTAGGTGGGGGCCCAGTCTGGCAGGATTAGGGTCTGGGGTCACCACGAATTGCACTGTGTCAAAACACCTGGCAGGTTTACAGAAAACTGAGCAGGAGAGATGACATTGTATATCTGCATCTGCAAGAGGAAGGCTCCTGTTTCTTTGTGGGCAGAGGAGCCCATAGGCCAGGGAGAATGGGATTAAGAGAGCTGGAGGACCTTCTCCTTCCCTGCACCCCCAGCTACATAGGACTCCAGTGAGGAAGATGGGCTGAGTGAGTTCCATATTGGTTGCGTATCTTACCCTTTCTGTGGCCCAAGATGCACAACGAGGCTGCTGCTCAAACTACCCATTGCCCACCGTGGCTAGGGGGTCTTCCCTCCCCTCATTGCCAAGGGAACTGGCCTGGCCAAAGGTTTCTAGACTTTCCTCTTCATGGAAAAATGGGCCAGGTATTTTCCCTCACTGTTCCATGAAGGTAGGGTTACAGTCACATGAACCCTGCTGTCAGAGCCTACTAACTACTCCCTCTCTCTCGCTGCCCTGGGGTGCCCAGTTGGTCTGGCTTCATTCACTCTGGCTCTCTCTCAGGCCAACCCTGAGAGCTGAAGCACTTGTTCCAGGTGAGGCCCTGCCTATGTCAGCCTTGGGCTCCTTTCTTCCATGGTTCAGCAGCCATAACAGTGGTGGACCCCCAGCTGTTCCTGAGGGTCAGGTTCCTGGGCTGTCTCCATTGGATCACAAGGGGAGATCAATGGTGGTCAAGGGGGTCCTGGTGGATGCTTGACATGCCTGGTCTATGGTGCCAAATATCTCTCCCAAAAGTTGCCACGCGTTGCAACAGGGCAGTGGGACTAATTGAGTGTCGCTATTCAAGAGCAAAGGATTGCAGGAGATCAGAGAGGGAGGGGAGACCTCCGTGGAGGAGGTGAAGTGGATGAGATTTCCAGAGCTGCCAGTCAAGTCACCAGCTTGAGAGCCAGGACTCTTGGCTCACTGAGCAATCATCTTCTGCTCTGTTGCTCTCAAGTTCCTGTTCTGTCCAAAGTAGGACAGGAGTGGGGGCATAGATGGGGGGACTCTGAGGCCAATTCTGTTTCTCAATCTGGGGTTGGCATGTAGAAATAAGAAAGGAAGCCCTCGGTAGGTTCTGCAGAGGGATGACTGCTGCACGAGGTCTGAGCAAGAGGGGAGAGATTGGAGGACAGATCTTCCTGGAATGTGGGGGGTGTGCCCCCAGGGAGAGTGTAGGCACAGGGTGGGGGCCAGCCACTGCAGAAAGACACAGAGGAAGTCCTGCTGACTTTTAGGGCAGAACAGCCCGACTAGAGTCCAGCTCTACTAATGAAAGTGCTGTTTGGGCACATCTCCTTCAGGCTTCCCGAATCCCCATCCAAAGAGGTATAACTTGTGGCCTTTAAGACTGAGCCAGGAGGAATCTGGGAACAGAGGGGCTCTGCCCCCTCCTTCCCTGGGTCAGTCACAACCCTGCCAAAAGCTGCAATTCAGGGGATGGAAAATCAGACCCTTATCATGAGGAGCCCGAAGACCAGAAGAGAGGAGTGTGTGTTCAACAGGGGTGCCCTTCTGAAATTTTTTAAGTACATTTGTGGAGATGGACATGTCACTGTCCTACAGCAGAGGTGGGCGGGGCAGCACTGAGGCCCCAGAGCCAGGTGGGGGCTAGGTCTTTAAGCATGTCACAATATAGAACCCTAGAGAGGTCTGAGGTTGCCATTACAGAGGGCTCCTACATCAGATCACCCATTCTGGCTGGTAGGCTGGTCTAAATCATTGCTATCAGCCCTTGGATAGGGGAAGGAATGAACTCTCAGGAGGAGGAACCTGTTTCTTTGGATGTGGAATCTATAAGGAGACCCTTTCAACTACCCCCTGGGGACAATAGTATAGGATGGTACGCTGGCAGACCTGGACGCCAGCTACCAACTGGGGACCATCCCAGAATGCCTCAGGGACAGATAGAGGGCATCCAGTTTCCTTGTGGAAGACTAAGGAGGGAGAGGATGATGCTACTCCCTGTCAACTTTGTCAGGGTGGGTCAGATCCGCTCTAACCTGCTGGTCACAACATTGGGTGGAGGAGGGGACGAGAGAGCACCCGCCTTTCTACACTTTAGGGTCAATGCCAACCAGCCACGGGCCTATCACGAGCATATTACAGCAGCCATGGTTGGTGCTGGTGATGGGAGAAATGGGATGGTGGTGCCAAGGATTAGGTCGCAAGCACTCCCTGACACTCATCAGGAACGTGGATCCAGGGCCCATCCTCGAAGACAGCGGCCCTTCCCTGAAAGCACTCTGGTATGGTTATCAGCAACACTGAAGGACACATCTACAGGAGCGATCCATCCTCCCTCCCACGTTGTCCCTGTGGGCACCCAGAGATCAAGCACCAGTAATAGCCAAGAACAACCTCGCATACTACCCTTGCACCTCCGTTCTCCGGATCACCCAGTGGACATGGGACAGAACAAAAGAAGAGATGAGGAAGGTGGTGCATCTCAGATGCCACAAGGGGTCATTTAATCCTGACCATGGAAGCCCTGGAGCTCCCCCACATCCTCCTGCTCTGCCCCTCCTCGTTCTGTGCATCTCTACCTTCCGTTCCTCTTGGACTTCCTTTTGGACCCATCTCTGGCCCCTTGGCCATCACCCACCCCAGCAGCTCCTCCTAAAATGCCACAATAACCCTGGGGTCCATGGGACCCACTCTAACCTCTCCCCCAAACACTGCTCATTTACAATATATGATGTAAAATGTTATTTGCCTACATTGCTTTCTATAAAAGTTAAAAAATATAAAACTTCAAAAACAGAAAAATAAAGAACTTCTATGGTGATTTTTAAGTCCTTTGGTCTTCTACAGACTCCTCCATGACCTGCACAACCCCTTCTCCTTCTGCCACCCCTCTTTCTTTCCCACATTTTCCCAGTCTCTGGGCCCTGGGCCCCTGAGAGCCACCCCCACAAGGCTGCATTGAAAGGCACCCCATGGGTACACAGCTTGGAGCTTTTGCTGCTCTGGGGCCCTGGTCTAGACTCCCTGCCTGCAGATTCCTCCTTCAGGAAGCCCTCCTTTCTTTCTGGCTCCCCCATGGCTCATATGGGAAGGGGAAAGGGAGCAGAGTGGAGAGATTCTGCCTGGCCAGGAGCAAAGGAAATACTGAGTCACCAAATACTGACCAGGGGAGCCTGGAGTGGCCACCAACAGACCCAGGTTCAGGTGTATGTCCAGAGTCAGGCACAGAGTCTGTCTTAGCTGAGTGTGAAGGTGAGGGAGACTTCCATGAGTGGAGGTCTAGATCTGGGTAGCCCAGCAGCAAGGTACTCGTTTCCTGGAGAAACTTCTTAGGGCAGGTTGGGCAACTATCCTCCCTGCCTCCAGTCTGGCCCAGAGCCTCAGAGGGGCTCCCAGAGACTGAAAGCTGGGATGGTCCCTGCAGGCCACATGAGGAAACAAGGGTCCAGGGAGTCACAGGCCTAGGCAGGACTGGGAGGCAGAGCCTCTGTATTCCAGGCCAGTGTGCTCTCCACAGTCCCAGAGGTGATGGCTGTTTAGGCAGAGAGAGGAGGCAGAGGAATCTGGATCTTTGGGAGAGAAACAGTAGGGCACCCATGCCGGAAGGTTACAGGTCTGGAAAACAGCCCTGAAGCCAGGAGGCTCTGACCCGAGGTGTCCCAACTCACACCCTTTCTGGAATAAATCATGAGCAGCCTCACCCTGGGCATGAGCCATCCCTGCCAGCAGGGCAGGGAGGCACCAAGTCTGGGGAAGGGGAATGAGGTGCCATTGCTTTCTCTTCTCTGGAGCCTATCATGCCCTGAGTTGTGTTGGGCAGGCTGCTCAGACTTGATCAACTATCCTCAGGGTAAAATCATTTTCATGAAAGTGTCCTTGGATCTGTATCACATGCTATATTTCATCCCCTGGGGATAGCTAACCATCTCTGCTCTACAATGCTGAACATTCAGTTCCCCTACCTTGCAGCTGACCCAAGGGATAAAGGCTCGGTTAAGTAACTACTGACCCACTTCCCAGGCTTATGGTAGGTGGCCTGAGATAAACAAGAGTGGTACATGGTCAGAAAAGTCATTTTCTTCAGGACTGGGATGGAGAAGTGTCCTGGCTTGAGCTGCTCTCAAGACCTTCAGTCTCCAATAAGCACCCTGACGACTCAAAGTGCTCAAACTGTGTTGGAGATGCCATAGACCCAAGGGACCTGGCTGTGAGCCCCTCTAAATGGATTTGAACCCATCCTCACACAGATAGACTTGAAGGCTAGATGAGAAGTCTCCCCAGCTTGATAGGAACTGTCAGCTCTGGAACAACTCTGACATCGTTTTGGGGGACCCCGTGCCATCCCCTGAACTGATATCTGGCACCACAGGGGCTTTTAGGAGAGACTGTCTAAATGATACCATCCCTTGACCTAGTAATTTGGTGACCTGGCCTGTCCATCTCATTCTAACTTCATTGGAAAGAAAGGGCAATCAAGTCTGTCTGTGTAGATGTTTTCAGGAGCAGTGATTGTGATTCTGAAAACTGCAAATACAGTCGTCCAGCAGGTGAGGACCTGACTGGGACATGTCAGGTACCACAGTCCTAGGAGGAAGTGAGAAGGAGAACTGGAGGGACTGTCAGGAAGTCTGGAGAGACAGAAAATGCAGAAGAGGAGAGGCCTGAAGCGAAGGAAGGTGAGTGTGCTCAGCTGTCCCCATGGGGAGGAAGGGGGAGCATAAGTCTGGGGCCTAGGGCAGGAGTGGGAGGTCATTGCCAACACACAAGGAGGATAGGGGTATCCACAGAAGATGGGGGCAGAGCTGATGAACTGTGGAGGGATATGGCAGGATCTCTTGCAGAAAGCACAAAGGATGGTCAGTACAGAGTCATGGGGCTATGTGGCTTGGTGGCAGGTGAGCCCACAGTGTGCCTTTCCACACTGATTGGCCTGATGCCAAAGGGCTTTGCTCCTGGCCCCTGCCAAGGGCCAGGTTGGGTGGCCTTGTCGGGGGACTGAGCTAAAAGTGCTAATCGGAGTGATGAGTTCATTGGATGAGGGCACCACTGTGACCTAGAGGCCAAGCAGGCTGAAACTCAAGTCCTCTGGGGTGATAGAGGTGAAGGGGGCAAATGTTCAGCCCAGGGTCCCGGAGTTACTTCCCAAGTCCTGCCCAGGGTGATCAAGGCAGCAGACCCAGCCCTGAGCCCGGCAGGTCCTTGTGCCAACCTGATACCCTCCTCAGGCAGAGTTTTCCTTCAGGTATGGGAGGGTTCTTAACTCAGGACCAGCTGGGGAGATTTCTGTAGGTCTGGGAACTGGGAGGTGGGTAGTGTGTGCCATGACCTGGGGATTGCTCTCACAGTGGTGGTTTTCTTTGGATTTCTCTGAGTTTAGTCTGAGGCAACAAGAAAGAGGATTCTGACATGGGGAGGTGGGGTGGTAGCTGGGTGTCATGAAGCAGCCTGGCTGCCAGAGGGGCCCATGTCAAAGAACAGAGCCAGAACCTGCTCCTCCCTCCCCATGCAACATGCCCCCTCCCCTTTAGGGCTGCCTGGCTGAGGGCTAAATTTTCTCAAGCTCTTGGGCACCCCCTGGAGCACTATTCTTGACTTTTTCAAGGGTACTGTGAAGTACTGTTGCGAACAGGGGAAGGAGGCATTTGGTTTTTCCCAGAGTCAATCTTCCCCACCATTTGCCACCCTCTCCCTCCTTTCTGAGAGGGTTAATTGTCCCCAGGGAAGCCCCTATACGGGATTCCAGGTTTCTAGGTTTCCTCCTTGCCCAGGTCAGAGTTGGTTCGATTTTCTGCCTTAAGGTACATTCATTGTGTTTCCACCTAAAATTTGCGCACATTCTGGGTGTTATTGATGCTAGAGGAGGTCCAGGGAACTGTCTTGAGACCTGATTTGGGGTGACAGAGGTGTAGATCTGCCGGGCCCAGAAGAGGCACCCACAGACCTGGCTACTGCTCTGGCTGAGGGCAGTGGTGCAGGGGTTAGTGGAGAAGGTGAATTTGTACAAGTCTGTAGACCCTGGGCCAGGCCTCCCTGCCTTGGTCACCTCCCTTGGAGGATCCAGGACCTTTAGGGCCCCTGTTTCACTCCCCACTTTGTCACCAACCATGTCACAATAGGTTACGTCATGGCAACATTCTGTTTTCTCCCTCCTCAGAGGAAGGCGTCTGTGTCTAGGAGGGTGTTGCTGGACAGGCCTGAAAGGGGTCATTGATGGACAGGAAATGACAAAAGCCAGTCTCAGCTGAAACCAGCCCCCAGGAACCATGCTGAGACATGGGTTCATGCCTAAGCCTGACCACAAAGTGAGTGGCGTTGGCTCCTCCTGGCTAGTGGGTAGCCTGACATGCCATGGCCTGGCTTCTCTGTCTCTGGACACATAAGACAGGGGTGGGGATAACTCAGGCAAAGCCACAGCCTACAGGCAATGGATAGATGATGTCCTTGGATTTTTCTGTCTGCCTCTCTCAGTGATCTGGCACTGTTGTAGGCATGACATGCCCCACCAATTTCCATAGGTGTCCTGGGTTCTCAGCATGGTCCAGACTACAGACCACACAGCCCCTGAGCTGGGCCAGGCTATGGGGGGCTTGCAGGTTTACATCTTTGAGGTCTCTCAAAAAGTAGGTGATGACAACTGTCATGGGGCAGGGACAGAGAAACAAGGCAGGAGAGGAGAGCTGGGGAGTGGGTGGGCTCCAAGACACAAGGCCTACTCCCTTGCCTTCTCCCCTTGCTCATGGCTCCCACTTCCTCTCCCCATCCCAAAAACAGAACAATGCCCCAGCTGTGCTCTTGGCCTTCTTCTATTCTGTCTAGGACAGAGAAGACCCTCCAGGCACCTGTGTCTGTCTGTGTCCATTCATGCTTTGGCATTCAGAACCAATTCCCCAGGATAGGCAGGTCAGGGGTTGAAGTAAAGAGGGTTGGCTTGGGGCAGGGTAGGGAGACAAAGGCTGATGCTTCTAAAGTTGCCCTATGAAGAGGAATTTGCCTGTTTGTGTGTGGATACCCAGAAGGCAGGACCAGGACAACTGGGTGGAAGTTAGAGATGGGAACATGAGACAAAATGAGAGCTATCTAACCATGGAGGGAGCTTCCTGGGGAGGGTGCTTCATGGGGAGATCTCTCTGTCATCTGGGGGATTAAAGCGGGGCTCCTCTTGGTCAGCCCCACCAGGCCCTACATCCTCACCACAGAACTCACAGAACAGAGACAGTACACTCTGGTCCCCTGGAGGTATTCCCGGAATGAGAGGGACGCAGTCGAGGGGGCAGAATCTGCCCTCCTTACAATTACAAGCCTGTGGAACAAGGCACAAACATGGTTCCACTGCTCTCTGTCTTAGCTTTCTTCTCTGTCAATTGGGGGCCTAGAAAACACAGAGGTAGAACAGAGAGCCTCTGGAGTCTAAGCCCTTTGTTCTACAGAGGAGGAAACAGGATGAGATAGGCCAGGGAACTAGGTGCCACCTGTCAGGTTTGTGGTGTCACATAAGAAGCAATGTGGCCCTTTGGCCCCTCCGCAGAGTTCAGTTCTGGGGAGGTGAAGTCACAGAAAAAGGACAGGAGGCTTCAAAGGATTGAAGGTAGACTAGGGACACCAGGGAGGAGGCCCTTCTCCAGTCTCAGCCCCCAGGGGACTTTGGGCTTCTCATCCCCACATCCCAGTGCCAAGGCTGTCTGCTTCAGGGACAACCACATGGGACCCATGAGAACTCAGGGAAAGCAATGGTTTGACATGACTTCCAGGTCCCCTGTTGAGTGCTCCCTGCTGTTTGTTTGACAGGTGGACTCCAGTGTAGATTTTATTTCAGCTACCAGATGCATCAACTGCAGAAGACCTTTAGAACAAAGAGTGGCTCTGAGAAGGTCTCTTCCTCCTCCTCCTCAAGAGGTACCCTCACTACTGAGCAGGGCTTGCGGGCTCCCTCTCCCCAGAAGCATGGCTTGAGAGAGTATCACTGAGGCCTATTGGGAAAGACAGCCACATCTACCCAACCCCCTATTACCCATTGCTCTTTGCCCATCTGTATCTACACACACATAGAGACACACACACACTCCGCTGTTGCTGTCAGAGAGGGCCCCCTGGTCCATGTCTTGGCCCTCAGTGTCATCGAGGGTTCTGGGGTGGCCCCCATGAAATTGACTGTGAAACAGAATGGGTGCTATGCTTATGCCACCTGCCCAGCAGTAGTCGAGAAGCCAGGGAATAACACAGAAGAGCACCTAGCCAGAAAAAAAGATGAGGCCTAACAGGCAGTCATAAGGGGCAAAACCCTCTGTGACACACCCCTTCACTCCTTCCACCATCATCTGCCAGGCTCCTTCTTTCTGTGCTGACCATGGGGGAGAGCAGACATTCTGTGCTAAGGTCCATGGGTGTACTCAGGGCCTGACAACCTCACTCTCCTTTTGTACAGTTGAAGGGCATCAAATCAGCATCGAGAAGGAGAACTTTTGTCCCCTGGCTCCCCAGGGAGCAGTTCTGGTAGTGCTGCCTTATGAGGATAGGTTTAGTGGGGTCAATATTTCTGCCTCCCAGGGATAGAGCCTGGCAGTGGAGGATGGAGATAAAAGAAGATGATCCGTGAGTGCCCCTGGTGCTTGTTGGCTTGGGTTGACATTGGTCTGGCCTCAATGAGAGGGACAGGGCCTGACTACTTGGTGAGGGTATTGGTGGTGATGGTGGCTGGAAGTGTCTTGGGAACAGACTGGAATCGAACTAGAGTGCTCAGTTATCCAATTGGTTTTCTTGTATGCACTTACAAGTATGTGGGTGAGAAAGGTTCACTGCCCCATATTTTGAGAAGACAGGTCAAGGGAGAGTGAATTAAATGGAGGGCAGGGTAGGACAGAGGGAAATGTGGTTAGTCTTTTACAACCAAACTATTATGGCAGTGTCTTCTGTAACTATATATGGGTGACCTACATTGAATTGTTTGGTTTCTAATGCAGGTGTGTAGGGAGGGAAGAAGGGATAGAAAATGGAAGCCCAACCTTTAAAGATGAATGTTAAACATTGTTTATTTTATCACGGCTTTCTGGTAGGTCAATAAGTCTTAGATTTTCTCTCCTGGAGCTATTTTCTAGGTCAGTTGTTTTTCCAATTAGATATTTTACATTTGCTTCTAGAAATTATTTGTTGAACTGTATGCCCATACATTCAACAATCCAAATGAGATTCATGATGATTTTAAAAAATACAAACTGCCAAGATTACCAGAAGAGGAAGTTGAATATTTAAATAACTCCATCTCAGAAAAAGAAATGGAACAAGGTACCAAAGACCTCCCTAGGAAAACCTATCCAGGGATGGATAGGTTTACAAGGGAATCCTATCCAACATTTAAAGAACAGTTAATTTCAATGTTACATAGGATATTTGAGAAAATTGGAAAAGGAGTTCTCCCAATTTCTTTTTATGATAAAAATGTGCTTTTGATACCTAACCAGGAAGAGCCAAAACAGAGAAAGAAAAGTATAGACCAATTTCTTTAGTGAATATAGGGGCAAACATTTTAAATCAGATTTTAGCAAAAAGAATGCAGCAATTTATCATGAGAATAGTATTTCATGATCAGGGAGGATTTATACTACGAAAGCAGAGCTAGTTCAATTTTAGGAAAACTATTGTTATTATTAATCGTATCAACAACAAAATCACAGAAACAATATAATTATCTCAATAGATGCAGAAAAAGCTTTTGACAAAATACAACACCCATTTCTATTGAAAACACCAGAGAGCATAGGAATAAAAGGAACTTTCCATAAAATAATAAGCAACATCTGCCGAAAACCTTCAGCAAGCATTATATGAAATTGGGGATAAGCTAGATGCATTTCCAATAAGATCAGGGGTGAAACAAGGATGTCCATCATCATCACTGCTGTTCAATATGGTACTAGAAATGTTAGCTGTATCAATAAGAGAAGAAAAAAAATTGAACGGATTAGAATAGGCAAAGAAGAAACTAAGTTATCACTCTTGGCAGATGATATGATGATATGCTTAGAGACATCCAGAGGCTCCATCCCAGAATGAAGCAGATCATTTTCTTTCGTATTATGTTTTGGTTGGTTTGATGATTTCTTCCATTCATTTTAATTCTCCTATGCAACATGACTAAGGTGAAAATGTATTTAATAACTATGTATGTGTAGAACTGATATAAAAAAGTATGCCATCTGAGAGAGCAGGTGGGGAGGAAAGGGGTAAGGTGGGGAGGGAGTGGAAGAATACAAGATGATGGAAGTGATTGTAGAACACTGAAAACAAAAGAATAAAAATAGGAGGTCAAAACAGTCAATAGAACTACAAAATAAAAGAAATTATGTGATTATTATAGTCCAGTTTTCTGAGTTTAGACCCATATTTCTTTTCTACCCATCCTCTCAATATTTCTATATGCAAATAGATTCATACTCCTGTTATCATTTCATTTCACATTTTTGTGCTTACATAAATACATGAACGTATGTATGTGTATATAAATATGTAAATCAGTCATTAAATATTCACTAAATGCAAAAAAAAAGATCATGGGTTCAAACAGCCTCTCACACATTAACAAAAACCAAGTATTTTTGCATGCAAGTAGAAAATAAGATGGACAGGCAATGGGGTACAAAAATCTATTTTGCACTACCTTAAAATAGAGGGAAGAGGGATGGAAGAAGGAGATGATAACAGAAAAGAGGACCTACTGGAGGACGGGATGGATGAGGTGAATGCTGTGGTGGAGTGGGGCATGGGGAGAGAAGGGGAGAAAATTTAGAATTCCAATTCTTGTGGAAGTGAAAGTTGAGAACTGAAAAATAAAGAAGTTATATATTTAATTAGATCGGAATTTTTAAAGTTTACACACCGTGGTCCCTCTCAACTCTCAGCTGAATTCCAAGACAGAGAATTGTGACATAAGAAGTTACAGGACAAAGGCAGTGACAGAAAAAAATCCATTACTTGTAAACCAAAGAAACAAATAAAGGACACATATTCTTAATCATAGATATGCATCACAAAAATAAAACGGACAAATAGAAATATGAAAAAGAATGGTTGACTAGTACACCTATCAATCACACACACACACACAGAGAAATACAGACACATAGACACACAGATATACACACATATCCACATATACACAGTGACACCAAGACATACAGGCACATACACACACAAACACACACATACACACCCTCGCACGCACAAACAGACCCGGTTTCCCCTTACCATGCATGTTTTTTCCAAGACGCGTGAAGCCCCAGCAGTAGCACAGGAGTGACCCTGTCTGGCACTATGCCCACACATTTCCTCTTTTTCCAGGTACCTGAAAACCTACCTGCTCCCTGACAGCTCTCCAAGGGACCAAAGACTGACACCATTGAGGAGGAGAACTGTGAACCGAGGTTACAAAGATAGGCTCAAGGTAGGGAGTTCCAAATGGTCAAGGGCGGCTATGATTCCCCAAAGATAAGAATGATCAGCTCTCAGTGTGTGCTGCCTGCTCTGAGTACTGGCTGGCTGGCTGACTAGGGGCTGGCTTGTGGAAAGGCCATCCCATAGGCACTGTGGGCCTACCCTGAAAGTACAGTGGTGAGCCTCCTGGGCTGACTGTCCTCTGGGCAGCTCCTCTGGATGTTTGGCATCCAGCCCAGAGAAGTCTCCGGGGTTAATCACTGGTGGTCAAGAGGGTGCTGGTGACTCCTTAGTCCCTGTTAACACGTCCATATCCCAAAGGGTGCCAAATGATGCTGCAGCGCAGTGGGGTTAAATGGGTGTTCCCAGTCAAGGGCAAAGAAGGAATGCAGGAGCTCAGGGAGGAAGGTGAAAGAACTCCGGAATATCTCAATACAGGAGGTGAAAGGAGTGAGATTTCAGGAGCTGCCAGTCAACTCCATTCCTAGACTGGGAGCTAGGAATCATGGCTGACTGAGCAAGCCACTGCTGCTGTTGCCCTCAGATACCTGTTCTGTCCAAAGAAGTCCAGGAGTTGGGGTAGAGAGGCGGCAACTGGTGGACTCTGAGGCTTCTTCTGCTTCACAGGCTGGGGTTGGCACATAGCAGTAATGCAGGAAGCTGGGCAGCGACCCCAGGCCTCACTGGGTTCTGCAGAGGGATGACTGCACCATGAGGTATGAGCCAAAACAAAGAGAATGGAGGGTAAGTCTTCCTGAGATGCAGGGGAGCACCACCAGGGAGAAGGTAGGCACGGGGTGGGGCCAAGCCTGGCAGGGAGACACAGTGGAAGCCCTGCTGCCTTTGGGGCACAGCAGCCTGCTTGGAGTACAGCTATGCTGCTCAAAGTGCTGTTTGGGCATATCTCCTTCACCACTGGTTCCTCTTCTGGCAAGGATAGGGAGCAGCGACTTCATCTTCTGAGGCAACTCTAAAGATGTGCGATGACAAGACTGAACCTTAATGTCCTTTCTGGGCCTTCATTCAGTCTCCTAGGAGCCTGGAGATGTCTTTCTAGGAGCCAGGACAAGAACGGATCAGGGACCCTCACAGAGGCTAGGAGAGGCAGAAGGACAGGGCAGGGAACTGGAAGTCAGTGAGGGTTTGAAGGAAAGGAAAAGTCACTGGTGGATGCTCCAGCTGTCCAGGTGAAGCAGGCTGGAAAGGCCACTCACTAGCCTTGGCAATGTGTGAGCTCCTGGTGACCCCTGGGGGAGGGCAGGGAGGAGGGCAGGCTGACTGGCAGAGGAAGCAGGTGCAGCATGTTTCGAAGTTGTAATGACAAGGCTCTGCCTGTGGTTAAGATGACATCCTGCTTGTACCTTTCCTCCTCCTCAGGGAAGTATGGCTCGCTGGTGCAGAGGAAAGGCTACTGCTGCACTGGGAGGTTCAACTGACCTTGGGCCAGTGCCTTGCCCTCTCTAAGAGGCCTGTCGTTCACCAGCAGACACTATGGGGCTTGAACCAAATGATCTGGAGGGGACAGCTCCAGAGATGACCAGTGCTCCTACTCCCTCTCAAACTCCTGGGAGAGCATGTGTCAAGCTGGCATAAAGACATGGGCAGCTTTGCTCTTCCTTGTATGTGTGTGGGCACAGCCATCCTCACATGCCGTGAAAGGTACCAGGCAAGAACCCTCTTTTCCTCCCAGTTCTTCTATTTCTGAGAGTGGCTTGAATGAGAAAGCGGGCTGAGCGGGAACCCCAGAAGATGGAGGGCTTTCAGTGTTTGGGAGGAGAGCCTGAGGATGTGGTGGTCAGCCAAAGGTAGCTGAGGGTCAGAAAAGTTCCTACCAGTGCTTTGGAGTGGCGACTGGCATGCAGGGGCATCGGACCCAGGTTGGAAGAAGCACCCTGGGTCAGGTGTGGTGGAGAGGGTGTGCTGGGTCAGGGAGGTTCTGTGCTAGATGGTGATAGATAGAATTTTTGTAAGCCTAAATGTTAGCCAGGTACTGTACCCAATGCTTGACAAAAGGGATGACATTATCACAGCCACCTGGGGGTTTTTTACATAGTCACAGAGAGGCAAACTGAGGCAGGCAGCAGAGACGTGACTTGGACATCTAGGGAGTGTGTGTATCTGAAAGCGTTCCTGAGCCACCATCCCAAGAGGGATAACGAATGAACTCTGAGCCTGAAACGGGAGGAGACTGGAACCAAAGAGGTTCTTCCCCCTCCTTCCCTGGGTCAGTCACAGCCCTGCCAAAAGCCACAGTACAGAGGATGGAAAATCAGTCTGTTTTCATGAGGTGCTAGATGACCTGGAGAGAGGAGTGTGTGTTTAACAAGGATGTCCTTCCGAAGTTTTCTAAGTACCTTTGTGAACATGGATATGACACTGTCATGCCTGAGAGGTGGGCAGGGCAACCCTGACTCCCAGAGCCAGGTGGGGACTAGATTTTTAAGGATGTCCCAATGCAGAACCCAGGAGAGTACTAGGGTGCCCATGACAGAGGGCCCCTACATCAGATCACCCATTCATTCTGGCAGGCTGGTCTCAATTGTTACTGTCAGCCCTCGGGCAGGGGAGGGAATGAACTTCCGGAAAGTGGACCCTGTTCTTTTGCATGCCAAGTCTATACTGAGACCCTCTCAACTGCCTCCTGACAACAGTAGTGAAGGAAGGCATGATGGCACACTTGATCTACAGCCAACACCAAGAGACCATCCCAAAAAACATCATGGCCAACGAGATGGCATCCCGGATCCAAGTGATGGACAAGGTAAGTGGAGAAGGAGTCCATCCCCAGTTGCCTACATCAGGGGGGATCATGCTGTCCCTAACCGGTTTGCCACATTAGGTTTTGCAGCAGAAGAAGGTGCAGGACACGTTCCACCTGTGGAGCTCAACATCATTGAACCCCTGGCCTACTTCGAATATCTTCTAGCCATCATTAGTGGTGCTGGTGAAGGGAGAAGTGGCCAGGGTGTCCAAGAGGGACGCTCCCAGGATATCCCTGACAGTTATCAGGGGTGTGGATCCAGGACCCGCACTAGAAGATGTGGTCCCCATGCTGAAAGCAAGCTGGCACATGTGGCTGTAGCAGTGGAGGTCACACCACCAACAGCCACTGATCCTCCCTCCAAACCTCTCCCTGTGGATACCCAGAGATCCACCATGATGACAAGGCAAGGAAGACCTCGCAAACTGCCCTTGCCCCTCCATTCTCAAAATCACCCAGTGGACGTGAGACAGAACAAAACAGGAGTTGAGGAAGGTGGTTTCTCTCAGATGCCACGTAAGCCCAGGAGCCCCGCACTTTCCTCCTGCTCCGCCCCTCCCATTTGCCTGCATCTATACCCTCCCTTCCCATTGGCCTTACTTTTGGATCCATCTTTGGCCCTTTGGCTGTCACCCACTCCAGCAGGCCCCCAAAAGATGCCACAACAACGCTGGGGTTCGTGGGACCCTCTCTAACCTCTTCCACAAACGTTGCTATTTCACGATATATTCAGAGAAATTTTGTCGGCTTGTGGCCTTACACTGTTTTCTCTAAAAATAAAAAAAAATTAAAAACAGAAAAGCAAGGAACTTTGATGGTGAATTTTAGAGTCTCTTTGCTCTTCCAATGGGGTCTCCTCCATGACCTGTATCCTCTCTTCTCCCCCTTCCACCCTCTCTTTCCTTCACTCATACTCCCAGTCTCTGTGCCCTGGGCCCCTGAGAGCCACCCCCACCAGGCTACAGGGGAAGAAGGCTCCTGGGCTAAACAGCCTAAAACTTTGACTGTTCTGGGGCCCTAGCCTAGACGCCCTGCTTGCAGATTCCTCCATCACGGAGCCCTACTTTCTTTCTGGCTCCCACCACAGCCCAGATGGGCAGGGAGCAGGGAGCAGGGGAGAGAATGCCTCCCTACCCAGAGTATTAGGTAGTTTCTGAGGTGGCAACCACCTGACCCGGGTTCCAGTGAAAACCCAGAGTCAGGCACAGAGCTGGTCTTTGCTGAGTGTGTTGGGGAAGGAGATTCCCATGAGTTTGGATCTGGGTAGCCCAGCAGCAAGGGACTGGTTTCCTAGAGAAACTTCTCAGAGAAGGGCAGGTCACTCTCCTCAAAGGGGAATCTCAGAGTCTGAGAGCTGGGACGGTCCCTGCAGGCCAGAGACTCCAAGAACCTCAACTTCCACATGAGGAAACAAGGGCCCAGGGAGCAAAGAACAATTGCCAGGAATTCAGAAGCCCAAGCAGACTTGGAAGGCAGAGTCTCTTAATGCCAGGCCAGTGTGCTCTCCAAAGTCCCACAGGGTGAAAAATACTTAGGCAGAGAGAGGAGGCAGAGGAGTCTGCATCTGAGGGAGTGGAACAGTGCGGCACACATGCCAACGGCGTGGAGGTCTAGAAAAGAGCCATTAATCCAGGAGGCTCTGCCCTAAGGTCTCCCACCCCACCCCCTTTCTGGAATAAATCAGCAGCACTCTCATCCTTGGCAATGAGCCATCCCTGGCAGGGGAGCAGGGAGGCACTGGGGCTGGGAATGAGGAATGTGTGGCCATTTTCTTCTCCTCCCTGCTACCTACCGTGACCTGAGGTGAGGTGGGCAGGCTGCTCAGACTTGAACAACTCTCCTCAGAGTAAAACCATTCTCATATCAGTGTCCTTGGATGTGTACCTCACGCCATATTGGATCCCCTGGGGATAGCTAACCATCTGTGTTCAAGAAGGTTGAACATTCTCTTCCCCTGCATTGTAGCTACTCCTTGGGATAAAGGGTCTGTTTGCTAACCACTGACCTCCCAAGTTTCAGGAAAATGACTGGAGATAACCAAGGGTAATACATAGTCAGGAAAGTCCTTTTCTCCAGCAGTGGCATGGAGAAGTGTCCTGGCTTGAGTTGCTCTCAATACGTTCAACCTCCAGTAAGGACTCTGCTGACCCATGGTGCTCAAAGTGTGTTGGAGATGCTATAGACCCAAGGTACCTGGCTGTGATCCCCTCTAGATGGAGCTCAGCCCATCCTCAGACGTATTCCAACCGATACACAAGACTCCAGGCCTTAATGGGAACGTTTCCAGGCATGGAAAGGACTGCCAGTTCTGGGGACCACCTGGCATCGTTTTGGGGTACCCAGGGCCACCCCTTACACTGAGATGTGGCAACACAAGGATTTTTAGCAGACTCTTCTGAAACGTTGCCATTCCTTGACCTAGGACTTCTGGGGAAAATGTTTCATTCATACTTGATCGGAAAGAAAGGACAGGCTAGTCTGTCTGTGCAGAGGTTTCCAGTAGCAGTGTTTGTGGTTCTGAAAACCTATGAATACTATCCTCCAGCATATGAGGACCCGACTGGCACATGTTGGGTACCACAGTCCTAGGAGCCAGGGGAGAAGGAGTACTGAGGGGACTGTCAGGAATTCTGGAGAGACAGAAAAGGCAGAAGAGGACAGGCCCAAACCAACGCAAGTGGTATGCCCAGTTGTTTCCATCTGGAGGAAAGGGAAGCATTAGTCTGGGGCCTGGGGTTGGAGTTGGTGGGCAATTCCAACAGCGAGGACGGGAATGTCCATAGAAGATTGGGGCCAGAGCTCATGGGCTCTGGAGAGAATATGCCAGGGACCTTGGCAGAAAGCAGAAAGGGTGGTCAGTACAGGGTCATGGGGCTCTGTGGCTTGGAGGTAGGTGGGCCTGACCACAAAGTGAGTGGCGTTGGCTCCTCCTGGATGGGGGGTATCCTGACTTGCCATGGCCTGGCTTCTCTGTCTCTGGACATGCAAGGCAGGGGTGGGGATGACTCAGGCAAAGCCACAGCCTAGGGGCAATGGATAGGTGGTTTCTTTGGGCTTTTTCTGTCTGCTTCACTGTGATCTGGCACTGTTGCAACCATGACCTGTCCCACCAATCTCTATAGGTGTCCTGGGGTCTCAGCATGGTCCAGACTACAGACCACACAGCCCCTGAGCTGGGCCAGG
>CM053775.1:45046541-45063070 GCA_028658325.1 Potorous gilbertii
CTTCTGTTGCTCTTGAATTTGTTTAGTCATTTGTACAGGTATTTTATGGACTGTGGGGGGAAAGCTAGAGGAGGTCCCACCTTCTCCTCTGCCATCCTGCCTTTTTTCTCCTTTCTTTCCCCTTTTCTTTTTTCCTTTCCTTTCTCCTGAGTTTTGATGAAATTTCTTTTTACTTTCAGTTCTAAATTCTCTCTTTCTTCCCCCCATGACCATTGAGAAGACAGGAAAATATATTAACTTTAGAAAGACAAATAATTATGCAAAACAAACCCTTTGGAGTAATGTCTAAGTGAAGAAAGATAAAGCAAACATGCTTTACTCCTTCTCCTGAGCAGTAAATAAGCCGAGATGGAGAGGGTATGTCATCATTGTTCATCATATCTATCAGATTTCTGAAGTTTTCCAAGAGGATAATCTTTCCAATACTGTCGTCTTTGCATACATTGTTCTCCAGTTCAGCTCATTTTACTTTGCATCAATTCCTACGAGTCATTCCAGGTGTGTCTGAAACCTTTCCCCCTCATCATTTCTTCTAGTCCAATGGGAGTCCGTCCCAGTCACAAATCATAACTTGTTTAGCTACTGGGTAACTGATGAGCATGCCAACACTTTCCAATTCTTTGCTACCACTAAAAGTCAATGTAATAACTTTGTTTTGTGCATAGTGGTCCTGTCCCTCTTTCTTTGATTTCTATGTGGGATTGACCTAGTAGTTTACCAAAGGGATGCATACTTAAATGATTCTGTTGGACATAGCTCAAGACTGCTTTCTTGCCAGAATCATCAAACCAGTTCACAACTCCACCAACAGAGCATGAGTGTATCTGTCTTCTCACAGCCCCTCCAGCATTTGTCATTTTCCTTCTTTCCTCAGCTGAGCCAATAGGTGAGTTCGCAACTTTGGATAGTCCCAAGCCTAAGCTTCATCCTCCCCATGATCTCACCCTTCACCCCTATATCTAGCCTTTGGTGAACCAGTTCTACATTAATCTCCACTCTGGTAGCTCTTATCTCCTTGTCCTATCATTGCTTACAGGTTGCCAAACTTCAGCCCTGAATTACTCCAACTTCCACCTCCTTTACTCCTATTCAAGAACCATTGAAAATTGCTAAAGGAAAATCACAATGCCACAACGATGTGGGTGTGCCATTAGTGTAGGTGATGTAGTCACAACTAAGATTTCTCTGCAGCATCACCACTATTGGGTTCATACCTAATGAATTCCTTAGTCTACTCGTCACAGGAGCTGTGCCAAGCCAAGAGGTTCAGTGACTTGTCTGGGGCCCTGCAGCTAGTAAGTGTCTGAAGCCAGATTACAACTTAGTTCTTCCAGTCTCCAGACATAGAGGTTTTGCCACTGTGCCAGCTCTCACATACACATGCACATCTTCATGTCCTTTATTCATGCATGTGCATATACATACAGATGTTCCCCTTTACATGTGCATCCATGCCAGTGCATGCGAAGAGAGAGAGCTGAATACAACTCTCAGACTGGATAGACTCACTGATACTTGAGGGAAATGACCACCAGCAGGCTTTCAGAAACGTCTGGAAAGCCTTTGATGAACTAATGCAGAATGACGTGAGCAGAACCAGGAGAACTGGATACACAGTTTCAGGAATATTGTAAGGAAGATCAGCTGTGAAAGCCTTAGTTAGTCTGATCAAGACTATAATGCAAGACAAATCCATGGCCTGGGACCAATTCATCTTTGCCTTGAATCCATGGGATATGGGAGTTGGACTTTGCAGTCTTTTTCTGAGTGACAAGGCAGTTTTGATCTGCCTTGTCACCGTAGCAGTTTGAAAGAGTCAGAGTTTTTTCTGTTGTTTGCTCTTTTTGCCGATTTCTTGTACTTGTACCTCTTTGTTAAAGTAGGGCTTTGATGCGAGGATGTAAGGGACCCTGTTGCAGGCTTCTGAGGTTTTGAGCAGCACTTTTCAGAGAAAAGTCTGGGGATGTGGAAATTTTCAGTTTTTTCTAAGGGGGTGTGATTGTAAGGAAAAGTGTCTACTGCTCTCATGGACTGTGCTCTGTTCGGTAAGGGACCCCAAGCACTCTTTTCTTCCCTGGAACTGTGAGGAGTGTCTTCCCTTGACGGCTGTTGCAATCTCTGCTATGCCAGTGTTCCTGGTCACCCTGGGATGGCCACCCATGACTGCAACCTGGCTCTGAGCATGAACAAAGCAACAGAGTCCTGCCTGAGAGGTAGTAAAGGGACTCCTGGAATGTCTTTCCAGGCCCTACCCACTGTGGGCTGCCAGCTTTGGGAGCTGCTGCTGCTGCTGTTGAGTCAGTGGCTCGCAAGGCTGCTTCTGGCTCTCTTGGCTCAAGGTTGTGCTGGTGCAGACTGCACTGGAATGTGCTCCTCTCTCATCTGTCTCTCATAGACCTTTTCTCTGGTCCTTCTACGTTTTCGGGGACGTCAAATTGTTATGTGCTCCTTCTTTCTGTGGATTCAGCTACTCCAGTAACTTTTAGAGTCATTAAAGGTATTTGGAGGGTTGTGGGGGAGAACTCAGGAAAGTCCATGCCTTTATTCTGCCATCTTGGCTTTGCCTTCTATTTACACTTCTTTTCTGTGTTAGTTTGTGAGGTACTGATGCCCTAATGCGTGGTCACTTTTCGTCAGGATGCCAAATAGAACTGAGAGAAATGTACACTCTGTCCTATTTCCATTTCCTATTCTCTAGCAGTCTATTGCACCCGACTTTTTCAAAATTTTTTGACCTTTCTATTTTTTTTTTTTTGTTTATACTATGGTAGGATCTATCTACTTCTTAGAAATGGGTAGTTTTATTGTAGGATTGCACTTGTAGTTCATTTAAAGGAAGTCATTTTAATTTACGAATTCAGATTCTGTCCTGTTTTGTCCATAAATATTTAGTCTTCATTTTACTTGATACTCTATGTTGCATTTCTGTAAAAGGTATCTCAATTGATGACACCCATATCTTTTAATGACACCCATTTCTGTCTTTTCTTTTGTCTGAGATATTCGTTCCTCCTCCAGCCTCTCACCTTCATTCAGTGTATCTCTCTGCTTCAAGTGTTTCTTTAATAGAGAAAATAAACAATTTCAAACTCCCAAAATCACACTGTAGGATTCCGGTTTTTCATACACTCTACAGAGAGCATGACTTTAATGGGTGAGTTCATGCCATGCAGATTCACTTAGGGTGACTCAATGTGCATCTCTCTCCTCCCTAATTTCTCCTAACCAAGACATTAACCAATCTACCCTTAGGAAGAGCGATGGAGGGGGAGGGGAGGTAGCTCCACCACCCCCAAAGTATACCCGGTACATCTTTAACGAACGTTACCCCAGGACAAGGGGAGGCTAAGGTGCTGACCTTTCTCGTTTAAAAGATTCGAGAGATGGAGTGAACTTGGAAAAAGCACCAGCTCGGGACCCGGGAAAGCCCACGACCCCCTGGATCTGACCCCTCTACCTGTTGGGGTCTTCCAGAGGCAAGGTGTCCTAGAATGGAGGAAGGAAGGAAACTAGCCTTTACTGAGCTCCTTCTGTGTGCACCAGGTTCTCCTCCGATCTCTTTGGAAGCGGACAATGTGGCTGGACCATCCCGGGGATTTTGCAGTCAAAAAAGGATCAGGCTCACTGTGTAAAGGAGCAGACACAGGCAGGGCTCAGAGGACTGAATCCAATCGTTGGCCACCCTTCCCCTCGTGCCCAGCGGATGGACAGCCCCAAGAGCTTCACAATTTTCAGCGGATCATGACAGCCTGGCTGCAAGTATCTTTGCAACCCTGGCCCTTTTCTTTCGGAGGCCCCGCCCCCTATTTCTCTCCCTTTGGAGCTCTCAGGGGTAGATTCCAAAGGAGGCGCAGCCACTCTCAAGGGAGGGCCCGTCATGCCCAGAGCGGGGGTCTCAGTTTCTGCGGGGCAGGCCTTGGGTTTAGAGAGCAATCCTTTTCTTGCCGTGAAGTCCCTCAGGCTCTGAGATGGCAGGAGCCCTTGGCGAGCATCCTTCGTCCCCTCTCCTTCTTGCTGGGGCCAGGGACTCCTCGGGGAATGTCTTGACTCCTCCCTCTGTCTGGGGAGGGATGATGCCCCCCTGACGCCTGTGTTCTCCTGTTATAACGTGTTAACACTTGGCGTTCAGGTCTTGGTGGCTCGGGGACGTCCAGGTCTAAGGTCCCCTTAGCCACAGGGTTCACTCATACACCTTGGGTAACCCATCTTTCCCCTTATCAGTGAGTACCAGGTTCCTTTCCCCTCCTCTACACACCCCTACTCCTTTCCCTCGGATGTATGCATACACGAAGCCACTGCCGCACACACACCTCCACCACGTGGCACGCCCATTGCCCATGGGTAGGTTCGTACCAATTACCAGAGGTGCCAAGCTTGGTGTATGCCCAAGGGAATCAACTATACGAAGGACACAGGCACCATCCAGGTCAATAATGGGGAGGGGGCGCCCCCACCACTATTCAGTCGCCTTCCCATCTCCACCGAGACCTCCCCTTCCTTGCCAAGGGACTGCCCACGTTCGAAGTACCAGCGACTGCCCTACAGATGCAGAGCGAGGGAGGGCTGGCCATGTGAACTGTAACAGGGACCCGCACACAGCAGGTATTTCATAAATTCCTAAGGAATGACCATCTGACAGATGTCAGCTGAATGAAAGTGCCTTATTTCCTGACCACTGTGTGCCTGGAATTGGGACACATGAAGGGAAGCAGAGACGATGAGCAGGGAGAAATGCCAGGAAACCCAACCTAGCAACATCAGTAGCACCACCACCACCAGCAGGAACAGCAGCAGCAGAACCACCACCACCAGCACCACCACAAGAAGAAGCAGCAGCTATCCAAGGTCCAGAGAATGTAGGCAGGTTCTCTTGGTGGGCAGGCCTTTGGAGTCAGATTCTGCGGGAGTGTTTCCCCACATAACACCCGCAATGTACAGGCAGGAGCAAGCCGAGGGGGGACCAAGAAAAAATTATGGCGGAATCTTGTTGGGAGGGAAAAATCTTTCTGAGTTGGGGAAATAATACCCCAAATAGCCTGGGCTCCTAGAGGTGGAGATTTGTGGCTGACGGGACCCTATGCGCTGACCTTCACTCGGCACTAGCCCTCCTAGAGTAGGGATTGTAGGTTTTCTGAATGGGAATCTAAGGCGCCAGTAACCTCCCAAGATAGCTATCCTGTCCTCCATCTCCCCCATCCAACTCCACGCCCTTTGAAAGACCAAAGTTTTCCAGGGCACAGGATGGATCCCTTCCATTTCAACAAGCATTCTCATTAATACTTTCAGACTGTTCCCACCAACCTTTCCAGATGACCTGTGGATTGTGTGCCAAACCCTCAGGTTGATTCCATATTCCGTCCCTGTGCGAGTGGATCTGGAAGTCTAGGCAGAGAAGGAGAGGGCCTGCGGTGATCTCTAGAACTGGTCGTGTCATGCAGTGGGTGGAGTTTATGGCGACCTGGCCTTGAATCCCACCACTACCAGAGTGTCCTGGAGCAAATCCCCTCCAAATCCCTCACCTCAGAAAGAATTGGAATGGGGAACAGGTATGGAACTCAGCCTTTATTAAGCAAGTACCTCCTTTCTACCAGGCAAGTGTGAAGTGGTGGGGAAATACAAAGAAAGACCAAAGGCAGGCCCTACACTGGATAAGGTCTGGTCCAATGGGAAACAAACCAGCTTCAGGCAGCAGAAATGACAGATAATGGAGAGAAGGCACCAGAATGTAGAGAGAATGAGAAACGTTTCTGGAAGGAAGTGAGATTTCAGAGGAGAATTGCGAGGAGCCAGGGCATCCAGGAGGCAGAGATGGAGAGGCAGTGGGGGGGACAGGTGGAGCAGGGAGGTGACCTGTCTCCTTCTAGGCAGGCACTGTTGGATGGAGGTCAGCATCAGTACTTGGGAGGAGGCCAGGGGGAAGACTGCAAAGGTCAGGAAGTGGAGGGGGACAAGGGCTGTAAATACCAAAGGGGATTTGGCATTGTGTAGGAGGAAATAGGAAGCCATTGGATTGGGATTGGGGGAAGGGAAGAGATTATCTCTAAGTTGGACCTGAGCTTTAGGAAAAGTGCTTCAGTAGCTGGAAGGAGGATGGATTGGAGTGGAGAGAGATGGGAGGCAGGCAGAGATGCCAAAGGGCTAGTGTTTGGGGTGGGGTAAGGTGATGAGGTGCATTTTGGAAGTCACCGAGTCTAAGATGAAAAGAGTCCTGGCATTTGGAGATGCGAGAGTGGAGGAGAGCTGTGAGATGGGGCAGCAGAGTGAGTGGGGAGTCATCAGCATACAGATAGTCGTTGGATCCATAGTGACTGCCGAGATTCCCAAGTGCAGCTGGTCATCTCTGAGGTCCAGGAGCCCTCCTGAGGATCCAAAAGGGAGGGTGGTCCAAAGGGCTGCAGGAGGCATGCCAGGGAAAATCAGTATTTCCAAGAAGGCTTAGGAAACAGGCTCCAGGAAGAGGGGACACCCGAGGTGTTGACCATGCCATTTTCTCTCCCTCACCCAAAAGGATTATTCTCCATGGATATACATCTCATGTTCCAAGAACAGAGCCAGATGATCCCAAAATTGGTTATCCAAGGTGGTCCTCCCCCTGCCCCCCACAACCAGGAGACTCCCACTGGCCAGGCCAGTTTCTCTGGACCACCCAAACTTCTGATTGGCCTTCTGAACTCTTCCTAGGGTCAGAGACCTATTGGGCTCTGGTACCCTTGGAGAGCAAGGGTTTGGGCTGACTGGAGGTCCAGGGGTTCTGCTGAGTATAGGCAGAAAGAAGTCTTCCCGCTAAGGGAAAATCAACCCATCAGCACCCAACCCCTTCCCACATCCAGCCCAAAGGTAGTGGGTTGGGGACATCGACCTGAGAGTTGGTTCAAATAGGTAAACAGGCTGAATGCACACTGTTGATTTTTAAAAAGCTAGTGGTTCCATGATAATGGAGCCAGGAAAACTTCTGACTGAATGCTACGCCAAAGACCAGGCTGAAATCCGTTTGAGGACAGTCCAAGGATGTCTGTGTCCCTCAGCTTGATGGACTCCATATGTGTTTAACTATTCCACGAGAAAGGAATTTCTGAATTGAATAGGTTGTAAATACCTTAAGATAACAGAGTTAACTGTTTCAATTGAAATGATAACCCAGGATATCTGTGTTTTCTTGACCATTAACATGACATAACACCATATACATACACAAAATATGAAGATATGGAAAAAGTCCCAGGATTCAAGGTAATTTCTCATGTTGCTAAGTCAGAGACATCTGGCCTTGAGGCCATTAGGGGAGGGATTCTCTGAGTGTAATTCAGAGAACAGAGACTGTTAGGTCCAAGATCTCCTTCTGATTGATTAATTCAAGCACTGGCCATTATTAAAGTCAAAAAAGGGTATGAAATTTTACTAGGCGATTAGGAAAAGGCAGAGCAGACAGTCCTGGAGCTTTGGGCTAGGGCAAAGAGCCCTAGCTGCACTGGGAGTCCAAAGTCCAGAATTTCAATTCTGGTTCTACCAGTAACTGACTATGGAAACTGGGACCAGCTGCTTCCACTCTCTGACCTTCAGGTTCTACTTCTATTCCTAAGAGAGGCTTCCATGGCAATTCTCTCGCCTCCCCACCCAGAGGCCTGACCCAATCAGTCCTGGGCTCGGCAATCCTCAGGTGCTGCCTTAGGGCCTTTGGCCTGGAGGGGAGTTTCCTTGCTGGCTTGCTGGTCTGAGCTACCCTTCCTCATCCTGTCAAAAGAGGGGGATAACACAGACCTGCTCCACAGGGTGATTGGGGTAAAACCACTTGGAGGGAGTAGCCAAGAATTCAGAGGGTGTAGATGCTCCTGCCTGTGCTGCTCCATCCCTCAGGTCAGCTTGGCAGCAAGGGGAGGGGGAAGCCCAAGAGGGTCTCTCCCCCTGGATTAATTCAACCCAGCCTCTGGTCTCCAAGGACATAGGCTATCCATTCCCACGGACTCAAAGCTGAGGCCTTTCCAGGCTTGGAGGAAGGAGCGAAGAAAAAGGATCTATCCACCATCCTCTCCAACAACCTGGCCCTCTCTCTTCCCATCTCTCATTCAGACCAAATGGTATGTGAAAGGGACTGTGGTAAGTGGGCGACCCTAGGCCTCACCAAGAGGAAGAATTGGGGTAGAGGGAGTCGACAACTGTGGGCATACAGGGGCCACCAAAGGACTGATTTGGGAGCCTAGGCATCGTTACGGCTCTGCCTTGAGATACCCCGACAGAGACACAACCACCTCCCTCCCTTCCTCCCTCCCTCCCTACCAACGTAACCCTGACAAATTGAGCTTTGGGGGAAACAACTCTGGGGGAAACATTCTCTGGAAAACAAGAGCCTTCACTGCTGCATTTGAAAGGTCCCAGCCAACTCCTTAGCTAGCATCCAGCCCATCAGCTGCCTGCACATAGCCCATTGCACACAAGACACCGGAGTCTGGAGCCCAGGGAGAAGAAGAGTTGGGTATCAAACCCAGCCAGAGGAGATGAGCCCCACGCTACCTCTGAGGAGACTGCCCAAGAATCTGCCTCCCCTGTACAAACAGCTCTTCTGAGGAGGGGGAATCAGCTGGTGAAGGCCTATGTGGGCTCTCTGTATCCCAGCAGGGGGCCAGGGTGTCAGACCTCGATAAACAGTGGGGACAGGACTCAGGAGGGCATGTCCATATGCAACCATTCCCGGCATTTTCAGGAAAGATTGATTTTTCTGCCCTTGTGGGCATCAGGCTCCTTTCATTGGAAAAGGAGGTTTTTGCTGACAGATTTGCAGGAGTTACTCTGTACCTCTGCCAGCCTGTGATCTTAGGACCCGTCTCCAGAAGGAGGCTGGCAGGGCCAATTCTGAGTGAGTCCTGTCCACTGGCCTACCCCAACATCCCTTCAAGGCAATCAGTGCGGGGCAGATCACCTGCCCAGGCATAGGCTACTCTGTTGGACACCATAATTCGTTGCTTTACCATGGGGGTGTGGTAAGAGCTGCCCTGGGGTGGGGGTAACTTTTCAAGCACCTTGATGAGTTAGTGATATGCTGTTTTGTCTTTTTCTAGAAGCCAGTGTCCTGAGAAAGTGGATTTTTTTTTGACCTGCCATCCATGGGTACAAAACACTGGATTTCCATCTCCTAGAATGCATAGTATCTAGGGAGAGATCACAGAGTGAGTGTTTCCTAAGACAACCATGGAGTGTTCTGGTAAAGTGATTCCGCCTCTGTGTGTGTGTGTGTGTGTGTGTGTGTGTGTGTGTGTGTGTGTATGTGTGTACTGTGTGGATAACTGAGATCTGGGTAGTACTCAGGTGACCTGCGGGGTAGGTTGGAGTAATATAACCATATTTCATGCCTTTCCCTGTGCTTCTGGGCTGATTGCCTGTCACTGTGTCTCAGGGCTTGTGAGGATGCTGGTATATGCAGAGAATGTAACTGTAGTCCTTAGACACATATTTTGGAGTCCTTCTGGCCCCAGACACCACCATTATCTCTGTAAATGGCTGATGGAGGGGACTGCTGTGACTGTAGAAAGGTTTACATTACCCAGTCCATTACTGCTACAGTCTATGTGGGTCTGGGGTCATCTAGGTACTTGTTGCAATGTCAGCAGTTGAAGGCATCTCCTTGCTTCTAGGCCCTGTAGGTGATATAAGCCCTGTTGCTGTGCCCACGGGTGGGGTACTCTGCTTCCCATTGAGAAATTGTCCAGGGACATGGCCCATCCTTCCTGACTGGTGGAGCAGCCAGCCCTGGACCCAGGTTACCAGGAGGGTTCAAGGTCCTTCCTTCCTAGGGCCCTTGAAAACGTGGGCTGCAGTCGCTGAATGGCCATTGAGCAGTCAGCAAGGCCCCTGAGCCTCTGTATCCTCATCTGGAGCAAGACTTGGCTGGCCTGCTTGCCAGGGATGCTGGGAGGAAAGAAGGGCTGTCTTTATCTCATCCCTTGTGTTGGAGACATGGGACCACTAGCAGGGCAGGGTGGGGAGGGGCATAATGGAGTAGAAAGGATGCTGGCTCTGGAGTCAGTGGTTCTGGGTTCAAAACCTGCTCTGCTGCTCACTGTGGACTGCAGGCCCCTCCTCTGTAAGAGAACCTTGGACCGGATGGCTGACAGGGCCCCTGGTAACTGGCTGGGGGCTGATCTGCCAACCAGATTAAGAGCCTTTCCATAATCTCTGGCAACCTGAGGGGAGAACTAGTTCTGAGTGGGGACAGGGGAAAGACTGAACTGTGAGAGCAAGGTGATAAGGGCAGGGAGAGCTCTGTCCCAGGAGGCAAGGGGGAGGAAGATGGCTGAGAATGACTCTGGGTCTCCTTTCATCTGGGGCCTGCTGAGCAAGAGATCTTTACGGTTTTCCAGACACTTCTGCTGCCTTGAGGAGCAGAGGACCTTGTTCTTTGCATGTATCCCAGCCCACCCTGTTCACAACCCCCACTGATCTGGCAGGTGGGGGCCCAATCTGGGTAGGATAGGGGTCTGGGGTAACCACGCATTGCACTGTGTCAAAACACTTGGCAGGTTTACAGAAAACTGAGCAGGAGAGATGAAATTGTATATGTGCATCTGCAAGAGAAAGGCTGATTTTCTTTGTGGGCAGAGGGGCCCATAGGCCTGGGAGCACGGAATTAAGTGAGCTGGAGGACCTTCACCTTCCCTGCACCCCCAGCTACATAGGACTCCAGTGTGGAAGATGGGCTGGGTGGGCTCCATATTGGTTGCCTATCCTACCCTTTCTGTGGCCCAGGATGTACGAGGCTAGTCCTCAAACTACCCACTGCCCACTGTGGCTAGGGGGTCTTCCCTCCACTCATTGCCAAGGGAACTGTACCAGGCCAAAGTTTTCTAGACTTTCCTCCTCATGAAAAAATGGGCCAGGTATTTTACCTCACTGTTCCATGAAGATAGGGTTACAGTCACATGAACCCTGCTGGCAGAGCCTACTAAATACTTCCGCTCTCTTGCTGCCCTGGGGTGCCCAGTTGGTCTGGCTTCATTCACTCTGGCTCTCCCTCAGGCCAACCCTGAGGCTGAAGCACTTGTTCCAGGTGAGGCCCTGCCTAAGTCAGCCTTGGGCTCCTTTCTTCCATGGTTCAGCAGCCATCACAAGGGTGGAACGCCAGCTGTTCCTGAGGGTCAGGGTCCTGGGCTGTGTCCATTGAATCACAAGGGGAGATCAATGGTGGTCAAGGGGGTGCTGGTGGATGCTTGACCTGCCTGGTCTATGGTGCCAAATATCTCTCCCAAAGGTTTCCACGCAATGCCACAGGGCAGTGGGACTAATTGAGTGTCCCTATTCAGGAGCAAAGGATTGCAGGAGATCAGAGAGGGAGGGGAGACCTCTGTGGAAGAGGTGAAGTGAATGAGATTTCCAGAGCTGCCAGTCAAGTCACCAGCTTGAGAGCCAGGACTCTTGGCTCACTGAGCCATCTTCTTCTGCTCTGTTGCTCTAAGTTCCTGTTCTGTCCAAAGTAGGACAGGAGTGGGGGCATAGATGGGGGGCAGGATGACTGGTGGACTCTGAGGCCAGTTCTGTTTATCAATCTGGGGTTGGCATGTATAAATAAGAAAGGAAGCCCTCTGTGAGTTCTGCAGATGGATGACTGCTGCACGAGGTCTGAGCCAGAGGGGAGAGATTGGAGGGCAGGTCTTCCTGGAATGTGGGGGGAGTGCCCCCAAGGAGAGTGTAGGCACAGGGTGGCGGCCAGCCACTGCAGAGAGACACAGAGGAAGCCCTGTTGACTTTTAGGGCAGACCAGCCCAACTGGAGTCCAGCTCTACTAATGAAAGTGCTGTATGGGCACATCTCCTTCAGGCTTCCCGAACCCCATCCAAAGAGGTATCACTTGTGACCTTTGAGCCTGAGCCAGGACAAGTCTGGGAACAGAGATTCTCTGCCCCGTCCTTCCCTGGGTCAGTCACAGCCCTGCCAAAAGCCGCAGTTCAGGGGATGGAGAATCAGTCTCTTCTCATGAGGAGCTAGAAGACCTGAAGAGAGGAGTGTGTGTTCAACAGGGACGTCCTTCTGAAATTTTTTAAGTACATTTGTGGAGATGGACATGTCACTGTCCTACTGCAGAAGTGGGCGGGGCAGCACTGAGGCCCCAGAGCCATGTGGGGGCTAGGTCTTTAAGCATGTCACAATGTAGAACCTTAGAGAGTTCTGGGGTTGCCATTACAGAGGGCTCCTACATCAGATCACCAATTCTGGCTGGTAGGCTGGTCTGAATCCTTGCTATCAGCCCTTGGATAGGGGAGGGAATGAACTCCCAGGAGGAGGAACCTGTTTCTTTGGATGTGGACTCTATAAGGAGAGCCTTTCAACTACCCCCTGGGGACAATAATAGAGGATGGTACGCTGGCAGACCTGGACATCAGCTACCACCTGGGGACCATCCCAGAATGCCTCAGGGACAGACAGAGGGCATCCAGTTTCCTTGTGGAAGATGAAGGAGAGAGAGGAGGAACCTACTCCCTGTCAACTTTGTCAGAGCAGGTCAGATCCGCTCTAACCTGCTGGTCCCAACATTGGGTGGAGGACAGCACGAGAGAGCACCAGCCTTCCTACCCTTTAGAGTCAGTGCCAACCAACCACGGGCTTATCCCGAACATATTACAGCAGCCATGGTTGGTGCTGGTGATGGGAAAAATGGAGTGGCTGTGCCAAGGATTAGGTCCCAAGCACTCCCTGACACTCATCAGGAACGTGGATCCAGGGCCCATCCTCGAAGACAGCGGCCCCTCCCTGAAAGCACTTTGATATGGTTGGCAGTGGCTCTGGAGGGCATACCTGCAGGAGCGATCCATCCTCCCACCCATGTTGTCCCTGTGGGCACCCAGAGATCAATCACCAGTAACAGCCAAGAACGACCTCGCACACTACCCTTGCACCTCTGTTCTCCACATCACCCAGTGGATGTGGGACAGAACAAAAGAAGAGATGAGGAAGGTGGTTCATCTCAGATGCCACGAGGGGTCGTTTAATCCCAGCCATGGAAGCCCTGGAGCTCCCCCGCATTCTCCTGCTCTGCCCCTCCCCGTTGTGTGCATCTCTACCCTCCCTCCCTTTTGGCCTTTCTTTTGGACCCATCTCTGGCCCCTTGGCCATCACCCACCCCAGCAGCCCCTCCTAAAATGCCACAACAACCCTGGGGTCCATGGGACCCACTCTAACCTCTCCCCCAAAAACTGCTCATTTACAATATATGATGTGAAATGTTATTGGCCTGTTGCCTACATTGCTTACTATAAAAGTAAAAAAACCTCCAAAACAGAAAAATAAAGAACTTCTATGGTGATTTTTGAGTCCTTTGTTCTTCTTCTACGGTATCCTCCATGGCCTGCACAACTCCTTCTCTCCCTGCCACCCCTCCTTCCTTCCCACAAACTCCCAGTCTCTGGGCCCTGGGCCCCTGAGAGCCACCCCCACCAGACTGCATGGAAAGGAGCCCCATGGGTACACAGCTTAGGGCTTTTGCTGCTCTGGGGCTCTAGTCTAGACTCCCTGCCTGCAGATTCCTCCTTTCACGGAGCCCTCCTTTCTTTCTGGCTTCCACCATGGCCCAGATGGGCAGGGGGAAGGGAGGGGAGGGGAGAGTGCCTGCCTGCCCGGGAGCAAAGGAAATACCGAGTCACCAAGTTCTGACCTGGGGAGCCTGGGGTAGCCACCACCTGACCCAGGCTCAGGTGCATGCCCAGAGTCAGGCATAGAGTCTGTCTTAGCTGAGTGTGAAGGGGAGGGATACTCCCATGAGTGGAGGTCTAGATCTGGGTAGCCAAGCAGCAAGGGAAGCGTTTCCTGGAGAAACTTCTCAGGGAAGGTTGGGCAACTATCCTCCCTGCCTCCAGTCTGGCCCAGAGCCTCAGAGGGGCTCCCAGAGATTGAGAGCTGGGATAGTCCCTGCAGGCCACATGAGGAAACAAGGGTCCAAGGAGTCACAGGTCTAGGCAGGACTGGGAGGCAGAGCCTCTGTATTCCAGGCCAGTGTGCTCTCCACTGTCCCAGAGGTGATCGTTGTTTAGGCAGAGATAGGAGGCGGAGGAATCTGGATCTGAGGGAGAGAAATAGTAGGGCACCCATGCGAGAAGGGTACAGATCTGGAAAACAGCCCTTAAGTCAGTTGGCTCTGCCCCGAGGTGTCCCAACCCACCCCCTTTCTGGAATAAATCATGAGCATCCTCACCCTGGGCATGAGCCATCCCCGCCAGGCGGGTAGGGAGGGACCGAGTCTGGGGAAGGGGAATGAGATGCCATTGCTTTCTCTTGTCTGGAGCCTATCATGCCCTGAGTTGTGTTGGGCAGGCTGCTCAGACTTGAGGGACTATCCTCAGGGTAAAACCACTTTCATGGAAGTGTCCTTGGATGTGTATCACATGCCATATTGCATGCCCTGGGGATAGCTAAGCATGTCTGCTCTACAATGCTTAACATTCAGTTCCCCTATCTTGTAGATGACCCAAGGGATAAAGACTCTATTAACTAACTACTGACCCACTTCCCAGGTGGTCTGAGTGGTATCCAAGAGTGGTACATGGTCTGGAAAGTCATTTTCTTCAGGACTGGGATGGTGAAGTGTCCTGGCTTGAGCTACTCTCAAGACCTTCAGTCTCCAGTAAGCACCCTGATGACTCAAAGTGTTCACACTGTGTTGGAGATGCCATAGAACCAAGGGACCTGGCTGTGAGCCCCTCTAGATGGAGGTCAACCCATCCTCACTCAGATAGACTTGAGGTTTAGGTCAGAATTCTCCCCAGCTTCATAGGCACTGTCAGCTCTGGGAAGACTCTGACATCACTTTGGGGGACCCCGGGCCAACCCCTGCACTGATATCTGGCAACACGGGATTTTAGGAGAGGCTGTCTAAATGATGCCATCCCTTGACCTAGCAATTCAGTGACGTGGTATGTCAATCTCATTCTAACTTCATTGGAAAGAAAGGGCAATCAAGTCTGTCTGTGTAGACGTTTTCAGGAGCAGAGATTGTGGTTCGGAAAACTGCAAATACAGTCCTCCAGCAGGTGAGGACCTGACTGGGACATGTCAGGTGCCACAGTCCTAGGAAGAAGCAAGAAATAGACCTGGAGGGACTGTCAGGAAGTCTGGAGAGACAGAAATGCAGAAGAGGAGAGGCCTGAAGTGAAGGCAGGTGAGGGTGCTCAGTTGTCTCCATGGGGAGGAAGCGGGAGCATAAGCCTGGGGCCTGGGGCTGGAGTGGGAGGTCATTGCCAACACTCAAGGAGGATAGGGGTATCCACAGAACATGAGGGCAGATGTGATGAATGCTGGAGGGATATGCCAGGATCTTTTGCAGAAAGCACAAAGGGTGGTCAGTAAAGAGTCATGGGCCTGTGTGGCTTGGTGGCAGGTGGGCCTACAGTCTGTCTTCCCACACTGATTGGCCTGATGCCAAAGGGCTTTGCTTCTGGCCCCTGTGAAGAGCCAGCTTGGGTGGCCTTGTCAGGGGACTGAGCTAAAGGTGCTAATGGGAGTGAGGAGTTCATTGGATGAGGCCACCACTGTGACCTGGAGGCCAAGCAGGCTGAAATTGAAGTCCTCTGGGGTGATAGAGATGGAGGGGTCAAATGCTCAGCCCAGGGTCCCTGAGTTAATTCCAGAGCCCTGCCCAGGGTGAGCAAAGGCAGCAGACCCAGCAATGAGCCTGGTAGGTCCTTGGGCCAGCCTGACACCCTCCTCAGGCAGAGTTTCCCTTCAGGTATGGGAGGGTTCTTAACCCAGGACCAGCTGGGGAGATTTCTGCAGGTCTGGGAACTGGGAGGTGGGCACTGTGTGCCATGACCTGGGATTGCTCTCACAGTGGTAGTTTTCTTTGGATTCCTGAGTTTAGTTTGAGGCAACAAGAAAGAGGATTCTGACATGGGGAGGTGGGGTGGTAGCTGGGTGTCATGAAGCAGCCTGGCTGCCAGAGTGGTCCATGTCACAGAAAAGAGCCAGAACCTGCTCCTCCCTCCCCATGCAAAATGCCCCCTTTAGAGCTGCCTGGCTGAGGGCTAAATTTTCTCAAGCTCTTGGGCACCCCCTAGGGCACTATTCTTGACTTTTTCAAGGGTGCTATGGAGTACAGTTGCCAACGGGGGAAGGAGGCATTTGGTTGTTCCCTGAGTTAATCTTCCCCACCATTTGCCACACTCTCCCTCCTTTCTGGGAGGGTTAATTGTCTCCAGGGAAACCCCTATACGGGATTCCAGGTTTCTGGGTTTCTTCCCTGCTCAGGTCAGAGTTGGTTCGATTTTCTGCCTTAAGGTACATTCATTGTGTCTCCACCTAAAATTTGTGCACATTCTGGGTGATACTGATGCTAGAGGAGGTCCAGGGGACTGTCTTGAGACCTGATTTGGGGTGACAGAAGTGTAGACCTGCTGGGCACAGAAGAGGCACCCACAGACCTGGGTACTGCTCCGGCTGTGGGCAGTGGTGCAGGGGATAGTGCAGAAGGTGAATTTGTAGAAGTCTGTAGACCCTGGGCCAGGCCTCCCTGCCTTGGTCACCTCCCTTGGAGGATCCAGGACCTTTAGGGACCC
>CM053775.1:45063570-45092478 GCA_028658325.1 Potorous gilbertii
AGAGAGAAAAGGAAAGGAAAAGAAAGGGAAGGAGAGGGGAAAAGGAAATCTCCTAAGACTTTGACTATGAAAAGACAAAAGAAGGTCCTAGGGTTGAACTCTAAGTTTCTTTTCTCTGTTGCACACCTACCCCAATACCCAGGCCTAAATATCCAAGGAATGATTGGGGAATTTCTCATGGTCTCACACATTTAATTCAAGGCAAACATCATTTAAGTCATCAGTTTGGAATCCTGTCCTAAATGATGGTGTGATTAAAAAGAGGATTGGAACCTCCCTTGGTAATCCTCATCTCCTGACAGTTCTTTTAGTCAGGTTCTGGAAGCACCTAACTTCGCAAGAGGAAAGTATCATGGAGGCAGCTTCTGGGAGACATTACTCTCTATGACTATTTCTATACCTGGGGTACTCACTGGAGAGTTGAGTATGAGAACAAGGCAGGGAGGGGTCCAGGTCAGGGGACTTGGCGGCTTTTCATGGATCATGTACTTGTCTCAAATACTGCCCAGTGGTAAAGAACTTAGTGCCCCAGGAGGACCCAAGCTGAGACCAATGTTCCCTCGAAAAAGTCAGTGAGTCAAAAGGTGACAGAGGCTTGCAGCATCCTGTTCTTTGTGTTAATGTGCCCTGTCCTTGCCACCTTTTCCTTGTGTGGGAGAAACATCTGGAGAGTGATGTCTGCTTTGGTATGGTCTACACAGGCTACACTTGAAAGCAAGAGGTAAGTTTTGGGAAGGGGGAACATTTCTGAAGAACATCATTGGGAATGGGAGTGAGGGAAGAGTGAAGCATCAGTTCCATTTCACAAAACAATCCACCCAAGAAGGGCAAAGCTGGGGCAGTTCCTGTGTACTTTGGCCCAGTTATGAACCTAACCTGAACAAGGAGTCATTGGCTCAAACAGAGGGCAAAGCGTACGGTGGGATGTCCTCTGTGCCTCTCAGTCTGCAGGGTCTCCATTCCCAGCCCCAGGTCCCAGAATGCTCTCCTTCCCTGACTGTGAATCTGAAATTCTCTGCCAGCCTAAAAGCACAGGCCTGCTAACTGTCTCCCTGTCCATGGGGTTCTTGATGCCAACCTGGGCACAAGAGGGAAAGCAACATGAGCAGATTGCTGGGATGGAAAGAGTACTAATCCCCTGGAATATCAGGGAAGCCCCAGGGAGCACGGGGGCACCAGAAGGAAAAGATCCAATCCATGCAAGGTGGTGGGAGGGTAGGAGGAGATGCTAAATAGGGAGGGAAGATGGATTTCTTTTGAGTTAGTGCATACCATCAATTCTGAAGGATGCTATCATTCGGAACCATGAGATGTAGACCAAAATACATCAGGGCTGCTGAGCGAGGGCATCTCAGCCTAGCTCCATTTTTCACTTGATAATCTTGTGAAGGCCCAGGGCTCCCAACATGTCCAGAGTCCCATGGGAGCCCTCATGTACATGCCAAGACCTTCCAATCCAGCATGGCTAACTTCCCAGCCACACCTGACTGACAGGCTCTTTGGAGGAGAGGGACTTTGGAGAGCTCCGAGGCTGAGTAGCAACCTTTCCATGGGCACAGGAGCCTGGACAACAACTTCTAGCTGTAGAGCCCTGACTGCCTCAAAAGTCAGATTAGGGGTGCCTGGAGCTGAAGCTGGTCCTCCCTAGTTATTAGGAGTACTGGTGCTGAAATCTACTTCCCTGTATATTGCCTTCCCATGTTAATGTTGACCCTACACACTGGAGCTACACTGAACATGTCTTATCATCCCAGTTTGAGAGGACAGCTCTCCTGTGCCCCCTCTCCTGCCCCGCAACTCTCTTCTGCTCTTGGGTGAAGCACCCCAGTCCTTTCAACTGCTCCTCAGAGGGTATGATTTCTTTCTACCCCCACAGTCAATCATCAATCTTTGTTGATCAGATATGAACTCAGAATCCAATGGAATCCTTTGGCAGTAAACCCTGCACTCAAGTCTACAGAATGCATGAAGGTGAAACCTCCACATCTCCACATTACATTGGCTAAGGAGGGGTCGAGGCTGAAAGACTGAGCCGATGAGTTTTATCCAATGTGCCCAGATTGGCAAATGTCACAAGAGACAGGGGCTGAGGCTAGAGCCAGAGGAGGTGCTCCAGAGTGAAAACTAGTCATGCCCTTCATGTCTGGTTTTGTGACCATGCTGAGGAAAGAGTTCAGAGGAGAGAGAGAAGCAATTAAATGGGGGGTGCGGGGAGAGGTTGGGAGAGGCCTGGAGTCAGGGTCTCCAGAAATGGAGCAAAAGGAGAGAAGAAGGAGAATGAGAGAGAGCAGGAAAGAGATAGGAGAGATGGAGAGGGAAGAGAGACACACAAAGATAGATAGAAGGACAGAAACAGGAACAGAAAAGGCAAGGGAAGAGCAGGGGGAGGAGGGACCTACAGGCAGGGGCAAGAGAGTCAGAGAGGCAGGAGACAGAGAGATACCAAGCAGGAGAGAGATATGAGAGAGAGGGAAAGGAGACTGTCATAGGCAGGAAGACTGAAATACAGAGAGAAGGGGAAAGAGTAGGAGAGGAAGGGAGAGGAGAGGGAAGGATCTGTAGGTGGGAGGAAGATAGAGAGAGAGCTACCGGGGAGGGGGGAGTGGGTTGGGTGTGGGGTTGGGAGGGAACTGAGACATTGAGAGGGAATTGGTAGGAGAGATAGCCTATGGCCTGATGCAGAGTCGATGCTTCAATACTTATTATCAGAGACAGAAACAAGGGAGAGGATGGTAGGGGAAGGGTATAGATAGCAGAGAACACAGACTTCTACACAGAGATGGAGAGATGCCAGGAAGTGAGGAATACCAGGACATACAGTGGATGAAAGAATCTGTGTCCCCCGAGACTTGCATGTCCTGGAATGTGAGAAGAAATCCTAGGGCCACAACCTCTCAGGGACAAGCTCAGGACAGCAGATTTGGACACAAGCTTTCTTAAGGTGAGGAGTCTCGGCAGGGCTCCTTGGGTTTCCTGGCAGTGAGTTTCCAGTGGGAAGTGGGGTCGGACAGGCAGCGCCAACGCCCCCTGTTGTAGGTTGTGTGAAGTTTGGTGGAGACCTTCCAGCAAGGGCAGGGGAAGGAGGGAGTCCTGATGTCTCCTCCTCTGTCACGGGCACGCCCAATCCTGACCACTGCTCTGCATTTGGGGAGCTGTTACCACTGAGGAACTCTGAATCTAGAATCCTGAGCTGCCTGTCAAGCCCAGGCCAGGTCCCAGGGGGGAGACTGATGATGGTTTATTCCAGAAAAGGTGTGGGTAGGGAGATCTCAGGGCAGAGCCTCCTGGTTGCAGGGCTGTTTTCCAGACCTGCACCCTGCTGGCATGGTTTCATCAGCTGATTCCCTCCCTCAGATTCAGACTCCTCTGCCTCCTCTCTCTGCCTAAACACCCATCACCTAAACAGCCATCACCATCACCTAAACACAGGGGCTGTGGAGAACTCACTGACCTGGCATTCAGAGGCTCTGCCTTCCAGTCTGCCTGGCCTCGGAATCCCTGGGCAATTACCCTTTGCTCCCTGGGCCCTTGTTTCCTCACGTGGAAGCTGAGGTTGTTGGAGTCTCTGGCCAGCAGGATTCATCCCAGGTCTCAGTCTCTGAAAGTCCCCTCTGAGGCTCTGGGCCAGACTGGAGGCAGGGAGCATAGTTACCTGCCCTGCCCTGGGAAGTTTCTCTAGGAAACCAGTCCCTTGCTGCTGGGCTACCCAGATCTAAACTCATGGCAATCTCCCTCCCCAACACTCACAAAGACAGACTCTGTGCCTGACTCTGGGTTTGCACTTGAACTCAGGTCAGGTGGTGGCCACCTCAGAGACTGCGTGTGGCCCTAGGCAGGCAGGCAGGCACTCTTCCCTCCTGCTCCCGGTCCCCTGCCCAGATGGACTGTGGTGGGAGTCAGAAAGAAAGGAGGGCTCTGTGAAGGAGGAATCTGCAGGCAGGGAGTCCAGACCAGGGCCCCAGAGCAGTCAAAGTCCCAAGTTGTGTAGCCCAGGAGTCTTCTTTCCCTGCAGCCTGGTGGGGGTGGCTCAAAGGGGCCCAGGGTCCAGAGACTGGGAGTATGTGGGAAGGAAAGAGGGGGTGGCAGGGGTAGAAAGCGTGTGTAGGCCAAGGAGAAGACCCCAGTAGAAGACCAAAGGACTCAGAAATTCATCATCAAAGTTCCTTGTTTCTTTTTTTTAAATTTTTTTTGTTATTTTTTAGAGGAAAAAATGTAAGGTCACAGCTCGATAAAATTTCACTTAATATATCCTCAATGAGCAATGTTTGAGGAATAAGTGAGAGAGGGTCCCATGGGCCCCAGGGTTGTTGTGGCATCTATTGGGGACTGCTGGAGTGGGTGACGGCCAAGGGGCCAGAGATGGGTCTGAAAGGAAGGCCAAGGGGAAGGGAGGGTAAGGATGCAGGCAAAGGGGAGGGACAGAGCAGCAGGAATTGGGGGGAGCTCCAAGGCTTCCATGACCTGGATTAAATGACCCTTGTGACATCTGAGACTAACCACCTTCCTCAGCTTCTCTTTTGTTCTGTCCCACGTCCACTGGGTGATTTTGAGAATGGAGAGGCAAGGGCAGTTTGTGAGGCCTTCCTTCGCCTTTTCTTGGTGCTAGACCTCTGGGGATCCACAGGGAGAGGTTTGGAGGGAGGATCAGTGGCTGTTGGTAGTATGACCTCCACTGCTACTGCCAAATGTGCCAGCTTGCTTTCAGCATGGGGACCATGTTTTCGAGTGCAGGTCCTGGATCCACGTCCCTGATGACTGTCAGGGAGGTCCTGGGAGCCTCCCTCTTGGACACCCTGTCCTCTTGCCCCTTCACCAGCACCACGAATGGTGGCTAGAAGATATTCGAAGTAGGCCAGGGGCTCATTGACATGGAGCTCCACAGGTGGAACGGCTCCTGCACCTTCTTCTGCTGCAAGACCTAGTATTGTGACAAACAGGTTAGGGACAGCTTGATCCCCGCTGATATAGACGACTGGGGGCAGACTTCTTCTTCCCCTTCCTTATCCATCACTCGGATCCGGAATGCCATCTCGTTGACCCTGATGCATTCTTGGATGGTCCCTTGGTGGTCACTGTGGACCAGGTCTCACATCATGCCTTCCTTCACTACTGTCATCAGGGGGCAGTTGAGAGGATCTCAGTATAGGCTTGGCATCCAAAGGAAGAGGGTCCTCTTTCTGGGAGTTCATTCCCTCTGCTGCCCAACAGCTGAGAGCAACAATTCAGATCAACCTGACAGCCACAATGGGTGATCTGATGAAGGGCTCCTCTGTCAGGGCAACCCCAGACCACTCCTGGGTTCTGTATCGTGACATCCTTAAAGTCCTAGCCTCCACTTGTCTCTGGAGCCTGAGTATTGCCCTGCCCACCTCTCAGAAAGGACACTGCCATCTCCATCTCCACAAAGGTACTTAGAAAATTTCAGGACATCCCTGTTAAACACACCCTCATCTCTCCAGTTCTTCTAGCACATCATGAAATGCAGCTGATTTTTTCATCCCTTGTACTGTGACTTTTGGCAGGGCTGTGACTGACCCAGGGAAGGAAAGGGCAGAGCCTCTCTGGTCCCAATCTCCTCCTGATTCAGGCTCGAAGGCTACAAGTTATCCCTCTTGGGATGGTGGCTCAGAAAGGCTCTCAGATTCACACACTCCCTAGCTGTCCAAGTTCCTTCCGTGCCGCCTGTGTCAGTTTGCCCATCTGTGAATATGCAAAAGATACAGCACCTCCCTTCCAGGGTGGGTGTGACATGCAATGATATTTTGTTTGTTTAGCATTGGGAATGGTGCCTGGCATACAGTAGGGTTTATAAAAATATAAGCTCTCACCATCTAGCACAAAGCCTCCCTGCCCCAACATACCCTGTCCACCACACCTGACCCAGAATGGTACTTCCAGCTTTGACCCAAAGACCCCACAGCCCATCCTCCACTCCAAAGTACTGGTAGGAACGTTTCTGACCCTCAGCTGCCTCTGGCTGACCATCACACGCAGGAGCTCTCCTCCCAAACACTGAAAGCCCTCCATCTCCTGGGGCTCAGGTTCATCTTCAGGTGTCTGTCATTCAAGCCACTTTCATAAATAGAAGAACTTGGAGGGGAAGGGGGTTCCGGCCTGGTACTTTTCATGATACATGAGGGTGGCTGTGTCCAAGACCATCCAAAGCAACAAAAGCTGCCCATGTCTTTATATCACCTTGAACATGTCCTCCCAGGAGGTTGAGAGGGAGTAGGAGCACTGGTAAGCTATAGAACTGACCCCTCGAGATCATTTGGTCCAAGTCCCAGAGGCGTCTGCTGATGAACTTGACACCGCCTAGAGAGGGCAAGGTGCTTGGCCAAGGTCACATGGCAGAGTAGAGCTGAGCTTCCCTTTGCAGCAGTAGCCTTTCCTCTGCAGCAGCGAGGCTGACTTCCCTGAGGAGGAGGAAAGGCCCAAGTAGGCTGGTTCCCTCTGGATGGCATCTAAACCACAGCCAGTGCCTTGCCATTAAAACTTCCATACTGGCTGCACCTGCTTCCTCTTCTAGTCAGCCCTCCCTCCTCCATACCCTCCTCCAAGGGTCACCAGGGCCTCAAACATTGCCAAGGCCAGTGAGTGGCCTTTCCAGCCTGCTCCATCTGGACAGCTGGAGCATCCACCACTAACTCTCCCTTTACTTCAAACCCTCACTGACTCCCAGTTCCCTGCCCTGTCCTTCTGCCTCTCCTAGTCTCTGTGGGGGTCCCTGATCCCTTCTTGTCCTGGCTCCTGCAAAGACTTTCCCAGTCTCCTAGGAGCCCAAGTAAGGCCCAGATGGGACATTAGGGATCAGTCTTGTCATCACTCGTCTCTGAAGGGCCCTGAGAAGATGAGGTCTCTGCGTGCTGTCATTTGCTAGAAGAGGAAACAGAGGACAGAGGTGAAACAGATCTGCCCAAACAGCACTTTGAGTAGAAGAGCTGGACTCCAAGCAGGCTGCTCTGCCTCAAAGCCAGCAGGGCTTCCCCTGTGTCTCCCTGCAGGGTTTCTCCACCACCCTGTGCCTACCCTCTCCCTGGTTGTTCTCCCCTACACGCAGGAAGACTTACCCTCCAATCTCTCCCATCTGGCTCATACCTCATGCTGCAGTGATCCTTCTGCTGAACCCAGAAAGGGCTGGGGTCCCTGCCTAGCTTCCTGCCTTATTTCTGTGTGCCAACCCTAGAATGTGAAGCAGAACAGGCCTCAGAGTCCACCTGCCACCCCTCCATACCCCATCTCCTGGACTTCCTTGGACAGAACAGGAATCTGAGGGCAACAGAGCAGCAGTGGATTGTTCAGTCATCCAAGAGTCCTAGCTCCTAGTTGACTGGCAGCTCCAGAAATCTCAACCATTTCACCTCCTCCAAGGAGTCTCCCTGAGATACTTCCCTTGCATTTTTGAGCTCCTCCATTTCTTCTTTGCCCTTGACTGGGAGCACCGGATTAGCCCCACTGCCCTGCGGCATCGTTTGGCACACTTTGGACGACGGACATGGCAACAGGGACAAGGTTTGTCCAGCAGCCATCAGCACCCTCTTGACCTCCAGTGATGAACTCTTGCACCCCCTCCGTTGAGAGCAAATGGTGCCCTTGAAGGAGCAATTCTCCTGGGCTCAAGTCTCCCCGGGCTCCCCATAGGTATTTCCCAAGGCACCCATTCTCAGGGTTGGGTTGGTGGGCAGGGTTAAGGGAAGGAGGTGTGTGTGTGTCTGTCAAGGCATCCCAAGGCAGGTCTATGAGGCAGCCTAGGATGCCAAGTCAGCCTTCTCCATACCCACAGTTGATGTCTCCCTCTACCCCACTTCCCAGTCTCCTATTGGTGAGGCCTGGAGAGGTCCACTTAACAAAGTCCCTTTCACATACCATTTAGTTGGAATGAGAGAGGGGAAGAGAGAGGACAAGATTGTTGGGGGGGTCAGTGGCTGGATCCTTTTCCCTCCCTCCCTCCTCCTAGCCTGGATAGGCCTCAGCCTTGAGACCCAGGTGATGGATAGCCCATGCCCTTCATGACCAGAGATTGGTTTGAATTTATCCAAGGGGAGAGACCCTCTTGAGCTTCCCCCTCCAGTTTGCATCCCAGCTGTGCCTGAGAGATGGAGTAGAAAAGGCAGGAGCATCTACACATTCTGAGTTCTTGTCTGCTCCCACCAAGTTGTATTCTCTCAAGCAACCTGTGGAGCAGATCTGTGTTATCCCCCTCCTTTGAGAAGACAAGGGACGGCAGGTCAGGCTAGGAAAAAAGCAAGGAATCTCCCTTCCATGCCAAAGGCCCTAAGACAGCACCTGGGTATTGCAGAGCCCAGGGTTGATTGGGGGAAGCCTCTGGGTGGGGAGAAGAGAGAATTGCCATAGAAGCCTCCCTTGGGAACAGAAGTAGGTCCTGAAGGTCAGAGGGTGGAAGCAGCTGGTCCCGGGTACCACAGTCAGTTACTGGTAGAACCAGAATTCAAATTCTGGTCCCTGGTCCCGCCGAGGAGAGGGGACCAAGCATGCTCCCCAAGGGCTCCAGCCAGCTCAGAGGTTGAGGGACCTCACGCCCAGAAAGGAATTCCTCTCTAAAGCCACGGCCCGCCCCGCAGAAACTGAGACCCCCTCTAGGCATGATGTGCCCGCCCTTGAGAGTTGTTGCGCCTCCTTGGGCATCTGCCCCTGAGAGCTCCAGAGAGAGAGGAGAAGAGGGCGGGGCCTCCGGAAGCCAAAGGCCAGGGTTGCACAGATGCCTGCAGCCAGTCTGTCAGGACCCGCTGAAGATTTTGAGGCTCTTGTCCTGCGGCTGGGCCCGAGGGGAAGGGTGGCCCAAGACTGGACTCAGTCCTCGGACCCCTGCATGGGTCTGCTCCTCTGTGCAATGAGGCTGATCCTTCCTGGCTGCAACATCACCAGGAAGTTCAGTCACGTTGTACGCTTCCAAAGAAATAGGGCCAGGACCTGGTGCACACAGCAGGAGCTCAATAAAGGCCAGTTTCCTTTCTTCCTCTATTCTAGGGCAACTTGCCTCTGGAAGACCCCGGCAGGTCCAGGGGCCAGATCCCCGGGGACCCTGTGTTTTCGTGGGTCCGAGCTGGTGTTTTTTCCAAGTTCATTCCATCTCTCGAATCTTTTTCACGAGAAAGATCAGTATCTGAACCTCCCCCTTGTCCTGGGGGTAACGTTCGTCATACATGTCCCAGGCATACTTGGGGTTGGTTGATCTGCCTCGCCTCCCCCTCCATCACCCTTGCTAAGGGTAGATCAGGTAATGTCTGCCTTGGGAGACATAAATTAGGGAGGATGAAGATACACATTGAGTCATCGTAGGTGAATCTGCATGGCATGAACTCACCCATCAAAGCCATGCCCTTTGTAGAGTGTATTCAAAATCAGAAACCTATAGTGAGGTTTGGGGGTTTTGGCTTGTTTATTTTCTCTATGAAAGAAACAATAACACAATAAAGGCATGAACTTTCCACAGTTCTCCTCCCTAAATCTCTAAATACCTTTAATGATTGTAAAATCTACCAGGGCAGCTGAACCCACAGAAAGAAGGAGCATAGAACAATTTTACAGCTCCAGAGAAGGTAGGTCTTTGAGGGAAGGATGAGAGGGGAGCACAGTCCAGTGCAGTCTGCACCAGCACAACCTTGAGCAAAGAGAGCCAGGAGCAGCCTTGGGAGCCACTGATTAAGCAGCAGCAGCAGCAGCAGCTCCCAAAGCTGGCAGCCCAAAGGTGGGAAGGGCCTGGAAAGGGCCTTTCAGGGATCACTTTACTAGCTCTGAGGCAGGACTCTGTTGCTTTGTTCATTCTCAGAGCCAGATTGCAGTCCTGGGTGGCCATCCCAGGGTGAGCAGGAGCCCTGGCATAGCAAAGCTTGCAACAGCAGTCAAGGCAAGACACCCCTCAAAATTCCAGGGGAGAAAAGAGTGCTTGTGGTCTCTTACAGACCACAGCACAGTCCATGGGAGCGGTAGACACTTCTCTTTACTATCACACCCCCTCGAAAGAACTGAAAATTTCCAGATCCCTGAACTTTTCTCTCAAAAATGCTCAGAAGCCTGCAACAGTGTGCCTTGCACCCTGGCATCAAAGCCCTACTTTAACAAAGACTTACAAGACCACTAAGAGACTGGAGAAATGAGTGAACACTAGAAAAACTCTAACTCTTAGAAACTGATATGGTGACAAGGCAGATCAAATCACAGGTTCAGAAAAAGATTACGAAGTCATAGGTCACATATCCCCAGACTCCAAGGAAAAGATGAATTGGGCCCAAGCCATGAATTTGTCTTGTATCATAGTCTTGATCATACTAACTAAGGCATTCACAACTGATCTTCCTCACACTACTGCTGTGACTGTGTATACAGTTCTCCTGCTTCTGCTCACCTCACACTGCATTAGTTCACATCAGAGGCTTTCCAGAAGTTTCTGAATGAATCCTGGTGGTCATTTCTCTCAAGTATCAGTGAGTCTATCCAGTCTGAGAGTTGTATTCAGCTCTCTCTCTTTTCATGCACAGGCATGGATGCACATGTAAAGTGACATATCTTTATGTATGTGCACATCCACGTATAAATGACATGAAGACGTGCATGTGTATGTGAAAGTTGGCACTGTGGCGAAACCTCTATGTCTGGAGATTGGAAGGCCTGTGTTGTAATCTGACTTCAGACACTTACTAGCTGTGGGACCCCCGGCAAGGGAACCTCTTGGCTTGGACAGCTGCTGTGAGGAATAGACTAGGGAATTGATTAAGTAGGAACCTAATACTGGTGATGCTGTAGGGAAGGCCTGGTTGAGATGGCATTATGTTCATTTATGGCAGACCCAAATCATTGTGGTTTTGTAATTTTTTTCCAGCTGCATTCAGTGGTGAATGGATAGGAGTGCAAGAGGTGGATGGTGGGCATAATTCAGGGTTGAAGTGTGGCAAGTTATGATCAATGACAGGTCAAGGGGCAAAGAGCTGGAAGACTGGAGATTAATGTAGAGTTGGTTTGCCAAGGGTTAGAGACAAAGAAGGGAGGAGAATATAACTAAGGCAGCGGGAGAACTTAAGGGTAAAGGGGAGGTCATGGGGAGGATGAAGCTTAGGCTTGGGGCTATCAAAAGTTGGAAACTGTCCTATTGGCTCAGCTGGGGAAAGAATGAAAATAACAAGTGCTGTAGAGGCTGTGAGAAGACAGATACACTCATGCTCTGTTGATGGAGTTGTGAATTGGCCTGATGATTCTGTCAAGAAAGAAGTTTGGAGCTATGCTCCAAGAAACCATTCAATTATGCATCCCATTGATAAACTACTGGGTCAATCCCACAAAGAGAACAAAGATACAAGGAAAGAACTACTATGTACAAAAACGGGTTATTACATTGGCTTCTATTGGTAGCAAAGAGTTGAAAAATGACTGAATGCTCATCAGTTGTGCAGTAACTTAACAACTCATGGTTTGTGAAGGGAGTGGACTCCCACTGGACTAGAAGAAATGATGAGGGGGAAAGGTTTCAGACACACCTGGAAGGACTTGTAGGAATTGATGCAAAGTAAATTAAGCTGAACTGGAGAACAAGTGTGCAAGGACAACAGTACTGGTAAGATTATCCTCTTTGAAAAACTTCATAAATCTGATCGATATGATGACCAATGATGACATACACTCTCCATCTCAGTAGATTTATTGCTCAGGAGCAGGAGTAAAGCATGTTTGCTTTCGTTTTCTTCACTTAGGCATGACTCCAAAGGAATGAGTTTTGCATTATTTGTCTTTGTAAAGGGCTTTCTGTTTTCTCTCTTCTCAATGGTCAGGGGAGCAGAAAGGATAGAATTTAGAACTGAAAGTAAAAATAAATTTCATAAAAACTCAGGAGAAAGGAAAGGAAAAAAAAGGGGAAAGAAAGGAGAAGAAAGGCAAGATGGCAGAGTGGAAGCATGGACCTCATTTGGCTCTCCCACCACAGAGCATAAAATACCTGCAAAAATGACTGTAAACAAATTCTAGAGCACCAGAACCCAGAAAATGATGGAGTGAAAGAGATTTTCAGCCCATGACAGCCTGGAAGGCTGACAGAAGAGGTCAATTGCACCAGGCTCAGAGAAGAGAGGAAAGGAAGGAGAGCACAGGAGGAGAGAAAAAGAGAAAAGAAAGGAAAAGAAAGGGAAGGAGAGGAAAAAGGAAGTCTTCTAGGATGTTGAATGTGATTAGACAGGGAAAATCTTCTCAAGTCCAACACTGAGCTCCTTATCTCTCTTGCTACTTGTCCCAATATCCAAGCCCAAATATTCCAGGAAATGATTGGGGAATTTCTTATGGTGCAACACAGTTAATTCAAAGCCGACATCATTGAAGTCATCAGTTTGGAATCCTGTCCTAAATGATGGTGGGGTTAAAAAGAGAATTGGAATCTCCCTTGATAATCTTCATCTCCTGACAGGTCTTTTAGCTAGAGTCTGGAGACACCTAACTTTGAAAGAGGAAAGCATCATGGAGCAAACTTCTGGGAGACTTTACATACTACGAGTGTAAGTTTCTATCATTGGGTGCACACTGGAAAGCTGAATAGGAGGAGTATAGTACAGGGGACTGGGCAGCTTTTCCTGAATCATGTACTTCTCTCAAATGCTACCCAGTGGTAAAGAGCTTGATTCCCCAGGAGGACCCAAGCCAAGGCCGGTGTTCCCTGAGAAATGTGAGTGAGTGGCAGAGCTTTGGGGCAACCTGCTCCTGGAATGATGTGCCCTGCCCATGCCACCTTGTCGAAGTGTAGGAGGAACATCTGGAGAGTGATGTCTACCTTGGTAGGGTCTACACTGCCTTCACTTTTAAGGAAGAGGAGAGGATTGTGGAGGGGGGAAGGTTTTTAAAGAACCTCATTGGGACTGGGAGTGAAGGAAGCCTGAATAGTCAGAGTTCCCATTTCAAAAAGGAGTTCATGCCACAAGACAAATCTGAGGAAGATCCTGGGCAGGACCAAGTACTGAACGTAAGTTGAATAAGGAATCATTGGCCCAAGAGGAAGGACAAGCATAAGACAGGATCTCCTCTGTGCCACTTAGTTTCCAGGGTCTCCATTCCCAGACCCAGGCCCCAGAATACTCTCCTTCCCTGACTCCTCTAGAATTTTCAGCCTACCTCAAAGCTCAGACCTGCTAACTACCTCCTTGGCCATGGGGTTCGTTATGCCAACCTGAAATCAAGGAGGAAAGCAGGATGTGCAGATTGCTGGGAGTGGAAAGAGTGCTAATCACCTGGAAGATAAGGGAAGGCCTCAGGGAGCACAGGGGCACCAGAAGCAAAAGATCCAATCTATGGAAGATGGGGCTGGGATAAGGTGGTAAATAGGGAGGAAAGATGGATGCCTCTTGGGCTAGTGGGTACCATCATTTTGAGGGATGCTGTCATTCTGCACCTGGGAATGTGAACTAAAATGCATCAAGGCTGCTGAGCAAGGTCCTGCCCAGCCTTACGTCACTGACAGTCTCCTCAGATGAGGGACCTTGGAGAGCTCCCAGGCTGAGCAGCAATCTTCCCATTGGCACAGGAGCCTGGGCAAGCAACTTGCAGTGGAGGGGGCCTGACTGCCTCAGAAGTCAGCTCAGAGGTGCCTGGAGCCGCAGCTGGCCCTCCCTGGTTGTTCCGGGTGCGGAAATCTACTTCCCTGTATGTAGCCTTCACCTTCTGGTGTTGGCCCTGCACCCTGGAGCTACACAGAACATGTCTTTCACCAAACTCAGAGGACAGACCTTCAGGTGTCATTAGACAGCTCTCTTGAGCCATCTCTCTTGCTCCACACCTCTCTTTTCTTCTAGGGTGAATCAACCCCGTCCTTTCAAGTGTTCCTCAGAGGGTACATTTTCTTTTCCCCCCTATAGTCAATCATGAAGCTTTTATTTACCGGATTTCAACTCAGAATCCAAAGGACCTCATTAGCAGTAAACCCTTCACTCAAGTCTGCATGAAGGTGAAACCTCCATATCTCTGAACTAAGGGGCTTTGAAGAGATGACTGAGGCCAGAAGAAATAGAATCAAGAAAAGGAAGGAAAGCAGGCCAATCCATTTCTTTCAGAGGCTCCCATCACTTAACTTGGATAAAGGACTCATGACTTTTCCTAGCTTTGAAATCAATATTTTCTTTGCCTGCCCTCACAGTCCTCTTCACCTTGCCTGCTGTGAACTTAGGACTCCCGTGAACCTGTCAATGGCATTTGTAACCAAGTGAGCACAGGAAATCCTGATGTGGGCTGTCTGGGGCTGAGATCAGCAGGATTATGGGAAGTCCTTCTCTCCAGACACTGGACTTTAATGCAGCCTCCTGGGAGGATGTGAAGGCACCGTTCAGAAGAGAGCTATGAAAGCTGGAGGAGACACTATGTCTTCAGCTGGGGCCTGAGGTGGTCATGTAACCAGGAGTGGACAGATGACCAAGAGAGAAGGGAGAGAGGTGAAACAGAATGTTCCCAGGGATAATATAGAAACAGGGCCTTTTGCAGTCAGCAATCACAGTGAAATAGACCCACAGGATCCCCTATCTGTTGAGGGGAGAACAGATATCCCCATGCACCCCCGTGCACACTCCCACACAGCTAGGGAGAAGCCACCACAAAGGAAGGTCGGGGAGAAAAGGGGAAAACCAAGAGGAAGAGGTCAGCACTGGAGTGGTGATTCAGGGTACATAGTATGGGATGTAGTAGCAGTTGGTGACAATGGAGTGTGTGACAGGTGTGACTGCTTGGAAATTGGTGTTTTGGATGGATGAGGCAGGAATAGTTTAGATGGAGAGGAGAAGACATGCCCAGGTGCTCGTTTATTCCATCATGGCAGAGGGGGACTTCGCAGTCAGCAGTTCACCAAGTGACTGAATGTGAGGGACATCCCAAGAACGAGACAGACCAGGAAGAGATTCAAGTGTCCAAGGAGGGACTGAGGAGGAAAGAGCAGATAAGGCTACACCCAATGTGCCCAGATGACCAACTGCCACAAGAGATCGGGAGTAAAGTCAGAGCCAGGGTAGGGACTCTCGAGTGAAAACTAGGCATTCCCTTCACCCACGGTTTTGTAACTGTGCTAGGAAGAGAGATCAGAGTGGTGAGAGGAGCAATTCTGTGGGGGAAAGGGGGAGAAGGAGGGAGTGGCCTGGGGTCAGGGGCTCCTGGGAGGGAGCAACAAGGAGAGAAGAGGGAAACAGAGACCGAGAAGAACAGATGTGAGAGATGTAGAGGGGAGAGACAGACACATAAAGAAAGACAGTGGGACAGAAACAGGAACAGAAAGGGCAAGGGGAGAGCAGGGGGAGGAGGAATCAGGGAGGGAGACACCTGGGGGTAGGAGAGAGGAGCCCACAGGCAAGAGAGTGAGAGAGGTGGGAGAGAGAGAGATACAGGAGAGATATGAGAGGTAGAGGGAAAGGAGAATAATAGGAAGGAATACTGAAATACAGAGAAAAGTGGAAAGTATATGAGAGGAAGGGAGAGGAGAGGGAAAGTCCTGCAGGTGGGAGAAAGATGACGAGTGAGAGCGGAAGGAGGAGACCCTGAAAGGGAATGAGTGGGAGAGAGAGAGCCTAGGGCTGGACCCAGAGTAGATGCTTCAATATTTATTGACAGAAGCAGAAAGAGAGGGCAGAGAAAGAGGGTGGGGTAAAGAGACAGCCAGACAACACAGACTTCTAGACAGAGATGGAGAGATGCCAGGAAGTGAGGAGGACCAGGGCCCACAGTGGATGAAAAATCCCTGTCCCCCAAGGTCTACATGGGCTGGAAGGTCAGATGACCTCCTAGGACCACAGCCTTTCAGGTACAAGCTCTGGGCAGCAGAGTTGGATAGCAGTTCTTTTAAGATGGGGAGGCTTGGCAGGGCTCCTTGTGTTCCAGGGGAGTGAGTGACCAGCGAGAAGTGGGGCAGGTAGTGCAAAGCCCCCTCCTCTGGGCTGTGTGAAGATTGATGGAAACCCTCCAGGAGGGTCAGGGGAAGGAAGAGTCCTAATGTCTGCTCTCCTGTCCTGAGCAGACCCAATCTAGACCACTGGCCTCCATTGGGGGACCTGTAACCACAGAGGAACTCTGAATCTAGAATCCTGAGCTGCCTGTGAAGCTCAAGCCAGGTGCTGCCTCCTATGCCAGGCCTTTTCTGATATCCTGAGGTGGAACTTTGAACATTCCTGGCTGTAACTGGGTCTGTGTCCTCTGTGGGTTACATAGGAGAGCCTGGACCCCTGGACCGTGGGTAGGCTACTAGGAGCTTATGTCACTAGAGGGGAGGGACTTGACAAGTGTGGATATGACAGGCCTGGAACTGGAGACCATAATGGCCTATGGGCTAGGCAGAGGTATCTGAAGAAGCAAGGGCTGTGGCTGGAGACCTGAGAGGGTTGGCCCTCTTTCTCCCAGACTGGTCTGGGAAGGAAACCTTAGACTTATTTGGGCTAAAGATAGACAAGGGATAGAGCCAGTTCTTGTGATTACAAGCTGCACAGGGGGCCAAGTGTACACACTGGGACCAAGAGAGTCTACTGGACACACCTGGAGGCATTTGACAGGACACCTAATAGTCCAGAAGGCTGAAGGGATTCACCCAAGGCCAGCCAACTAGCAAAGACTTGATTCTGGGCCCATTTGCCCAGCACTGAGAGCTTCCCCATAGGGCTAATGGCCGCCTTGGGGACCCAGTGGTGTTTCCAGTCTGATATCTGTCTTCATTGCAAGGCTGGATCCAGGTTACAGCTTGAGTGTGTTGTACACCCAGGGTATGTAGAGAAGTGAGGGAAGAGGGGAGACGATGGGGAGATAATTCCTAGATAAGTGAGTGTCCCTCAGAGGCTCCTGCCTGGACTCTCAGGTTCTGTGACACTCCTGGGATCAGAAGGAGCAATCACCAGAGAGGACTAAATGACATCATGGGTAGAGCATTGGGTCTGGCAGTCAAGAAACACGAAGTTCTGATACTGCCTTAGATGATGACAAGCATCTGGTAAATGACTGGGAAAGTCACCTGGACTGTCTAAGCCACAGTTTCCTCCTTTACACAGTGCAGATGATAACAGCAGCAGCCTCCAAGGGATTCTGGAAGGCTAATATGTGATAACACCTGTGCAAAATTGCCGTGGCCATCCTGAAATGACAGAGAAAAGCTATCAAGGAGGCCCCTAGCAGGGGCTGCTGCTGCTTCTCGTTAACGTTACTGTCCTCATTGAGATTACAATTTGGGCCCAGGGTGGCTCTACGGCTAGAGAGGATCCTGGCTCCCACTGGGTCTGGGGCTGAGCAGGGTGCAGAGCTGTGGCTGACTTTGTCCTGGATGGCAACTCCTCCTGGGCTTTCTTCCTGGGAGTCAGTGAGATGACAGTGAGGGCATCAGTCTGGCCACCTAATGAACAGGGCAGAGTGGGGGCAGCCTGGTGGGGTCAGGATTGGGACTGAGGGGCAGAGGATTCTGGGGGCTTAAGAGAATTCAGCAAGGGGCTGAGCTGGGGCCCTGGCACACCTCCTACCAGCCCACTGACATGCCTCCAAACTCGGAGAGCAGAGAAGGAGAAAGAAAAGTGAAGCTGGTAGGACCTTGGGCTGCATGCAGACCCTAACTTCAGGCTGCCAGAGCAGGCAGGGACTGGGTCCTCTTCGTGCCTGCTGCCCTAGGTGGGCATCACTCCTGGAATGCTGCACATGATTGTGGAACAGAAAAGAGGTGGTACAGTTGTCTGTGGATGCAGGATGAACAGAGGAGGCCACCCTACCCAGCCCTGCCCAGCCAAACCTGGCCCCTCCTTCCCAGGGGTTTTGGTCAAGAACTGATTAGAGTGGTACTGTTTTCCCTGCTGGGCAAATGTTTCCTTCTCCATCTCTAGCAGGAAGATTTTGGCTCCCAGGAGCTCGTGGGACACGCAGAAAGGTTTTTGTTCTAGTGTAGCCAGGCCCCTTTCTTCACATTGTCCTTGAAAACATCCCATGTACCCCCAGTGCCCCATGAGGGCCAAGACACTGGCTGACTTCTGGCTCTTTTCCCCGAGCCCCAAAAACCATGACTACTCTCTCTGCTGCCCCTCTCCATGCCACGTTTGGGCAGCCTTATGGAGCTCCACTCCCTCCATCCCTTCAGCATCAGGCAGGACTGAGGAACGAGCCCAGGCAAGGGGAGGGAAGGAGCCAGGTGGGTGAAAAGACCCAAGATCCCAAGCTGGAAGTGGAGGAGAAAGTGGGAGTGCCTGAGAGAGGAGGAGCTAGGCAGGACATGAAAGAAGGTGTCAGGAGCTTAGAGGGTACCGGAGCAGGGATAAGGGAGCAAACCTGTGCACCCTGAAGGGGAAGGAGAACCACTTCTGGGACTCTTGGGTCCAGGAGACTCAGAACTCACATGGGCAAGGCTGTGGAATTCTGGGAAGGGTCAGTGGGCTTTCCTGAACTCTCTCTTGCTTCCCTGTGTTCTAAGGGAAAGCTCCGTGACCAGGCTTCAGAGAGGGAAAGGCACCTGGGCATGAGGACACCAAAGGTGCTGCTCCAAACTCTAGACCCATGTGCCAGGAGAGAAAAGGATGCGCCTCCTGGCATGTAATGGGCAAGGTCAGGCAGCCCTGAGAAATCAAGCTGTTGGTTGGGGCTCTCCCACCTCTGGAGTCCTTTGAGGCAAGTAGAACAGGGGATGCCCAGAAATCTTCTCTGGGCTGGATGCCAAGCATCCAGGGCAGCTGCCCAGAGGACAGCCAGCTCAGGGGTCTCAGCTCCCTCCTGTCAGGGCAGACCTTTCCACAAGCCAGCTCCCAGCCAGCCAGCCAGCCAGCACTCAGAGCAGGCAGCTCTGTCTGTTAGTATCTTTGAGAAACCATAGCCAACCTTGCCACTTGGGGCTCCCTACCTCGAGCCTGCCCTTGTAAGCTAAGTTCACAGTTCTCCTCCTCACCAGCGCAGGCTTTGGCCCCTGGGAAATCTATCAGTAAGCAGGTAGGTTTTCAGATGCCTGAAAAGAAGAGGAAATGTGGGCACAGTGCCAGGCAGGGTCATATCCCAGACTCCTGGGCTACTGATGGGGCTTAAGGAGTCAGGGACAGAGCGTGCTTGGAAAGGGGAAAGCAGGTAAGTTTGTGCATCCCCGGGTGTGTGTGTCAGTGTGTGTGTGTGTGTGTGTGTGTGTGTGTGTGTATGTGTCTTTTTGCATATGTTCATCTTTTTGAGCATGTGCCTGCGTATGTACGTGTGTATGTCTTAATATGTGTGTATGTGTGTGTGGGCCTGTGTGTCTTCTATCTCTGTTTGTCTGTGTGTACGTGTGTGTGTGCCTGTGTGTACATGTGTGTGTGCCTGTATGTCTCTGTCTGCCTGAGTGTGTTTGTGTGTGTGTATGTAATTTACAGGAATCCTGGAAAATTTTCTTTTTTTATATTTCTTTTTGTGCACTTTATTTTTATGATGCATTGATATGATTAAGAATAATTTTGTATCCTTTATTTATTGCTGTTGTTTACAAGTAATAGAGTTTGTCCTGGGACTGCCTTTGTCCTGTAACTACTTATGTCACAATTCTCTCTCCCAGAACTCAGTTGAGAGTTCAGCAGGACCATAGTGGGAAAACTTTAAAAATCAAGCTCTATTTTTTAAAAATATATAAATTGTTTGTTTTCAAGTTCTCAACACTCACTTTCACAAGAACTTGAATTCAAAATTTTCTCCCCATCTACCCCACGCACACCCCAGGACAGCAAGTACCCCAATCACCCCTTCTTCCAGTCTGTCCTCCCTTGTATTCTACCCCCATCTCCTACACCTCTCCCCTCTGTTTCCCTGGAGGGCAAAATAGATTTCTCTACCCCATTGCCTGTTCATCTGATTTCCTATTTACATGAGAAAGGGATTTTTAACATTCATATTTAAAGCCACTTTTAAACATATATTCATTCCCTTCCTTCCTCCACATCCACCCTCAATGAGATAACAAGCAATTCAATGTAGGTTATCCATGTGTAGTTATACAAAACACTTCCATAAGAGTTCTTTGGTAGAAGACTAACCACATTTCCCTCTGCCCTGTGCTGCCCTGCCCTCCATTTATTCCATTCTCTCCCTGCACTTGCCCTCCCACAATGGAGTGAACACACATATTTGTAAGTTCATACAAGAAAACCAACTGCATAACTGAGTAACTCAGTTCCATTGCAGAACTGTTCCCAAGATGCTTCCAGCCACCCCCACCACCAGCACCCCCACAAAGTAGTCAGGCCCTAGTCCCAGGAGAAGGGCTTCTCAGTGAGGGGCAGGAGAGACAAATGTCAGCCCAAGCCAACATGCACCAGGGGCACTCACGAATCATCTTCCTTTTTTTTATCCTCCACTGCCAGGCTCTTGCCCTGAGAGGCAGAAATCTTGACTCCTCTGAACCTCTCCTCATAGGCCAGGGCCACCAGAACTGCTCCCTGGGGAGCCAGGGGACCAAAGGTCCCCTTCTCGAAGCTGATCTTCAGCCCTCACCTGAACAAAACCAGAGTGAGTGGTTCAGGGCCTCAGAAATCCCATGGGCCCTAGCACAGTGTCCATGCTTTTCCCCATGTTCAGCACAGACAGAAAGAGCCTGGCACATGATGGTGGGGGAGGTGTAGGGGGTGTCCCAGAGGACTTTACCCCTCAAGGTTGACAATTGGGGCTCCTCCTTTTTTCTGGACCTGTTCTCAACTGGGTTCTCCTTGGACCGCTGCTGGGCAGAAGGCAACAGCACAGCAGCCACTCTGTTTCCCAGCCACATTCAGGGCCCTAGAGCCCTGAAAGAGACTCAGGGCCAATACCTGCACAAGGGGGCCCTGCCACTCTCTGAAGCAACAGGGGTGTGCGGTATGTATGTCCCTGTGTGTATGTACATCAAGAGATGGGGAAATAGCAATGGGAAAACTAAGGGGGTTGGGCAGGTGTGGCTGTCATTCCTAAAAGGCCTCAGTGATTTTCTCTCAAGCCATGCTTCTGGGGAGAGGGAGCTCCTGTTCAGTGGTGGTGGGTACCTACTGAGGAGGAGCAGGAGACCTTCTTAGACCCACTGTTTTTGCTAAATGTCTTCTGGAGTTGGCCAGTCTGGAAGCTGAAATAGAATCTACACTGGAGTCCATCTGTCAAACAAACAGCAGGGAGCACTCAACAGGGGACCTGGAAGTCATATCCGGCCATGGCTTTCCCTGGGTTCTCAATGGTCCCATGTGGCTATCCCTGAAGCATCCCTGAAGCATACAGCCTGTGCACCAGGAGGGGCCAAACTCCCTTGGGGGCTGAGATTGGGGAGGGGCCTTCTTTCTAGTGTCCCTAGCCTACCTTCCATTCCATGCAGACTCCTATCCTTTTCCTGTGATTTCACTTCCCCACCACTGAACTTTCTGGAAGGGACAAAGAGCCACATTGTTTCTTGTGTGACTCACCACAAACCTCACAGGTGGCACTTACTTCCCGGGCCTATCTCAGCATGTTTCCTCCTCTGTAAAACAAAGGGCTTGGACTCCAGAGGCTCTCTGTTCTACCTCTGTGTTTTCTTGGCCCCCAATTGACAGAGGAGAAAGCTGAGACAGAGAGCAGTGGAACCATATCTGTGCCTTGTTCCACAGGCTTGTAATTGTAAGGAGGGCAGACTCTGCCCCCTCGACTGTGTCCCCGTCGTTCCAGGAAGTTCCAGGGGACAACAATGTACTGTTTCTGTTCTGTGAGTTCTGTGGCGAGGATCTGGGGCCTGGTGGGGCTGACCAGGAGGATCCCTGCTTGAAGCCCTCAGGATGACAGAGAGACCTCCCCATGAAACACCCTCCCCAGGAAGCTCCCTCCAGGGTTAGATAGCTCTCATTCTGTCTCCTTCTCCCATCTCTAACCTCCACCCAAATGCCCTGGGCTTGCCCTCTGGGTTAGCCACACATAAACAGGCTAATCCTTCCCCATAGGGCTACTGTAGAAGCATCAGCCTTTGTCTCCCTGCCCCACACCCCAACCAACCCTCTTTGAAGCACCCCCTGACCTTCCTACTCTGGGTGATTGGTACTGGATGCCAAGGTGTGGACCAACAGAAACAGACAGAAGTGCCTGGTGAGTCTTCTCTGTCCTAGGCAGAGTACAATAAGGTCAAGGGCACAGCTGGGGCTTTGCTCCATCCTTGGGGATGGGGAGAGGGAGTGGGAGTCATGGGCAAGGGGAGAGGGCAAGGAGCCAGGCCTTTTCCCTCGCAGCCCACCCATTCAGCTGGCTCTCCTCTCCTACCTTGTCTCTCTGTCACTGCTCTATCATTCGGTTGTCACAACCCAGTTTATAAGAGACCTCAAACATCTAAACCTGGGAGCCCCATTAGCATGGCCCATCTGAGGGGCTGGGTAGGATATAGTCTGGATCAGGCTGAGGCCTCAGGAAGCCCACAGAGATTGGGAGTGGAGGGTCATGACCACAACAGTGCCAGGTCACTGAGAAAGGCAGACAGAAAAAGCCCAAAGAAATAACACATATGTTGCCCCCAGGCTGTGGCTTTGCCTGAGTCAGCTCTACCCTTGCCTTGAGTGTCCAGAGACAGAGAAACCAGACCATGGGAAGCCAGGCCCATCCCCCAGCCAGGAGGAGACAAAGGTCACTCACTTTGTGTTTGGGCAGAGACATGCATCCAGGTGTCAGCATGGTTCCTACATATTGTCTAGATCTGAGGCTGGTGTGGAAGGCAAAAGACCCTGGCCAGTCCCTCACCATCGATGATCTCTTGCACCCCTGCACAGGAACAATATCCTGAGTCAGAGATGCCTCCCTGTGAGGAGCATGGACTACAGAATGTTGCCATAACATACCCCAATGTGACATGGATGGTCACAATGTGGGGGCCCTGAAGTTCCTTGCACTTCCAAGGGAGGGGAGCAAGCCAGGGCAGGCAAGGAGGTCTTCCCCAGGTGTTAGAGATAACCCCTCCTCAACCAGGCAGTGTACCACTGCCCCCAGCCAGAGCAGTACCCAGGTCTGAGGGTCTCTCCTCTGTGGTTAGGAGGTGTACCCTCTGTCACCCCAAACCAGGTCTCAGTCAGGTCCTCATATGCTGTAGGACAGTATTCACACCTTTTCAGAACCACAAACACTGCTACTGGAAACCTCTGCACAGACAGACTAACCTGTCCTTTCTTTCCAATCAAGTATGAATGAGACATTTTCCCCAGAAATACCAGGTCAAGGAATGGCATCATTATAGAAGAGAACGCTAAAAATCCCCTGTGGTGCCACATCTCAGTGCAAGAGGTGGCCCTGGCTCCTCCAAAATGATGCGAGGTGGTCCCCAGAGCTCGCAGTTCTTTCCATGCCTGGAAACTTTCCCATTCAGGCCTGGAGTTTCTGTGTCTGTCTATCTCTGTCTGAGGATGGGCTGAGCACCATTCAGAGGGGCTCACAGCCAAGGAACTTGGGTCTATATCATCTCAAACACACTTTGGGCACCCTGGGTCAGCAGAATCCTTACTGGAGGTTGAAGGTCTTGAGAGCAACTCAAGCCAGGAGACTTTTCGATGCCAGTCCTGGAGAAATGGACTTTCTTGACTATATATTACCCTTGGTTATCTCCAGTCATCTTCCTGAAACCTGGGAGGTCAGTGGTTAGCAAACAGATGCTTTATCCCAAGGAGTAGCTACAAGGCAGGGGAAGAGAATGTTCAGCCTTCTTGAGCAGAGATGGCTACCTATCCCCAGGGGATCCAATATGGTGTGAGGTACACATCCAAGGACACTTTCATGAAAATGGTTTTACTCTGAGGAGAGTTGCTCAAGTCTGAGCAGCCTGCCCACCTCACCTCAGGTCATGGTAGGTAGCAGAGAGGAGAAGAAAATGGCCACCCATTCCCCATTCCCAGCCCCAGTGCCTCCCTGCTCCCCTGGCAGGGATGGCTCATTCCCAAGGATGAGTGTGCTGCTGATTTATTCCAGAAAGGGGGTGGGGTAGGAGACCTCAGGGCAGAGCCTCCTGGCTTAATGGCTATTTTCTAGACCTCCACCCTGTTGGCATGGGTGCCCCACTGTTCCACTCCCTCGGATGCAGACTCCTCTGCCTCCTCTCTCTGCCTAAACATTTATCACCCTGTGGGACTTTGGAGAGCACACTGGCCTGGCATTCAGAGGCTCTGCCTTCCAAGTCTGCTTGGGCCTATGAATTCCTGGCAATTGCCCTTTGCTCCCTGGGCCCTTGTTTCCTCATGTGGAAGTTGAGGTTCTTGGAGTCTCTGGCCTGCAGGGACCATCCCAGCTCTCAGTCTCTGAGATTGCCCTTTGAGGAGAGTGACCTGCCCTGCCTTGAGTAGTTTCTCTAGGAAACCAGTGCCTTGCTGCTGGGCTACTCTGATCTAAACTCATGGGAATCTTCCCCAACACACTCAGCAAAGACCAACTCTGTGCCTGACTCTGGGTTTGCACTGGAACCCGGGTCAGGTGGTCACCCTCTCAGAAACTACCTATGACCCTGGGTAGGGAGGTATTTTCTCCCCTGCTCCCTGCTCCCTGCCTATCTGGGCTGTGGTGGGAGCCAGAAAGAAAGTAGGGCTCCGTGATGGAGGAATCTGCAGGCAGGGAGTCTAGGCCAGGGCTCCAGAGCAGTCAAAGTTTTAGGCTGTATAGCCCAGGAGGCTTCTTTCTCTGCAGCCTGGTAGGGGTGGCTCTCAGGGGCTCAGGGCCCAGAGACTGGGAGTATGTGGGATGGAAAGAGAGGGCGGAAGGGGGAGAAGAGGGGGTGCAGGTCATGGAGGAGATTCCAGTAGAAGATCAAAGGACTCTAAAGTTCACCATCAAAGTTCCTTGCTTTTCTGTTTTTAATTTTTTTTTTATTTTTAGAGGAAACAGTGTAAGGCCATAACCCGATAAAAGTTCTCTGCATATATCGTGAAATAGCAACGTTTGTGGAAGAGGGTAGAGAGGGTCCCATGGACCCCAGGATTGTTGTGGCATCTTATGGGGGCCTGCTGGAGTGGGTGACAGCCACAGGGTCAGAGATGGGTCCAAAAGTAAGGCCCATGGGAAGGGAGGGTAAGGATGCAGGCAAAGGGGAGGGGCAGAGCAAGAGGAAAGTGCAGGGCTCCTGGGCTTCCATGGCTTGGATTAAAGACCCCTAGTGGCATCTGAGAGAAACCACCTTCCTCAGCTCCTGTTTTGTTCTGTCCCACGTCCACTGGGTGATTTTGAGAATGGAGGGGCAAGGGCAGTTTGCGAGGTCTTCCTTGCCTTGTCATCGTGGTGGATCTCTGGGTATCCACAGGGAGAGGTTTGGAGGGAGGATCAGTGGCTGTTGGTGGTGTGACCTCCACTGCTACAGTCAGATGTGCCAGCTTGATTTCAGCATGGGGACCACATCTTCTAGTGCGGGTCCTGGATCCACACCCCTGATGACTGTCAGGGATATCCTGGGAGCGTCCCTCTTGGACACCCTGACCACATCTCCCTTCACCAGCACCACGAATGTTGGCTGGAAGATATTCGAAGTAGGCCAGGGGATCAATGACATTGAGCTCCACAGGTGGAACAGCTCCTGCACCTTCTTCTGCTGCAAGACCTAATATTGTGACAAACAGGTTAGGGACAGCAGCATGATCCCCCCTGATATAGATGACTGGAGATGGACTTCTTCTCCCCTTACCTTGTCCATCACTCGGATCCGGGATGCCATCTCGTTGACCATGATGTGTTTTGGGATGGTCCCTTGGTGGTGGCTGTAGATCAAGTGTGCCATCATGCCTTCCTTCACTGCTGCTGTCAGGAGGCAGTTGAGAGGGTCTCAGTATAGACTTGGCATCCAAAGGAACAGGGTCCACTTTCTGGGAGTTCATTCCCTCCCCTGCCTGAGGGCTGATAGCAACAATTGAGACCAGCCTGCCAGAATGAATGGGTAATCTGATGTAGGGGCCCTCTGTCATGGCCACCCCAGTACTCTCCTGGGTTCTGCATTGTGACATCCTTAAAGATCTAGTCCCCATCTGCCTCTGGGAGTCAGGGTTCCCCTGCCCACCTGTCAGGCAGGAAAGTGTCATATCCATGTCCACAAAAGTACTTAGAAAACTTCGGAAGGACATCCTTGTTAAACACACCCTCCTCTCTCCAGGTCTTCTAGCACCTCATGAAAACAGACTGATTTTCCATCCTCTGTGCCGTGGCTTTTGGCAGGGCTGTGACTGATCCAGGGAAGGAGGGGGAAGAATCTCTCTGTTCCCATTCTCCTCCTGCCTCAGGCTCAGATTTCACAAGTTATCCCTCTTGGGATGGTGGCTCAGGAAGGCTCTCAGATTCACACATTCCCTAGATGTCCAAGTCACTTCCCTGCTGCCTGCCTCAATTTGACCATCTATGACTATGTAAAAAGCCCCAAAGTGGCTGTGATAATGTCATCCCGTTTGTCAAGCATTGGGTACAGTTCCTGGCTCACATTTAGGCTTATAAAAATTCTATCTTTCAACATCTAGCACAAAGCCTCCCTGACCCAGCACACCCTCTCCACAACACCTGACCCAGGGTGGTTCTTCCAACCTGGGTCCAAAGCCCCTGCATGACGGCCACCAATCCAAAGCACTGGCAGGACCTTTTCTGACCCTCAACGACCTCTGGCTGACCACCACATCCTCAGGCTCTCCTCCCAAACACTGAAAGCCCTCTGTCTTCTTGGGTTCAGGCTCAGCCTGCTTTCTCATTCAAGCCACTCTCAGAAAGAAGAACTGGGAGGAAAAGTGGGTTCTTGCCTGGTACCTTTCATGGTATATGAGGATGGCTGTGTCCACACACATACAAGGCAGGGCAAAGCTGGCATGTCTTTATGCCAGATTGACACATGTTCTCCCAGGAGGTTGAGAGGGAGTAGGAGCACTGGTCAGCTCTAGAGCTGTGCCTTCCAGATCATTTGGTTCAAGCCCCATAGTGTCTGCTGGTGGACGTCAGGCCACCTAGAGAGGGCAAGGCACTGGCCCAAGGTCACATGGCAGAGCCCAATTGAGCTTCCCAGTGAAGCAATAGCCTTTCCTGTGCACCAGAGAGCCATAGTTCCCTGAGGAGGAGGAAAGGCCCAAGCAGGCTGGTTCCCTCTGGATGGCATCTTAACCACAGCCAGGGCCTTATCATTACATCTTCTATACCTGCTGCACCTGCTCCCTCTGCCAGTCAGCCCTCCCTCCTCCCTGCCCTCCTCCATGGGTCACCAGGGCCTCACATATTGCCAAGGCCAGTGAGTGGCCTTTCCAGCCTGCTCCACCTGGACAGCTGGAGCATCCACCACTGACTCTTCCTTTCCTTCAAACCCTCACTGACTCCCAGTTCCCTGCCCTGTCCTTCTGCCTCTCCTAGCCTCTGTGGGGGTCCCTGATCCGTTCTTGTCCTGGCTCCTACAAAGACATCTCCAGGCTCCTAGGAGATTGGATGAAGGCCCAGAAAGGACATTAAGGGTCAGTCTTGTCATCGCACATCTCTTTAGTTGCCTCCGAAGATGAGGTCTCTGCTCCCTGTCATTTGCCAGAAGAGGAACCAGAGGTGAAGGAGATGTGGCCAAACAGCACTTTGAGCAGCAGAGCTGGACTCCAAGCAGGCTGCTGTGCCCCAAAGCCAGCAGGGCTTCTACTGTGTCTCCCTGCAGGGATTGGCCCCACCCTGTGCCTACCCTCTCCCTGGTGATGCTCCCTGCATCGCAGGAAGACTTAACGCTCCAGTCTCTCCCCTTTGGCTCACACCTCATGGTGCAGTCATCCCTCTGCAGATCCCAGTGTGGCCTCAGGTCCCTGCCAAGCTTCTTGCATTACTGCTATGTGGCAACCCCAGCCTGTGAAGCAGAAGAGGCCTCAGAGTCCACCAGTTGCCCGCTCTCTACGCCAACTCCTGGACTTCATTGGACAGAACAGGAATCTGAAGGCAACAGAGCAGCTGCGGCTTGCTCAGTCAGCCAAGAGTCCTAGCTCCCAGGCTGGTGAGTTGACTGGCAGTTCCAGAAATCTCATTCCTTTCACCTCCTGTATTGAGATGTCCCTGAGGTATTTCACCTTCCTCCCTGAGCTCTTGCATTCCTTCTTTGCCCTTGACTGGGAGCACCCATTTAACCCCACTGCACTGCAGCATCATTTGGCACCCTTTGGGAAATGGACGTGGCTACAGGGACTAAGTAGTCACCAGCACCCTCTTGACCACCAGTGATCAACCCCGGCACCCCCTCCCTGGAGAGGAAACAGTGCCCTGGAAGGGGCAATTCTCCTGGGCTGGAGTCTCCAAAGGCTCACTATAGATATTTCCTCCAAGGTTCCCTTTGTCAAGGTTGGGTTGGTGACAGGGAGGAAGGGAGGGAGGTGGGTGTGTGTCTGTCAGGGCATCCCAAGGCAGGGCTATGAGGGGGCCTAGGATGCCAAATCAGCCTTTTGTTACCTTATCCATACCCACAGTTGACAACTCCTTCTTCCCCACTTTCCAGGTTCCCATTGGTGAGGCCTGGAGTGGTCCACTTACCACAGTCCCTTTCACATACAATTTGGTCTGAATGAGAGAGGGGAGGAGAGAGGAGCAGGTTGTTGTGGAGGACAGGGGCTAGATCCAATTTCTTCCTTCCCTCCTCCTAGCCTGGACAGGCCTCAGCCTTGAGACCCAGGTGATGGATAACCCATGGCCTTGGTGACTTGAGGCTGGGTTGAATTTATCCAATGAGAGAGATCCTCTTGAGCTTACCCCTCCTGTTTGCATCCCAGCTGGGCTGAGGGGTGGAGCAGCAAAGGCAGGAATATCTGTATATTCTGAGTTATTGTCTGCTCCTACCAAGTTGTATTCTCCCAACCAACCTGTGGAGCAGATCTGTGTTATCCCCTCCTTGGACAAGACAAGGAAGGGCAGCTCAGGCCAGGAAAAAGGCAAGGGCTCTCCCCTCCATACAAAAGGCCCTAAGGCAGCACCTGAAGATTGCAGAGGCCAGGACTGATTGAGACAGGCCTCTGGGTGGGGAGGAGAAAGAATTGCTATGGAAGTCTC
>CM053775.1:45092978-45118312 GCA_028658325.1 Potorous gilbertii
GCACCCTTAATCTGACTTTTGAGGAAGTCAGGCCCCTTCAAATGGAATTTACTTCTCCAGACTCCTTTCACCATAGGAAGGTTGCTGCTCAGCCTAGGAGCTCTCCAAAATCCCTCTCCTCCTAAGAGCCTGCCAGTCAGGTGTGGCTGGGCAGTTAGCCATGCTGGATTGGAAGGTCTTGGGATATACATGAGGACTGCCAGGGGACTCTGGGCATGTTGGGAGCCCTGGGCCTTCACAAGACTATCAAGTGAAAAATGGAGCTAGGCTGAGTTGCCCTCACTCAGCAGCCCTGATGTATTTTGGTCTACATCCCATGTTTCAGAATGATCACATCCTTCATAATGATGGCATGCACTAACTCAAGGGGCCTCCATCTTCCTTCCCTGTTTGGCATCTCCTCCTAGCCTCTCCTTGCATGGGTGGGATCTTTTGCTTCTCGTGCCCCCTTGCTGCCTGAGACTTTCCTGAGCTTCCAGGGGATTAGTACTCTTTCCACCCCAGCAATCTACCCATCTTGCTTTCCTTCTTGTGCCCATCTTGGCATCAAGAACCACAAGGACAAGGAGGCAGTTAACAGGCATCTTCTCTGAGTCTGGCTGGGAATTCCAGATTCAGAGTCAGGGAAGGAGACCATTCTAGGCCCTGGGGCTGAGTACGGAGACCCTGCAGATTGAAAGACACAGAGGACATCCTACCTTACCCTTTGCCCTCTCTTTGAGCCAATGACTCCTTGTTCAGGTTAGGTTCATAACTGGGCCAAAGTACACAGGAACTGCCTCAGATTTGCCCTGCTTGGGTGGATTGTTTTGTATAATGGGAGCTCTGACTCTTCAGGCTTCCCTCACTCCCACTCCCAATGATGTTCTTCGGAAACCTTTCCCCCTTCCCAAAATTTACCTCTTGCTTTCAAGTGCAGGCTGTGTAGACTCTACCAAAGCTGATAACACTCTCCAGATTTTCCTCCTACACAAGAAAAAGGTGGCAGGGCCAGGGCACAATAACACAAAGAACAGGGTGCTCCAAGGATCTGTTACCGTTTGACTCACTGACTTTTCCAGGGAACATTTGCCGCAGCTTAAGTCCTTCTGGGGCACCAAGCTCTTTACCACTTTGCAACATTTGAGACAAGTATGTGATCCATGAAAAGCCATGAAGTCCCCTGACCTAGACAGCTTCCTGCCTTGTTCTCACAGTCAGGTCATAGTCATCATGTCCTTTGTACATGGATGTGCACATACATCCCAAAATACACGTGTGCAGCCATTTCTGAACATGTGAATCCATTCCTGTGCATGAAAAGAGAGAGAGCTGAACACAACTCTCAGACTGGATAGACTCACGGATACTTGAGAGAAATGACCACCAGGAGGCTTTCAGAAACATCTGGAAAGCCTCTGATGACGTAATGAGAGTGAAGGGAGCAAAACCAGGAGAACTGTATACACAGTTACAGCAATAGCACAAGTAAGATCAGCTCTGAAAGCCTTAGTTAGTCTCATCAAGACTATGATGCAAGACAAATCCATGGGATCAATTCATCTTTTCCTTGGAGCCTGGGCATATTGGAGCTGCGACTCTGTAGTCTGTTTCAGAGTGTACGTGTGATCTGCCTTGTCACCTTAGCAATTTCCAAGAGTTAGAGATTTTTCTGTTATTTGCTCATTTCCTCAGTCTCTTAGTTGTCTTGTAATATTTTGTCAAAGTAGGGCTTTCATGCCAGGGCAAAAGGCACACTGTTGCAGGCTTCCAAGGTTTTGTGCAGCACTAGGCTCAAGGCAGTTCTTACCTTGGAGGATGTCTTGTCTAATGGGAGGCAAACCAGCTGCAGGCAGCAGAAATGACAGAGAATGGAGAGAAGGCACTAGAATGAAGAGAAAATGTGAAAGATGTCCTGGAAGAAAGTGAGATTTCAGAGCAGACTTGAGGGGAACAAGGGAAGCCAGGAGGCAGAGATGGAGAGGCAAGGGGGACAGTTGGAGCAGAGAGGTGATTTGTCTCCTTCCAGGTAAGCACTGTTGGATGGAGTTGAGCATCAGTACTTGGGGGGAGGCCAGGGAGAAGACTGCAAAGGGCAGAAGAGGGAGGGGGGCAAGGGCTGTAAATACCAAAGGGGATTTGGCCTTTGTTGCAGGAGAACAAAGGAACCCATTGGATTGGGGTTGGGGGTGGGGAGAGAATAGGTGATCTCTAAGTTGGACCTGAGCATTAGGAACACGCTTTAATATCTGGAAGAGAATGGAGTAGAGTGGAGAGTGATGTGAGGCAGGCAGAGATGCCAAAAGATTGGTGTTGGGGGTGGGGTAAGTTGAGGAGGTCCATTTTGGAAGTCACTGAGCCTAAGGTGAAATGGGGTCATTCAGAGGAGTCACTGGCAGTTGGAGATGCGAGAGTGGAGGTCAGCTGGGATATGGGGCAGGAAGGATGAGTGGAATGTCATCAGAGTATAGAAAGTCATTACTAGAATGGACATTATTCCTCCCTAGGCCCCTAGGTTGAGAGATATGTATTCAGTTGCTAGTCACGGTTGGATAACCTGCCTAGCAACAGGCTTTTGTTGGGCCCCTGTCAAAATGTTACTCCCCCTTTAGTTGTGAAATATCTGATGAATTGTTAACAGCCATTTTCTGTTAAGTCCCTTTGCATGGCAACAACATGTGCCCCACTAGTGTTAGACCCCTTTGCCAGCCAACTACCTTCTCCTGAGCATCTTCCCTTCCTGACAACTACTTTTTGTTGAATGACAACCATTCTTTGATTGGATCCCTCTCCTGGCCCTTTTTTTCGGCTGGGGTCCTTTTCATGGCATTACCTTGATGACCACCTTCTGTTTGATGGTTCTTTCCCAACAATAAGGCCCCCGGGCTCTGTCAGATCTATATTTGTTGTGGAAACCGCAAGCCTGTACCGAGTAGCCCCAAAATGAGGAAAATACAAAGACCCACCTCATTTCAGGTCTCCTCTATGTCTCTCCATGACGCAGCCACCATCCTGGCTAAGAAATGATGCTCTCGAAATTCCTAATTGTCAATTATGTGTGATTTATTAACTCCTTCCATTTCACATGGAAGTTCCACCAAGATTGCCTTTGGCTCTGTGTGCACATGCAAACCTTCTGCCCTGGACGACTGGACTGATGTTGAACTTCAGGGTGTGGCCAACTGGATTCGTCTTGGCCCCAATTTTAGAGCACAGCCCGAGCCAGGGTTTCGGTAGCAAAATTCTCCTGATCTGGCTAAATTTTGAGCACCCTGTCCATTCCAGTGAGTACTCCTTATATATTAAGTGGCTTAGGCTGGACGCAGGGGGAAGACACCCTTACTGAACTCCGTGGGACGCCACGTGAGGGTCCTGACTGACCTCCGTGGAAGACCTCATGAGAGTCCTGAATGACCTCAGCACGTACCACAGGAGATTCCTGACTACTTGATCTGTCCCCGGATCCTGTCTGTCTTTGTTCTGTGTTTTTGTTTTATGGAGATTTTTCGCGCTGTCCAGAGAGTTGAAAAACTTGACTGTGTCTGTCCGTATATTCTGTTTGTCGTCTGGTTTGTGATTCTGTTTAATCACACTGTCTGTAAATGTGTTTTGTCTTTTCTTATTCTCTGTGTGTGTGTTTGTGAGTTATTGTGGCCAGCTCCATTGTAGCTGGAATTTGGAATGTTATCTCTTTTCCTCCCCCTCCTCCCTTCTCTCTGATGGTTGCAGCATCAGGGAGGAGAATGAGAGAGGCAAGCAAATATTGTATGTGCAGTTTTAAAGGGGCTCTAGTCAAAGTCCACTAGGAGAATAACATGGGAAAGGTTAAGGATTTTTGGAAAGTTATTGGTAAAATTCTCTCTCTCTTTACTCCTTCTAACCCTGACCAGGTTGGGAAGGTTGAGAGAAAGACAAGAAGAATTAGGGGAAAGGTTTTCCCCTCATATCAGCGAGGCAAATTGAATAGCTTTTTAATTACCTCATGCCTCACATAAAAGAGAATAGTTTTTGTATATGGGATACAACTAAAAGGTAGTTTTTCTGGTCATATTTTAAGTAAAACATGTCACTCCTCATTGGATGTTTAAACCAGGTCAGAATTTATTGTATTATTTGGCACTAAGGCAATGGTCCTCTGTACTTGATACACTTCTGCTTGAGATTTCATAACTTTTTCTTTCAAAAACATTTTTAAGGAGTGGACACAGACATGAAATTTTCTTGAGTAAAGATTAGAGCTGGGTTAGGAACCAAGATGGCAGAGTAGAAAGATACACATATGCTAGCTCCTAAGCCACAGCCTATAAAATATCTGAAAAGAAGAACTTCTAACCAATTCTGGAGCAGTTCAAGTCATGGAACAACGGAGAGGAGGAGATTTCTGTTCCTGAAAGATCTGAAAAACCCTCACCAAAAGTCCATGGGACCAGAGCAGAGTTCAGCCCTGCTTTGGCTGTGCGGCATCAAGAGGAGCAGATCTGAGCAGGCTTCAGGGATGGAATCTCTGGATGGCCACGAAGGTCCCTCAACCCATAGTTCAGTGAGAGAGACTGTTTGGTGGGCCAAGAAGGGAGCATGGTGTCTCCATAACTCAGGACCCGTCAGGGGGCAGCGGCAGAGTCCCTGGGGGCCAGGGGCTCCTGGAGCAGGCAGATGCTCAGATCCATTACTGAAGGTCTCTACATAAGCCCTCCCCCGAGGTAACTGAGTATGGGAGGCAGCCCTGCCCCCACCTCAGAACCTGAATTTAATCTTACCTTGAATAGCAGCCAAGCCTGCCACTGAAAACCCTGAGGATGGGGAGCAACATTTGAATCTCAGAACCCAAGCACTAGCTGGGGTGATATGGGAGGGGGTGGAGAGGAATCTCAGAATTCAAGTAACTGGCTGAGAAAAAGCCTAGAAAAGGGGAAAACAATAAGACCATGGAAGGTTACTTCCTTGGTGAAGAGATGTTCCCTCCTTTCCTTTCTGATGAGGAAGAACAATGCTTACCATCAGGTAAAGACAGAACAATCAAGGCCTCTGTATCCCAAACATCTGAAATATTTATCTAATGGGCTCAGGCAATGGAGGAGCTCAAAAAGGATTTTGAAAATCAAGTTAGACAGGTGGAGGAAAAACTGGGAAGAGAAATGAGAGAGATGCAAGAAAATCATGAAAAATGGGTCAATGCCTTGGTAAAAGAGACCCAAAAATATGCTGAAAAAATAACACCTAGAAAATAGGATAACTCTATTGGCAAAATAGGTTCTTAAAGCCAATGAGAAGAATGTGTTCAAAACTAGAATTAGCCAAATGGAAAAGGAGGTTCAAAAGCTTATTGAAGAAAACAGTACTTTAAAAATGAGAATGGAACAGATGGAGGCTAAGACTTTCTGAGACACCAAGTAATCACAAAACAAAACCAAAAGAATGACAAAATGGAACATAATGTGAAATACCTCATTGGAAAAACAACTGACCTGGAAAATAGATCCAGGGGAAATAATTTAAAAATTATGGGACTACCTGAAAGCCATGATAAAAAAAAAGCCTAGACATTGCCCTTTATGAAATTATCAAGGAAAACTGCCCTGATATTTTAGAAACAGAGGGCAAAATAAGTATTCAGGGAATCCAACAATCACCGCCTGAAAGAGAACCAAAAAGAGAAACTCCTAGGAACATTGTGGTCAAATTCCAGAGTTCCCAAGTCAGGGAGAAAATATTGCAAGCAGATAGAAAGAAACAATCCCACTATTGTTGAAATACAATCAGGATAACACAAGATCTAGCAGCTTCTACATTAAGGGATATAAGGACGTGGAATAGGGTATTCCAGAAGTCAAAGGAACTAGGACCAAAACCAAACATCACCTACCCAGCACAACTGAACATAATACTTCAGGGGAAAAACTGGTCCTTCAATAAAATAGAGGACTTTCAAACCTTCTTGATGATAAGGCCAGAGCTGAAAAGAAAATAAGATTTTCAAACAAAACTATGAGAAGAAGCATGAAATTGTAAACAGCAAAGAGAAGTCATAAGAGACTTACTAAATTTGCACTGTTTACATTCCTCATGGAAAGACTATATCTTTAAGTCTTGAAACTTTTCAGTATCTGGGTAGTTGGTGGGATTACACACACACACACGCACACACACATGTACACGTGTGGGTACACACACATGCACGCACACACACAGAGACAGAGAGCACAGAGTGAATTGAGTAGGATGGGATCATATCTTAAAAAAATGAAGTTAAGCTGTGAGACAGAAATATATTGGGAGAAGAGAGGGAGCAAAGGAATGGGGCAAATTATCTCTCACAGTAGAGGCAGGCAGGATACTTTTTAGTGGAGGGGAAAAGAGGGGAGGTGAGAGAAAAACATGAAGTTTACTCTCATCACATTTGACCAAAGAAAGGAATAAAATGAACACTCATTTTGGTATGAAAACCAATCTTACAATAGAGGAAAGTGGGGGAAATGGGAATAAGCAGGGTTGTGAGGATGATGGAAGGGAGGGCAATGGGAGGAGGGAGCAATTTAAAGTCAACACACTTGGGAAGAGACAGAATCGAAAGAGAGAATAGAAGCAATGGGGGAAAAGATAGGATGGAGGGAAATATAGGTAGTCTTACACAACACGACTATTATGGAAGTCCTTTTTAAAGGTAAAGAGTTTTTTCTGTTGTTTGCTCATTTTGCCGGTCACTTGTACTTGTACTTCTATGTTAAAGTAGGGCTTTGATGCCAGGGTGTAAGAGACACTGTTGCAGGCTTCCGAGGTTTTGAGCACAACGTTTCAGAGAAAAGTCTAGGGATCTGGAAATTTTCAGTTCTTTCAAGGGGTGTGATTGTAAAGAGAAGTGTCTATTGCTCTCATCGACTGTGCTCTGCTCTGTAAGTGACCCCAAGCACTCTTTCCTTCCCTGTAATTATGAGGAGTGTTTGCCTTGACTGCTGCGGCAATCTCCTATGCCAGTGCTCCTGCTCACCCTAGGATAGCCACCCATGACTGCAGTCTTTCTCTGAGCATGAACAAGTAACGGAGTCCTGCCTCAGAGCTAGTAAAGGGACCCCTGGAATGTCCTTTCCAGGCTCTTCCCACCTGTGGGCTGCCAGCTTTGGTAGCTGCGCTGCTGCTGCTGAAATCAGTGGCTTGCAAGGCTGCTCCTGACTTTCTTGACTCAAGGCTTTGCTGATACAGACTATACTGGACTGTGCACCTCTCTCATCTTCCCTCAAAGACCTTTCCTGTGGACCTTCTACGTTGTCAGGGGCTGTAAACTTGTTATATGATCCTTCTTTCTGTGGGTTCATGTGCTGTAGTAATTTTAAGAGTCGTTAAAGGTATTTGGAGGGTTATGGAGGAGAACTCAGGAATGTCCATGCCTTTTATTCTGCCATCTTGGCTTTGTCTTCTATTTATACTTATTTTCTGCTTTAGTTTGTGAGGTACTGATGCCCGAATGCATGGTCAGTTTTCGTCAAGGTGCCGTACAGAACTGAGAAAATAACTACATTCTGTCCTATTTCCATTCCCTATTCTCTAGTACTCTATTGTACCTGACTTTTCCAAAATTCTTTTGATCTTTCTAATTTTATTTGCGTATTTATATTATGGTAGGATCTATCTATTTGTGAGAACTGGGATAGTTTAATTGTAGGATTGTTCTTGCAATTCCTTTAAGGGAAGTCATTTTAATTGACGAATTCAGATTCTATCCTGTTTCGTGCATACATGCTTAGTCTTGATTTTCCTTGAAACTTTATGTTGCTTTTCAGTAAAAGGGAGCTCCCTTGATCATCTCTTTTAATGACACCTATTTTTGTCTTATCTTTTGTCTGAGATACTCGTTCCTGCACCAGCCCCTTACCTTTATCCATTGTGTCTCTCTGCTTCACATGTTTCTTTAATGATGAAAATGAACAAGCCAAACCTCAAACCACACTGTAGGATTCCGGTTTTTCATACATTCTGCAAAGAGCATGGATTTAATGGGTGAGTTCATGCCATGCAGATTCACTTAGGGTAACTCAATGTGCATCTCCCTTCTCCTTAATTTCTCCTAACACAGACATTATGTGATCTACCCTTAGGAAAGGCGATGGTGGGGAGGGGAGGCACCTCGGTCACCCCCAAAGCATAGCTGGGACATTTTAACGAATGTTACCCCCAGGACAAAGGGGAGGCTCACGTGCTGATCTTTCTCGATGAAAAGTTTGGAGAGATGCAGTGAACATGGAAAAAACAGCAGGTTGGGAGCCAGGAAAGCGCATGGCCCAGGGGTCTGGCCCCTCGCCTTGTCGGAGTCTTCCAGAGACAAGCTGCCCTCTATTGGAGGAAGGAAGGAAACTGGACTTTATTGGGCGCCTGCTGTGTGCACCAGGTCCTGGACCGATCTCTTTGGAAGCGGACAATGTGACTGGACCTTCCCTGTGATGTGGCAGATCAGCTTCATTGTACAGAGGAGAAGACGCAGGCAAGGGTTCGAGGACTGATTCCAGTCTTGGGCCACCGTTCCCATCGCGCCCAACTGCAGAACAGCCCAAGAGCGTCACAATGTTCAGCGGGTCCTCAGAGCCTGGCTACTGGCATCTTTGCAACCCTGGCCCTTGGCTTCCAGAGGCTCCGCCGCCTCCTCCTCTCCCTCTGGAGTTCTCAGGGCCAGATACCCAAGGAGGCATAGCCACTCTCAAGGGAGGTCCCATCATGCCAAGAGGGGGGTCTCAGCTTCTGCGAGGCAGATCTGGGGTTTAGAGAGGAATCCCTTTCTGTGCATGAGGTACCTCAACATCAGAGCTGGCAGGAGCCCTTGGGGAGCGTCCTTGGTCCGCTGTTTTCTCGGCGGGACCAGGGCCTCCTCGGGAAACGTCTTGGCTCCTCCCTCCGTCTGGGGAGGGATGAGGTCCCCTGACCCCTGAGTTGTCCTTTAATAACCCCCTCACTTGGCATTCAGATCTTGGTGGCTCGGGGACATACAGGTCTAAGGTCCCCCTACTCACAGGGCTCACTCAAACACCTTGGGCTACGCATCCCTCCCTTGATCAGAGAGCACCAACTACAGTGCCCCATCCTCTGCACAACCCCATTCCCCTCCGTCCCATATATGCATCCCACATACCACTGACACACAGATACCGCCACACCCTGGCGCTCCCGTTGCCCATCGGCAGGTTCGGACCAACTACGAGAGGTGCCAAGCTTGGTGTATTCCCAAGGGGACCAGCTATTCGAGGTACACATGCACCATCCAGGTAAATAATGGGGAGGTGGCAGCCCCGCCACTATTATCTCGCCTTCCCATCTCCACGGAGACATCCCCATCCCTGCCAAGGGACTGCCAACATTCACAGTGCAGCGACTGCCCTACAGATGCCGAGAGATGGAAGGGGTGGTGGTGAGAAGTGTAACAGGGACCCACATACAGCCGACACTTCATAAGTGCCTAAGGAATGACCATCTGACGGAGGTCAGTTGAATGAATCTGCATAATTTCCTGACCACTGTGCGCCCTGAATTAGGACACATGAAGGGATGCAGACACCAGGAGCAAGGGGAAATGCCAGGAAACCCAACCAACAGCAGCAGCAGCAGTACTACCAGCAACAGCAACATCACCAGCACCCCCAGCAGGAGCAGCAGCATCACCACCACCACCAGCAGCAACATCATCACCATCAGAAGCAGCAGCAGCCAGCCGAGGTCTAGAGAATGTAGGAACGTTTCCAGGTCAAGTCAGTTCCCTTGCTGAGTAGGCATTTAGAGTCAGATTCTGAGGGAGTTTCTCCTCCCACGACAGCCCCAATGTAGAGGCAGGAGCAAGCAGAGGGTGAACCACGAAAAAATTGTGACTGACTTCTGTTGGGAGAGCAGAAGCTTTCCAACTTGGGGCACTAATACCTCAACTAGCTTGGGCTCCTAGAGGTGGGCATTTGTGGCTGACGGCACCCCATGGTCAGACTTTCACTCTCGACTATCCCTGCTGGAGTAGGGATTGGAGGTTTTCTGAATGGCAATCCAAGGCGCCAATAACCTCCCAAGATATCAATACTCTCCTCCACCTCCCCCACCCTACTCTACGCCCTTTGAAACATGAAAGTTTTCCAGGATGCAGGATGCATTCCTTCCATTTCAATATGCATTCTCATTAATGTTTTCAGAGATTTCCCACCAGCTTTCCCAGATGACCTGCGGATTGCATTCCAAAACCTCGGGTTGAGTCCATACTCCATCCCTGAGCTTGTGCATTTAGAAGTCCAGAAAGGGAAGAAGACAGCCTGCTGTGATTTCTAGAACTGGTCGTGTCATGCAGTGGGTGGGGTTTAAGGAGACCTGGCCTAGAATCCCCACTCTGTCCGGGGATCCTGGACAATGTCCCTTCTAACTCTGGTCCACTCACCTCGCAACGAATGGGATTTTTGAACAGGTGTGTCCTTAAGCTTTTATTAAACATCTACTCCCTTTCCGCCAGGAAGGTGCTAAATGGAGGGAAATCCAAAGGCCAAATGCAGTCTGTGCCTTGGAGGGGGTCTGGTCCAATGGGAGGCAAACCAGCTGCAGGCAGCAGACATGACACAGAATGGAGAGAAGGCAGGAGAATGAAGATACAATGGGAAAGGTTTCCTGGAAGAAAGTAAGATTTCAGAGAAGACTTGAGAGGAGCCAGGGAAGCCAGGACGTAGAGAACAAGAGTCAGGGGAACAGGTGGAGCAGAGAGGTGACATGTCTCTTCTAGGCAGGCACTGTTGGATGCAGGTGAGAATCAGTACTTGGGGGGAGGCCAGGGGGAAGTCTGGAAAGGGCAGGAGAGGGAGGGGGGGAAGGACTGTAAATATCAAAGGGGATTTGGCCTTTGGTGCAGGAGGAAATAGGAAGCCATTGTTTTGGGGTTGAGAGGGAGGCAAGAGGTTATCTCTAAGTTGGACCTGAGCTTGAGGAAAAGTGCTTTAGTAGCTGAAAGGAGGATGTAGTGGAGTGGAGAGAGATGGGAGGCCGGCAGAAATGCCAAAAGGCTAGTGTTGGGGATGGGTTAAGGTGATGAGGTCCATTTTGTAATTCACTGAGCCTAAGATGAAAAGGGGCCATTCAGAGGTGTCCCTGGCAGTTGGGAATGTGAGAGTGGAGGTCAGCTGCAAGGTGGGGCAGGCAGGATAAGTGGACACTTATCAGCATGTGGACAGGCATTGGATCCATAAGGACTGGAGAAATTGCCAAGTGATTGCCTGGTGAATTCTGAAGTCCAGGAGCTCTCCTGAGGACCACAACGGAGGGTGGTCCAAAGGGCTCCATGATGCCTGCCAGGGAATATCAGCACTTCCAGGAAGCCTTAGGAAACAGGTTCCAGGAAGAGGGGATATCCAAGCTGTTGACCCTGCCATTTTCTGTCTCTCACCCAAAGGAAATTTTCTCCTTGGATATGCATCTCATCTTCCAAGAACAGAGCCAGAGGGTCCCCAAATTTTTTATCCAAGGTGGTCTTCCCCACACATCCTCCCTCCCAGGAGCTTTCCTCTAGTCAGGCCAGCTTCTCTGGCTCAACCAAAGCTCTCCTCAGCCTTCTGTCCTCCTCCTGGAGCCAGGGAGCTTTTGGGGACTGGGGGTTCTCTGGTTCCCTTGGAGGACAAGGGTTTCAGATTGCTGCAGGGCCAGTGGAGGCTCCCATTGTTCCTGTTAAGCATGGGCAGAAGCCAGTCCTCCCACTAGCAGAAAATTAGTCCATCAGCAGCCAATCCCTTCCCACATCCTGCTCTGTTGTCTTCAGATTCCTTTTCTGTCTAATGAAGCCCAGGAGTGGGGACACGAAGGGGGTACCTAGTGCACTCCGAGTTCTGTTCTATTTCACATTATGGGGCTGACACACAGAAATAAGGCAGGAAGCTGGGCAGGGACCCCATCTCTCGCTGACTTCTGCAGAGGGACTACTGCAACACAAGGTATGAGCCCGAAAGGAGAGATTGGAGAGCAGGTCTCCCTGGGAAGAGGGGTATCACCCCCAGTGATAGTGTAGGAAAAGGGTGGGGTCCAGGCTCTACAGAGAGACACAGGGGTAGCCCTGCTGCCTTTGGGGCAGAGCAGCCTGCTTGGAGTCCATCTCTGCTGCTCAAAATGCTGTTTGCACAGAACTCCTTCACTTCTGCCCTCTATTTCCTCTTCTGGCAAATGACCGGGAGGAGAGACCTCATCCTGTGAGGCACCTTTAGAGATGTGTGATGACAAGACTGACCCCTAACGTGCTTTTTGTGCCTTAATCAGGGCTCCTAGGAGCCTGGGAACATCTTTGTAGGAGGCAGGAAAAGAAGAGATCAGGGACCCTCAGAGAGCCTAGGAGAAGCAAAAGGACAGGACAGGGAACTGGGAGTCAGTGAGGGTTTGAAGGAAAGGGAGAGTCAATGGTGGATGCTCCAGCTGTCCAGGTGTAGCAGGCTGGAAAGGCCACTCACTAGCCTTGGCAATGTGTGAGGCCCTGGTGATCCCTGGAGTAGGGCATAGAGGAGGAAGGGCTGACTGGAAGAAGAAGCAGGTGTAGCATGTGTAGAAGTTTTAATGCCAAGGCCGTGGCTGTGGCTAAGATGCCATCCAGAGGGAACCAGCCTGCTTGGGCCTTTTCTCCACCTCAGGGAAGTCAGCCTCACTTGTGCAGAGGAAAGGCTAGTGCTGCACTGGGAAACTCAGCTGTGCTCTGCTATGTGACCTTGGTCCAGTGCCTTGCCCTCTCTAGGGGCCCTCAGGTTTGTCAGCACACAACTCTGGGGCTTGGCCAAATGATCTGGAGGGGACATCTCTAGAGCTGATCAGTGCTCCTACTCTCTCAACCTCATGGGAGGACATGTGGGAAGCTGGCATAAAGACATGGGCAGCTTTTAGCCCTCCTTGGATGTGGTTGGGCACAGTCATCCTCATGTGCCATGAAAGGTACCAGCCAGGAACCCCATTCACCTCCCAGTTCTTCTATTTCTCAGAGATGCTTGAAGGAGAAAGCAGGCTGAGGCTGAGCCTGAGACCCAGAAGATGGAAGGGTTCAGTGTTTGGGAGGAGAGCCCGTGGATGTGGTGGTCAGGAGAGGCAGCTAAGGATCAGAAAAGTTCCAACCCGTGCTTTGAAGTGGGGGATTGCATACTGGGGCTTCGGGCCAATGTTGGTAGAACTATCCTAGGTCAGGTGTAGTGCAGAGGGTGTGCTGGGTCAAGGAGGCTTTTTGCTAGATGGAGATAGCTAACATTTTTATAAACGTGACTTAGCCTGGCACTGTATCCAATGCTTTACAAACAGGGTGACATTGTAACAGCCACCCTGGGAGGGAGGTGCTGGTTTTATTTAGATATTCACAGATGGGCAAACCTAGTCAGGCGGAGGAGGAGTTTTGGCCAAGTCTCTAACATCTGGGTCAGACCTCCTTGCCTGTCCTGCCTTGCTCCACTCCCTTTAAGAGAAAGGATCTTTAGGGCCCCTGTTTCACTCCCGACATTGTGACCATCCATGTCACAATGGGTGGTGTCATGGCAACATTCTATAGTGCATGCTGCTCACAGGAAGCCATCTCTGTCGCAGGATGTTGTTTGTGTACAGGAGTGCAAGGGATCATAGATGGTCAGGGAATGACCAGATTTTCTTCACTTCCACAACAGCCCCAGATCAAGGCAACATTTGGGTACCATGCCGACACCTGAATGCATGCCCCTGCCCAACCACAAAGTGAGCTACCTTTCTCTCCTCCTGGCTGGGGGATGGGCCTGGCTTCCCATGGCCTGGCTTCCCCGTCTGTGGACACCTAAGGCAGGGGTGAGGCTGACTGAGGCAAAGGCACAGCCTGGGGGAAATATATGGGTGGTTTCTTTGGGGTTTCTCTCTGCCTCTCTAGGTAAGCTGGCATTCTTGTGGTCATGACTCTCCCATCCCAATCTTTGTGGGCTTCCTGAGGCCTCAGCCTGATGGAAACTGCAGCCCACCCAGTCCCTCACCTGGGCAAGGCTAAGGTGATCTCTCAGATCTTTGAGGTCCATTGTAGTGTCTTGGGACAGCTGAATGATGGGGCAGTGACAGAGTGGCAAGGTAGGAGAGGAGAGCCAGCTGAGTGGGTGGGCTCCAAGAGACAAGGCCTGTACCCGCGCGCTCTCCCCTTCCCCATGACTTCCTCTCCCTGCGTTAAAAATCATGGGTTAGAAATGTCCCCATCCTGCCGTGCCTAGCTGCTGTTCCTGCTCCTGTCAGTGCAACAATGCTGATGTGTCCCTGGGAACTGCAAAGGTCCATGTTGCAGAACATGGGAGACTTCAGTCCACATCACCCCACAACCAGTACTTGTGCTGTTGTCTTTCAGGTTGCCTGTGCCTCAGCTGAACGATGGGCTTCACTGTGACATGATGAAACTCTCTGATAAATATTTCAGTCAGTACACATTGAGGGTGATGGGAGGGAGGGTCCTTGCCCTGTCTAGGAGATAAGTCCCTCTGAGAAGTTAGAAAAATGACCCCTTTCGCAACCTGGAGCTAGACCAACTGTGTTTTCCAAGATCTGTCGCATTCTGAGAAGGACAATATCTCACTTTGTTGAATTCTCATAAGACCCCAGAATCCTCAGCCTCTCAGTCCCCATCCTGAGCACACCAGGCTGCCCCCACTGTGCCCTGTTCACTAGGTGCCCAGACTAATACCTTCACTTTCATCTCACTGAGTCCCAGACAGAATGCCCAGGAGGCGATTCCCACCTAGGAGCGAGCTGCCCACGGTTCTGCAGCTTGTATCGGGTTCTTTCTGTGTTTTCTGGACCATGGCAAGGGCTGTCCAACCTCAGTGCTAGCCCCAGTGGCAGCCAGGACCCTCTCTACACCTAGAGCCACCTGGGCCCCAAATGTAATCACCATGAGGACAGTAACGATAAGGAGAAGCTGCAGCAGCCCCTGCTAGGGGCCTCCTTGATAGCCTTTCTCTGACATCTCAGGATGGCCATGGCAATATCGCCCAGGTGTTACCACATTGAGCCTCCCAGAATCCCTTGGAGGCTGGTGCTGTTAGCATCTGCACTGTGCGTACTAGAAAACTGTGGCTTAGACTGTTCGAGTAACTTTCCCAGCCATATATCAGATGGTGCACAGAATGTAAGGCAGTATTAGGATTTGGTGTTTCCTGCCTGCCAGACCCAACCAACGCTCTACCCATGATGCCAGCTAGTCCTCTCTGCTGGTTGGATCCCTCTGATCCCAGGACAGTCACAGAATCTGAGAGTCCAGGCAGAAGCCTCTGAGAAACCCTCATTTCACCTGGAATAATCTCCTATCTACCCCCCTCTTTCCTCCCACACACTTACCCTGCCTTTACAATACACTCAAGATGTGACCTGTATCAATCCTTGGACTGATGGCAGAAGTCTGAGTGGAAAACCCACTGGGCCATCAGTGCAGCCCTGGACCCTGCGTGGGAGCTCTCAGTGCTGGGCAAATATGCCTATCATCGTCATTACTGGCAGACTGGCTTTCAACAGAACCCTTCAGCATTAGGGACTTCTAGGTGCCCTGTCAAATGTCTCCAGGTGTGTCTAGTAGACTCTCTGGGAGCCAAAGTGTCCTGTTGTCCCTGGAAGGGCAGCTTCCAATCACCAGGCCTGGCTCTCTCTCCTGGCTGTCTTCAGCCCATATCAGTCTAATATCTCCTTCCCATGCCAGCCTTGCAGATACTGAGCCATGCCTCTCAGGTTCCAGCCTCAGTCCTTGCTTCCTCATGTGACTGTACCTAGCTCATAGGACATTATGGTCTCAAATTCCAGGCCTGCCATATCCACACTTATCAAGTCCCTCCTCTCTAGTGACATGAGCTCCTAGCCTACCCACAGTCCAGGGCTCCAGGCTCTCCTGTGTAACCCACCGAGGACAAAGACACCACTATAGCCAAGGATGTCCAAAGGCCTAGGTTAGGACATCAGGAAATGCCTGGAAGAGCAGGCAGGATCTGGCCTGGACTTCAGAGGCAGCTGGGGATTCTAGATTCAGAGTTCCTCTGTGCTTACAGCTCCCCCAATGGAGGCCAGAGGTCTGCACTGGGTCTGCCCAGGAAAGAGGAGGAGACATCAGGACTCCTCCTTCCCCTACACCTGCTGGAGGGACTCCATCAATCTTCACACCGCCCAGAGGAGGGGGTTTTGCCCTGCCTCTCCTACCCCACTTCCCACTGGTCACTCACTACCCTGGAACCCAAAGAGCCCTGCCAAGCCTCCTCATGTTCAAAGAATTTCTATCCAACTCTGCTGCCCAGAGCTTATCCCTGAAAGGCCGTGGCCCTACTATTTCATCTGACATTCCAGCTTAGGCAGGACTTGGAGGACAGGGATTTTTCATCCACTGTGGACCCTGGTCCTCCTCACATCCAGGAATCTCTATCTCTGTCCAAAATTCTGTGATATCTTGCTGTCTGTCTCCTTCTCCACCCTACTTCTCTCCTCTGTCAATAAGTATTGAAGCATCTACTTGGGTCATGCCCTAGGTTCTCTCTCCTCTCACCCAGTACCTCTCAAGGTCTCGCTCTTTCCTTCTGTCTCTCCATCTGGCTCCTACCTGCAGGACCCTCACTCTCTTCTCCCATCCTCTCCTACTCTCTCCCCTTTTCTCTATGTTCCAGTCTTCCTACCTATGACTGTCTCCTTCCCTCTGTCTCTCATATCTCTCTCCTTCTCTGTCTCTGTCTCTCTCCCACTTCTTTCACTCTCTTGTCCCTGTCCATGGGCCCCTCTGTCCTAGCCCCAGGTGCATCGATCCTTGATTCCCCCTCCCCATGCTCTCCGGTTGCCCCTTCTACCCCTGTATCTATCTTTGTGTGTCTGTCTCTCCCCTCTCTGTTTCCCATATCTCGGTCCTTCTCTGTCACTGTCTACTTTTTTTCCTTTTGCTCCTTTCCAAGAGCCCCTGACCCCCGGCATCTCCCAACCTCTCCCCTCTCTCCCCCATTCAGTTGCTCCTCTCTTCCTACTGATGTCCTTCCCCAGCGTGGTCACAAAACCATGCGTGAAGGGAATGATTAGTGTTCACTGTAGAGCCCCTCCACTGGCTCTAGCCTCAGCCCCTGCCTATTGTGGTATTTGCCAATCTGAGCACATTGGATAAAACTCATCTGCTCAATCTTTCAGCCTCGCCCTCTCCTTGCAAAATTGAATATCTTGCTTGCCTGCATCTTTCTTGAGACTGCTGAGTGAATAATGGAGCAGGCTAAAATACCCTTGACCAGCAACCCTACAGCTTCTTGGTCAACATCGCTTGGTGGAGAATGATAGCTTCTCTCAGAATGATGACACTGACTATCTCAAAGGGTATCCACCATTACCCCCAATTTTCTGTCTTCTCCCAGGCCCACCTTCCATAGATTGAGTCTTTTACTTCTAGTGCCCCCGTGCTCCCTAGGGCCTTCCTCGTTCTTCCAGGGGAGTAGCACTCTTTCCATTCACATCAATCTGCACATCTTGCTTTCCTACTTGAGCCCAGCTTTTCATCAAGAACCCCATGACCAAGGAGGCAGTGAGCAAGCCTATGCTTTGAGATCAATTGAGAATTCTACATTCAGAGGCAGGGAAGGAGAGCCTTCTGGGGCCTGGGGCTGGGAAGGGAAACCCTGCAGACTGAGTGGAAGAGAGGAGGATCTACCACATCCTTCACCCTAGATTCCCTTTTCAGGGTAGGTTCCTAACTGGGTGAAGGGTAACCAGGACCTGCTCCAGTTTTGGCCTACTTAGGTGGATTGTGTTGTGAACTGGAAATTCTAAGTCTTCAGGCTTCCCTCACCCCCACTCCCAATGAGGTTCTGAAAGGAAGGGAGAAACCTCCCTTCCCCATCCTTACCTCTTGCTTTCAAGTGAAGCCAGTGTAGACTCTACCAAAGTAGATATCACTCTCCAGATGTTCCTCCCAAAGTAGAAAAAAGGTGTCAGGGACAGGGAACATTAACACAAAGAAGAGGATGCCCCAAGGTTCTGTCACCTTTGGAATCACTGCCTTTTTCCAGGGGACGCTGGTCTCAGTTTGGGTTTTCTTGGGGCACCAAGCTCTCTGCCACTGGGCATTATTTGAGACAAGCACATGGAAAGCTCTCAAATCCCTGGTCCTGTCCTCCTCCCTATCTTGTTCTCATATTCAGCTGTCCAGTGAGTACCGGAGGTATAGAAACTTACAGTCATAGAATGTAAAGTCTCCCAGAAGCTGCCTTCATGATGCTTTCGTCTTTCGAAGTTAGGTGCTTCCAGACTTTAGCTAAAAGAACTGTCAGGAGATAAGGATTATCAAGGGAAATTCCAATCCTCTTTTGAATTACACAGTCATTTAGCACAGGATTCTAAACTAATGACTTAAATGATACCTGCTTTGCATCAGCTGTGTGGCACCATGAGAAATTCCCCAATCATTTCCTGGGACATTTGGTCCTGGATCTTGGGACAAGTTGATAACAGAGATAAGGAGCTCAAAGTTGGACTTGAGGAGATTTTCCATATCGATTTATAGTCAACATCCAAAGAGACTTCCTTTACCCTCTCCTTTCCTTTCTTTTCCTTTCCTTATCCTCTTTCTTTGATCTCTTTGTGGGATTGACTTAGTCCTTTATTAGGGTAATGCATAATTGAATGGTTCTTTGGGGCATCGCTCCATACTGCTTTCTTGCCAGAATCATCAGACCAGTTCACAACTCTACCAACCGAGCATGGGTGGATATGTCTTCTCACAGCCCCTCCAGCATTTGTCATTTTCATTATTCCCGCAGCTGAGCCAATAGGAAAATTCCCAACTTTGTATATCCCCAAGGCTAAGCTTCATCCTCCTTCTGACCTCCCTCCTTGACACCTATATCTAGCCCTTGATGAACCAGTTCTACATTAATCTCCACTCTGGTAGTTTTTATCCCTTTGTCCTATCTTTGCTAACAGGTTGCCAAACTTGAGTCCTGGATTATGCCCTCCTTCCACCTCCTACACTGCTATTCATGCATCATTGAATGCAGCTGAAGGAAAATCACAACCCACCCCACCCACAATGATGTGGGTGTGCCATAAGTGTATGTGTGGTAATCGCAATTCAGGCTTCACTGCAGAATCACCACTTTTAGTTTCATACCTAATGAATTCTCTAGTTTACTCCTCATAGGAGCTGTGCCAAGCGAAGAGATTCAGTGCCTTGCCTTGGGTACTGCACCTAGTAAGTGTGTGAAGCCAGATTACAACTCAGGTCTTCAAATCTCCAGTCATAGAGATTTTGCCACTGTACCAACTCTCACATACTTATGCACGTCTTCATCTCGTTTATTCATAGATATGCATACACATACAGATATGTCTCCATATGTGTGCATCCATGCCAGGACATGCAAAAAAGAGAGTTGAGTACAACTCTCAGACTGAATAGATTCACTGCTAGTTAAAAGAAATGACCACCAGGATGCTTTCAGAAATATCTGGAAAGCCTTTGATGAACTAATGCAGAGTGAAATGAGCAGAACCAGGAGAACTGGATACACAGTTACAACAATATTGTAAGGAAGATCAGCTGTGATAGCCTTAGATAGTCTGATCAAGACTATAATGCAAGACAAATCCATGGCCTGGGACCAATTCATCTTTTCCTTGGAGCCTTGGGATATGAGAGCTGTGACTTTGTAGTCTTGTTTTCAGTGATACATAGTTTTGATCTGCCTTGTCACCATAGCAGTTTGAAAGAGTCAGAGTTTTTTTTCTGTTGTTTGCTCATTTTGCCGGTCACTTGTACTTGTACCTCTTTGTTAAAGTAGGGCTGTTATGCCAGGGTGTAAGGGACACAGTCCCAGCTTTCGGAGGTTTTCAGCAAAATTTTCAGAGAAAAGTCTTGGGATCTGAAATTTTCAGTTGTTTCAAGGGGGTGTGATTGTAAAGAGAAGTGTCTACTGCTATCAAGGACTGTGCTCTGTTCTGTAAGGAACTCCAAGCACTCTTTTCTTCCCCAGAATTGTGAGGAGTGTGTTGCCTTGACTGCTGCTGTAATCTCTGCTATGCCATTGTTCCTGCTCACCCTGGGATGGCCACCCAGGACTGCAATCTGGCTCTGAGCATGAGCAAAGCAACAGAGGCCTGCCCTAGAGCTAGCAAACAGTCCCCTGGGATGTCCTTTCCAGCCCCTTCCCACCTGTGGACTGCCAGCTTTGGGAGCTGCTGCTCCTGCTGCTGAATCATTGGCTACCAAGGCTGCTCCGGCCTCTCTTGGCTGAAGGTTGTACTGGTGCAGACTGCACTGGACTGTGATCCTCTCATCCTTGTCTCAAAGACCTTTCCTCTGGTCCTTCTACGTTTTCAGGGCTGTAAAATTGTTACATGTCCCTTCTTTCTCTGGGTTCAGCTGCTCTAGTAATTTTTAGAATCGTTAAGGTATTTGGAGGGTTATGGGGGAGAACTCAGGAAAGTCCATGCCTTCATTCTGCCATCTAGGTTTTGCCTTCTATTTACACTTCTTTTCTACTTTACTTTGTGAGGTTCTGATTCTCTAATGCATGGTCAGTTTTGGTCAAGATGACATATAGAACTGAGAGAAAGGTACACTCTGCCCGATGTCAGTTTCCTATTCTCTGGTAGTCTATTGTACCTGACTTTTTCAAAATTCTTCTGATCTTTCCAATTTTCCGTTCTTATTTGTATTATGGTAGGATCTATCTACTTCTGAGAACTGGGATAGTTTTATTCTAGGATTGCTATTGTAGTTCCTTTAAGGGAAGTCATTTTAATTGACGAATTCAGACTCTATCTTGTTTTGTGCATAAATGTTTGGTCTTGATTTTAATTGATAGTCTATGTTGCGTTTCATGTAAAGGTAACTCTCTTCATGATTTCTTTTAATGACACCCATTTTTTGTCTTTTTTTTTGTCTGAGACACTCGTTCCTACTCCAGCCCGTCACCTTTGCTCCGTGTGTGTCTCTCTACTTCAAAAAATGAACAAGCCAAACCCCCAAACCACGTTGTAGGATTCCTGTTTTTCATAAGCTTTATGAAAAAGCGTGGATTTAAGGGGTGAGTTCATGCCATGCAGATCACGTAGGGGGACTCAATGTGCATCTCCCTCCTCCCTAATTTCTCCTAACCCAGACTTAACTGATCTACCCTTTGGAAGAGCGATGGTGGGAGAGGGGAGGCAGCTCGGCCACCCCCAAAGTATACCCGGGACATCTTTAACGAACGTTACCACCAGGACAAGGGGGAGGCTCAGGTGCTGATCTTTCTCGTGAAGAAGATTGGAGAGATGGAGTGAACTTGGAGAAAACACCAGCTCAGGACCCGGGAAAGCCCAGGTTCCTGGAGTCTGGCCCCTGTACCTGTCGGTATCTTCCAGAGGCAAGCTGCCCTGGAATGGAGGAGGGAAGGAAATTGGCCTTTATTGAGAGCCTGCTGTGTACACCAGGTCCTGGCCGGATCTCTTTTGTAGCCGACAATGGGGCTGGACCTTCCCGATGATGTTGCAGCCAAGAAGGATAAGCTTCATAGTATAGAGGAGCAGACGCAGGCAGGGGTCCCAAGACTGAGTCCACCCTTGTCCCACCCTTCCCCTCGGGCCCAAAAACGGGCCAGCCCCAAGAGCTTCATCATGTTCAGTGGCAGCTGACAGCCTGGCTGCAGGCATCTTTGCAACCCTGGCCCTTGGCTTCCGAAGGCTCTGGGCCCTCCTCCTCTCCCTCTAGAGCTCTTAGGGCCAGATGCCCCAGGAAGCGAAGCCACTCAAGGGAGGGCCCGTCATGCCCAGAGCGGGGGTCTCAGATTCTGTGGGGCGGGCCTGGGGTTTGGAGAGGAATTCCTTTCAGGGCATGAAGTCCCTCATCTTCTGAGCTGGTAGGTGCCCTTGGGGAGCGTCCTTGGTCCCCTCTCCTTCACGGCGGCGGCAGGGACTCTTTAGAGAACGTCGTGGCTAGTCCCTGTGTCTGGGGAGGGTTGTTGTCCCCTGAGCCCTGAGTTCTCCTTTTATCACTCGCTATGACATGGCGTTCAGGTCTTGTTGGCGAAGTCCAGGTCTAAGGTCCCCCTAGCCACAGGGCTCATTCAAACACCTTGGGCTAGGCATCCCTCCCCTGATCAGGGAGTACCAAGTACCCTACACCCTTCTCTACACACCCCTCCTATCCCTACGATGTATGCATACCCCACATCACTGGCGCACACACACCTCCACCCCATCGTTCCCATCGGCAGGTTCAGACCAATGACGAGAGGTGCCAAGCTTGGTGTATGCCCAAGGGGACCAGCTATGTGATGGACTCATGCACCATCCAGGTCAATAATGGGCAGGCCTAGCCCCCACCACTATTCAGTCACCTTCCCATCTCCACCGAGACCTCCCCTTCCCTGCCAAGGGACTGCCAACGTTCACAGTGCCAGCGACTGCCCTACAGATGCCGAGCATGGGAGGGGTGGCCGTGAGAACTGTGACAGGGACCCGCACACAGCAGGCGCTTCATAAGTGCCTAAGCTATGACGACCTGACCGATGTCAGTTGAATGAAACTATTTCCTGACCACAGTGCACCCAGTATTAGGACACATGAAGGGAAGCAGAAACAAGGAGCAGGGAGAAATGCCAGGAAACCCAGTCTGGCAGCAGGAACAACACTAACATCAGTACCACCACCAGCAACAGCAACACCAGCAGCAGCATCGCCAGCACCACAATCAACACCCACAGAAGAAGCAGCAGTTGGACAAGGTCCAGAGAATGTAGGCAGGTTTACAGGTCAAGCCAGTTCCCTTGCTGGGCAGGCCAGAAGAGTCAGATTCTGGAGGAGTTTTTCCTCGTAAAACACTCCCAAAGTAGAGGCAGGAGCAAGCAGAGGGGGGACCAGAAAAAAATTATGGCTGACTACTGTTGGGTCGGCAGAACACTTCTGAATTGGGGTATGAATACCACAAATAGACTGGGCTTGTAGAGGTGGGGATTTGTGGCTGACGTCACCCCATGCTCAAATTTTCACTTGGGACTAGCAATACTGGTGCAGGTATTGGAAGTTTTCTGAATGGGAATCCAAGGCGCCAATAACCTCCCAATACAGCAATCCTCTCCTCCATCTCACCCACCCTACTTCACGCCCTTTGAAAGACCAAAGTTTTCTAGGAGGCAGGATGCATTCCTTCCATTTCAATATACATTCTCATTAATGTTTTCAGAGTTTTCCCACCAGCTTTGCCAGATGACCCGCGGATTGTGTGCCAAACCCTCGTATTGAGTCCATACTCCATCCCTGAGCTTGTGGATCTGGAAGTCTAGGCAGGGAAGGAGAGTGCCTGCGGTGGTCTCCAGAACTGGTTGAGTCATGCAGTGGGTGGGCTTTATGGAGACCTGGCCTTGAATCCCCACTCTGCCCGGGGATCCTGGACCATGTCCCTTCCAACTCTGGTCCACTCACCTCAGAACGAATGGGGTTGTTGCTCAGGTGTGGCCCTAAGCCTTTATTAAGCACGAACCTCCTTTCTACCAGGCAAGTGCTAAATGGGGGAAATCCAAAGACCAAAAGCAGTCTGTGCCTTGCAGAGGGTCAGGTTCAATGGGAGGCAACCCAGCTGCAGGCAGCAGAAACGAAAGAGAATGGAGAGAAGGCAGCCGAATGAAGAGACAATGGGAAAGGTTTCCTGGAAGAAAGTAAGATTTCAGAGAAGACATGAAAGGAGCCAGGTAAGCCAGTAGTCAGAGAACAAGAGTCAGGGGGGACAGGTGGAGGAGAGAGGTGACCTGTCTCCTTCTCGGCAGGCAGTGTTGGATGGAGGTGAGCATCAGTATTTGGGGGGAGGCCAGGGGGAAGACTGGCAAAGCCAGGAGGGGGAGGTTGGGAAGGGCTGTAAATACCAAAGGGAATTTGGCCTTTGGTGCAGGAGGAAATAGGAAGTCAGCGGACTGGGGTTGGGAGGGAGGGTAGAGGTTATCTCTAAGTTGGACCTGAGCTTTAGGAAAAGTGCTTTAATAGCTGAATAGAGGATGGAGTGGAGTGGAGAGAGATGGGAGACAGGCAGAGATGCCAAAAGGCTAGTGTTGGAGTCGGGGGTAAGGAGATGAGATCCATTTTGGAAGGCACTGAGCCTAAGGTGAAAAGGGGCCATTCAGAGGTGTCCCTGGCAGTTGGGAATGCGAGTGTATAGGTCTGCTTCAAGATGGGTCAGGCAGGATGAGTAGAGAGTCCTCAGCATAGAGAGAGTCATTGGATGTTTAGGGACTCCCGAGATTGCCAAGTGCAACTGGTGACTTCTAAGATCCAGGAGCTCTCCTGAGGATCCGAATGGGAGGGTGATGCAAGGAGCTGCCTGATGTCTACCAGGGAAGAGCAGCACCTCCAGGAAGCCTTAGGAAGCAGGCTCCAGGAGGATGGGACGTCAAAGGTGTGGACTCTGCCATTTTCCGTCCCTCAACAAAAAGGGTTCTTCTCCATGGATATGCATCTCATCTTCCAAGAGCAGAGCCAGATGATCCCAAAATTGGTTTTCCAAGGTGGTCCTCCCTCCACACACCCTCAACCAGGAGCCTCTCACTAGCCACGCCAACGTCTCTACCCCCCCAAAACTCTGCTCGGCCTTCTGACCCCCTCCTGGGGCCAGGGAGCTGTTGGGGACTGTGGCTACTCTGGTACCCTTGGAGGACATGGGTTTGGGATTGCTGATGGGCCAGTGGAGACTCCCCCTGATCCTGCTGGCATGGGCAGAAAAAGTCCTCCTAGTAGGGGAAAATCAGCCCATCAGCATCCAACCCCTTCCCACGTCCAGCCCAAGGGTAATGGGTTGGAGACATTGACCTGAAAGTTTGGTTCAAATAGGTAGACAGGCTGATTTCATGCTGTTGATTTCTCTTTTTCCAATGAGATATTTCACATTATCTTCCATTTTTTCATTCTTTTGGTTTTGTTTTGTGATTTCTTGGTTTCCCAGAAAGTCATTAGCCTCCATCTGTTCCATTCTGATTTTGAGAGAACTATTTTCTTAAGTGAGCTTTTGAACCTCTTTTTCCATTTGGCTAATTCTGCTTTTGAAAGCATTCTTCTCCTCATTGGCTTTTTGAACCTCTTTTACCAATAGAGTTAGCCTATTTTCTTTTTTTTTAAATAAATTTATTTAACTTTTAACATTCACTTTCACAAGATTTTGGGTTCCAAAATTTTCTCCCCATTTGTACCCTCCCCCCTCCCCGATACACTGGACATTCTAATTACCCATATCAGCAATCTGCCCTCTCTTCTATCAACCTTCCCTTCCCTTACCCTATCTTCTCTTTTGTCCTGTAGGGCCAGATAACTTTCTATTCCCCATTACCTGTATTTCTTATTTCCTAGTAGCAAGAACAATATTCAACAGTTGGTCCTAAAACTTTAAGTTCCAGTTTCTCCCCATACCTCCCTCCCCACCCATT
>CM053775.1:45118812-45138793 GCA_028658325.1 Potorous gilbertii
AGAGTCATTGTACCTACCACATACTTTCTTTAGAAAGCAAACTTGGACTTGTCTTGGACTTGTCTTGAACAAGAGTCTCACCCTCCACTTTCCCAATCTCAGACCCTCAGAGATGAGAGAAATGATCATTCTGCCTTAGCACTTGGCACATTATGGACACTCCAATATTTGTCACATTCTATTGAACTAGTAGCAATCAAGTCATTAGGCATTAGTCAGAAGTCATTTCAGCTCAGCCCATTCCTGTGGGCACACACCCTTAGTTTTTGAATGTTGCATATTGTCTTCCTAGTTGGGAACTGGACCAAGAGAGCCACTAAGGCCCCTTCCAACTCTCATATTATGGGGCTTGAAGTGTTCTTCTCTCTAGAAGAGTAAAAAAAAAAAAAAGAATGGCAGCTTTGAAGCCAGAGGCCTTAGATCCATATCCTGTCACTTCTTACCCATGTAACTCTGGGCAAGTCCCTTTCCTCTCTGGGCCTCAGTTTTCTTATGTGTAAAATGAGGGAGCTAGACTGAATGATTTCAAAGGTCCTTCCAAATCAATGCCTAAGCCTTCCTGACTCTGTTCTGATTTACTGTGTGCTTGAGCTGTGTAAGGTGTATGCTAGAGAGAGAAACTGCCCTGTCTTCAGAGAGTTTTAATTCTGGTGGGGATAGGGGTGGGGAAGTCAGAATGTGATAGATATCACAAAAAAAGGGTAAACACAGAAACTTCCAAGAAAGCAGAGATGTTGACAAGAGGCATGGATGAAGGCTTGTGAACTATGGGCTAGATCTCAACCACCAAAGATTCGAGATTCTTAACCTGTGGTTGGTGAAATTTTTTTTAATATTTTGAGAACTGTATTTCAATATAGTTTTTTTAATATTTTGAGAACTGTATTTCAATATAGTTGTGATTCTGTGCTATGCATTAAAAACCCTCATTCAGAGAAGGAAGGTCTAAGTATCACTGGACTGCCAAAGGAAGGACCTGTAACACAAACAAATTCTCTTGCCTTAGAGGGAGGAATGAGAGAATTTTAAGGAGTTAGGGTGGGAAGCAGATTGAGCAAGTCTCCACAGGCAGGAACCTGAGATAGGGAGTTGCCTTCTTTGGTTTAGCAACAGGGAAGAAGTGTAAGAGAAAGCTAGAGAGGTAGTTGGAGGTCAGATACATTCAAAAACAGAAAACCAGAGCCTCAGTAAGTCATTGACTCTCCTGATCCCCACTCAGGGAGCTGTGAGGATCTAGTGGATCTGAGGATCCACTCTGGAATCTAGACCATACCTCTTCCCCCAAATCACTCCAGAGCGCTCAAGAGCATCTCTTGGAATGTTTTTGCCCTTTCTCCCCCTATGTCCCTCTTGGTTCATCTTTCACTCCTCTGCTTTGCCCTGCCAGATTCCTCACTTTCTCTAAGTGACAGGTCTCACTTTCTCTTAGGCTCAGGCCTCCAACAGACAAACAAACAGACTAACTAAGAAACCAAACAACTTCCTAGATTTTTTTATAATGCCGAGCAATGGATTTTAAAAGGGATACTGACAAATGGGAACATGTCAAGAACAGGGAGACAAGGATGGTGAGGGAACTGAAGACCATGTCATATGAGAATGATCTGAGGAACTAAGGCTTAGAAAAGAGAAGACTTGGAGATGTGGTAGCTCTTTCAAATATCTGCTGATGGGAATCATGTGGAGGAGGGACTAGACTTCATCTTTGTGACTGTGGAGGTTCGAGGTCACAACTCAGATCAAAAGACAGAAGTGGGAGGAACGATTTCTTATTTTGTCTCTGAATATCCTGTGCCTAGCACAGTGTTTGGCATGTAACATCTTAATAAATGTTTGTTGATGGACTCATTGAAGTTATAAGAAAAATCACTGGACTCAAGGAAGGAAACTAAGGGGGTATACAAGCAAAGGCCAGGCAACCACTTGCCCGGACATTATAGAAATGATAATTTTTAAAGTGAGTTTTCATTTATGGCTGTTGTTTTTATATCACTTTCATTTTTAGGTTCCAAAAGCATTGTCATTTTCATTAGTTATAAGTAGAATTAGTTTTTAGTTAACTATTATAATAGTATAATATAACACATATATATTATATATATATTAGTGATTGTACCTTTGTTTTACACTTGAAACTATTTGGAACAGAGATGCTTGTGGTCGTAACATTTCAAATCCAAAGCGTTTTCATGATCATCACTTTTATTTCTTTCATATCTCTCCTCAACCTAGAGAATCATCCTTTATAACAAAGAATAGAAAAGGAAGGGGAAAAAGAGGCCATTTGGCTAAAGTAACCAGGATGTCTGTCAAGCCTAATAGGACATGCTATTCCACTGTTACAATGTCCCAGGAAGGGAGAGAAACCCATTGTCATCTTTCTTCTTTGGGGTCATTTGATGATCAGAATGACACTACATTTAGGTCTGATTGCTTTGTTTTTTTCCATTTACATTGCTGAAGGTGTTGCAGACATTGTGTTCCTGGGTTTGCCTGCTTCACTTTGCATCAGCTTGTCGAAATCTTCCTATGCTGTAGTGTTTTTCATTCCACTGCTTCCATCGCATTCATACACTACAATTTATTCAGGTAGTTCTCAGTCAATTCATTAACTTTGTTTCCAGTTCTTTGCTATTACAAAAAAAAAAATGCCTCCTTGAATATTTTGGTTTCTATGGAGCCTTTCTGGTTTTGGCCTCCTTGGGGTATAGGCACAGTAGTAGGGTCTGAGTCAATTTTAGCCATTTTAGATTTTCTTATTATAGTTCCAAATTGCTTTCCAGAATGCTTAGACCAATTCCCACCTCCACCAACAATGCTTTAATGTGCCTGATTTTCCGTAGCCTTAAAGAGGGTTTTCTTGCCTCAGATCCTTGGGAACATGTAAATCCTTCCTTCTATCCCTTGCCTGGGTCCTAACTGATGCAATCATTGGAGCCTGTGGCTCCCAGGCGCCTAACTCCTGATTCAGACCCTCATGTTCACTGTTTAGTAGGAGTAAGTATCCTTGCCTTTTGCAGGGTGGGATGGAATGTGGAACTCCATTCCCTTGTTGCCTTTCCTTGTTCTGTTTCAGAGTCATACTGAACCTTAGGTAAGATATTTTCCCCCTTGACCTTTGATGAAGCACAACCTCCTGACTACACAAAAGCCTTTGAGAATAGTTATCTTGGCCACCTTTCAGCTCTTCATAGGCTTCAGTTTAGGGATCCTGAGCTCTAGGGATCAGGGAGACAAATGACAAAATGTTCCTGGCACTCAAAGGCCTGTCCTTTTCTTTTCCGGGTTTTTGTTGTTTGGGGACTTCTCCTCTGATCCCTTATGAAAAGCTTCTGCCAAAAGTATGTGGGTCCAATGTCCTTGCTTTGAACTCTTATTTCATATCTGATTGGAAACCAATTTGAATCCCCATTGCATTATCTGATTCTATCTTGCTAACAATGCTTCAGGCTGTGTCCAGAGCCAGCCCTTCCTGTTAATCAGTATCAAAAATGATTTGGTTCATGAAAATGAATGATTAGAAAACAAATACCAACGTCTCCCTATAGGCTGACATTGAAGGCAGGTGTGTGTTTAACATAATATCAGATATCCAAGTGAAAGCTGAACCATGTAGTCTATTATTTACATAGTTCCAAATATCTTAGTGTTTGATGTTATTCGACTGTCTGCTATTCAATTGCATTTTTTAATACACAGCTTTTAAAATCTTCTGAGTGGAGGAGGTGATCACCATAGCTGTCCTTCTCTCTGATCAGATCAATTTGTTTGTTTCTGGGCATCATATTTTAAGAATGACTGAAGAGTGTCCAGAGGAGGGCATTCAGGATGGTGGAGGGACTTGAGATCATACTGGAAATGAGGCACAATCGAAGGATCTGGGAATGTTTAGTTTGGAAAAAAGAAAACTAGGGGATGGGGGGGGGCGGTATGTATGGTATACACACATTGGAGAGGGCCAGGGATGTTATCAGCGGAGGAGGGCTTGCTTAGCTTTGTTTCTTGGCTTCACTGGGAACACTCAGAGAAGACGCAACAGAATGACAACTATGAATTTCAAGTCAAGGACTTCTTGGCATGAAGGGTTCTCGAAAAGTGCCAGTAACGGCCTTGAAAAGTAACAACAGTAGCATGCAAATACAAACAGAACCTCATCAGATGCTTATACTAATTGAGAAAAGGTGGTGCTATTATTAGCCCTGTTTTACAAATGAGGAAACTGATGCTCATCAAGTTTATGTAGCAGCATGTACACCGAGTGGGGATAGAGGCCTGGGTTCAATTCTTGCCAATGAAGCTTACTATCTAAGTAAGTTTCCTCATGGGGCAAGTGAGAAGGCTGAATTTGCCATCCCTTACAGTTCTAGTACTAGGATCCTTTGAGGTTATGACTTTCCCAGGGTCACCCAGTCAGTTGGTGTCTGAACCTGGGTCTTCTGGACTCCAAATCCACTGTTCTCCCCACTCTGCCTTACTGTTTCTCTAAGCAGTGATTAGAAGCAGTGAGTCTCTCCTTATCACCACTTGTCAGGGATAATGTTGAATGGATTCTTGTTCAGGTGTGGATCCTGATAGAAGACCTCAGAAATTTCAACTTTCAATTCTTAGATTCTGTGATTGTCGTTTGGTTTTATATACTAAATTTTGTTAGGGTAAATCTACTCAAATTCTGTAGCTATTAAAGCTTAAAACTGCACTAAGACTTTTGGGACACCCTGTATTTTATATATACATACGTGTGTGTGTGTGTGTGTGTGTGTGTGTGTGTGTGTACGTATAGATGTAAAACTTGGTAGTCTCAATACATTTCACTTTCACTTAAGTTTACTCCTTAGAGACAGAAAGTACCATGTGGCAGTCATCGGACATGTGATAGCTATGTAAAACAGGCCTTATCCTTATACTGTGAGACCTCTGAAGGTTGAACTAGGGCCAACAGGTGGCCTGCAAAGGGATGGCTGATTTAGACTCACAGTAAGCATTTGTTCACAGTAAGAAATGTCTAACACTGGAATCGGTTGCCTGATAAGATAGTGAGTACCCTGTATTGGAGGTATTCAAGCAGCTGCAATAAATTGCTTTTGGTATTGAGAGGAAGTACATGTGAAAAAACTGAAATAATTTCTCTTCTTCCCCTTGGAAAAAGTTCCCATTCCTCCTAAACCCAATTCTGGAAACCAGGCTCTGTTTTCGTGTCTCAGTGCACCATGATACCTGGGGTTGTGGTCCCAAGCTAGAATGAGACTCTGTAAAGAGAATAATGATACCGAGGTGGTCTGGTTAACCTGACAGGACTCTACCTAAAATCCCCTGGAGCATAACTTGACCTTCTCGGGAAGGAGGTGGCTCAAAGCAGGTGTGTGGGAGGCTTTTCACGGAAACAGAAAGTACTTTCCAACCCTGATGCCTCAGGTAAAATTGCAAAGTAGATTAACTAAAGCCACTCTGCTCACATTTCAGAGTTCGAAAGAGTTCTCAGCAAACGATGTAGCCTACGGTGCATGACGTACCAAATAGCTTTATTAAGGAAATTGGCACAGTCATCCCTGGAGGGGCTTAAGGTACTTTTGGAGTGAAAGTTACTTTTCTGAATGAGGTTCCTACCATAGGAGTGGAAGAAGAATTCCATGATCTCTTAAAATCTCCGGCATTCAAGTAGTTAAGTGCCCACACGCTCTTTGTACTGCCCAAAATCTAGAATGATAGCATCTCTCCATTATCATCCTTGTCCGCATCCTTGGCACATACTTACCCTACCACATTCCTAACCTTTGAGAGAGAAGCCTGGTCCTCTTTTTTATTGATGGAGTGTTTCTATTCCTAGTCTTTTCTTTTTAGGTTCATTATTTTATTTCATTTTTTAATTAATTAATTAATTAGTTTTCAGTTTTCTACAATCATTTCATATATCTTAGATTTTTTCCCCCTTTTCCCCCTGCCCAAGATGGTGTGTAATCTTACGTAGATTCTACATATACATTCTTAATAAATACATTTTCACCTTAGTCATGTTGCATAGAAGAATTCAAATGAATGGGAGAAACCATGAGAAAAAACAAAACATAACATAATACAGCAGAATATGGTCTACTTTATTATCTGATCCAATTCCATAGTTCTTTCTCTGGATGTGGAAGATGTTTTGCCTCGAGTCCATTGAGAATATTTTAAGGTCCTTTCTACTACTAGTCTTGGAACTTCTGACAGTCAGTTCCTAGATTCTTCCCTTCTCACCACCTTCTCGGGTCTGTGACACTCACCCTCCCTTCACCTCCCAACCTCCCATTGGGTGCCTATGCTTTGGGATCAGAAGACCAAGTTCCAAATCTGGTCTCTGATGCTTGTTACCTGTGTGACCTTGGGCTAGCGACCTTTTCTCCCTGTGGTCTAGGTTCCCCCTCCATAAAATTAGGGAGAGAGTTGGACACTGATACCCCTGAGATCCCTGAAACTGGAAGGATGACCCAGTGCCCGAAGTCTGCCAGCTCTAAGACTGGCTCCGATTGTTTCTTTGGGATAAGGATTGGACTGCTGCCCTCCACTCCCACTCATAGGCCCTGCTGCTGCCTCTGGGAGGTAAGCCACCATAACCCTAGCCCTATGGCATCCCTAGGCAGCCTGTATAAGAGTTCTGGCCATGTTTACAGGAATTCTTCATCTTTTAATGTACTGAGGCCTGATCGTGAACAACCTTGTCCTCACAGAGATGGAAATGTTAGAGGGATTTGGATTTAGAGATAGAAGGGACTCAGGATATTTTCTAGCCTAAAGTGAAGCCCCTATTTTCAGATGAAGAAACTGCAGTAGGGAGAAGAGTGACTAACCCGAGGTCGCTGGAAGACTCCCAGCATCTCTCCTGAGATGTTCTTTGAAGGCACAGGTCTGGCCAAATTGGAGGCACTAGGCTACCTCCCTCTTTGGGGATTACCCTAAGAAAACAAGTGCCAGGGTGGGACTGCATGAGAGCCCCTCATAGAAGGGATTTAATTACCACTTTGTGGAATGTCGAATTCTAGCTCCCTCATTCCACATTGGCTGGATATGACTTGTCTTGTGTATATGTACATAGATGTATGCGTGTGGTGTTTGTGTGTAGTGTGTCAGTGTATATGTCTGTGAATGTGTTTGTGTATGTATGTGTGATGTATACATATGATGTGTATGTATATGTATGAGTGTGCATGGTATATGCGTGTATGGTGTGCATGCATATGTATTGTGTTTGGGTTTGTGTGGTGTGTAGTAAATGTGTGTATATGTATGTTTTATGTATATGTTTGTGGGTGTGGTGCATGTATGGATGTGTGTATTATGTGTCTATGTCATGTTTGAGTGTGTGATGCTTTTGAATGTGTGTATGTGGTATGTGTATGTGTGAGTGACATGTGGGTATGCATGTATTTTGTTGTGTGAATATGTGGTGGGAATGTGTGTGACTGATGGGTTGTGTATATATTTGAGGTGTGTGGTATGTGAGTGTGCATATGTGTGTGTGTGTGTGTAGTGTGTGAGTGTTGTTTGAGTGTGTCATGTGTTAGCATGTGTGTGTGTGGTGTGCAAGTGAGTGAGGTATGTTTTGTATATGTGATATGTATATTGTGTGAGTGGGCGAATGTTTTTGTGTATGTTCATGTACATGATATATATATGCATGTACTGGTAGACTTGTGTGGTATGTGTCTATAGTATGTTTGCATGTATATATGTGCTGTGTATGTGAGTGTGATATGTATGCATATGTGTGGGTGTGGGGTGATTATGTGGGTGTATGTATGTGGGGTGTTTTGTATGTGTGTATACAAATGGATGTGTTTTATACGTGTATATGAGTGTGTATGGGGTGTGTGTGCGTGATTTGTGAGTGTATGTGTATATGTGTATGTATGTCTGTGACTGGGTATCAGTGTGTGGTGTATGTATGTGGGTGAGTATATTTTGTGTGCATATATTATGTATGTGTGTGGATGTGTTTTATGTGGTATGTATGAATTATGGTGATATGCACCTCTGTTATGTTTGTGTGTTTCTGGTGTGTTATGTTTGTGTATTTCTTGTGTATGTGGTGTGAGTGTGTGCATGTGTGAGCACACATATATGTGTATATGTATAAGCATGTGGCATTTGCATGTGTATGAGTGTGTCTTATGTGTGAGAATGTGTGTATATGTGTTTGAGTGTGTGGTCGGTGTATAGTGTGTGGTTCATGTATATGTGTGATATTTATATGTGTTTGTATACATGTCTGGTTGTATCTTGTGTATATGTATTGTGTGGTGTATGTGTAGTGTGTATTGTGGGTGGTGTGTATATGTGTCTCTGTGTTTAAGTGTGAGTGTGTGGTATATTTGTGTGTGTATATATGTGGTATGTGAATGTATGGTGGGTATGCATGTATGCATGTGGTGTGTTTGTGCAAGCATACTGTGATTTGTGAATATGTGTGTGTGGTGAGTGTATATGCATACACATTGTGTGAGTGTGTGTGCATATTCCCAGAGGTGGACTAGCCAGGTCTCCTCAGAATAGTGTCACTGCATTTTATCATTGGTAAGGGCTAACTCCTAAGACATTCCAAGTCCAAAAAATTCTGGGATTCACACAGTGTGTGTGTGTGTGTGTGTGTGTGTGTATGTGTGTGTGTGTGGTTGGGGGTGGGGTGGAGAGAGAAAGTTCTTCCCTGGCCAAAGGTAAGGAGTTGGGCAGCTGAGGGAGATGCAATGAAAGCTAAGTGGCCAGGTCAGGAGGAGGCAATGGCCAGGTTTCCTTCTCTTCCCTTTTTTTGTTCAGACCGATTTTCATTTCAAATGTAAGAGGAACTGGGGAACATCTAACTCTGCCTGGGTCGTTCTGTCTAATCTCTCTAATCATCCTTCCTTTGGCCTCACATAACTGGGGGACTTGTGGGATGTGGGCACCCTGCCCAGCTTTTGATCGTTGGCTGTGCCAAGCCCCCCTACTCTTTTTAGGAGGGGTTCTCCAGATCAGGAGGGAGACAATCGAGGCACATTTAGGAGCTGGCACCTGGGGATCTCCAGGCATGTCTACTCTCCCCCACCCAGAGTGTGTGTATTTGTGGAAAGCTCACGCGAGGTTCATTTGGGGGCAGGAGAGAGGAAAAAATGTTTTACTGTGACTTCTCTTACTCTATTTCATTAAATGCTAATTATATCCTGTGGCTAAGGAGAGACTAAGGGCACCATATGGGGGAAAGGACACTGGTGTTGGGGTCAGAGAACTTGGGTTTAAATCTTACCTTGGTCATTTTTGCCCGAGTGGTCTCGAGCAAGTCACTTCTAGGCCTCAGTTTCCTCATCTGTAAAATGAGGGACTGGATTAAATGAGCCTTCAAGGTCCATTCCCTGTGATCTATGATGCATCAGTGTGGGCTTGTGGCTATAGACCCCCCTCAGAGTACCGTGGATATGGGCTGACTCTACTATATGCACGTAGAAGGTCTCTCAGGTACTCATAAAGGTGAGGAAATGCAGACCCAGAAGGTTTCATTCAGTGTCTTGGTTTTACTGACTCTCATCAGATTAGCCAGTAAAGTTGAGTTGAGATTCCAACCCAAGTCTTTCCTGCCTCCAGGCCTCTCTATACTGCCCCATATCACTTCCCAAGAGTGAAAAATGGCTTCCCTCTGACTCTCTCAGGCAGAAGCCACCCCCATTAAACCCTGCTCATCTGTCATGGCGAGTGGGTGGGGGTGGAAGAAGGCTGTAAAGCAAAACCAAAGGAAGACTCATAGGACCTTATGGGGCCTTAGAGGCCAATCCTCTCATTTTATAGATAAGGAAACTGAATCTGGGAGAGATTGCCCAGGGTCACAGGTAGTAAGTAAATGGCAGAGTCAGGATTTATTTTTTTATCAGTTAATTAGTTTTAAATTTTCAACATTGATTTCCACAAGACTTTGAGTTCCAAATTTTCTCTCCATCTCTCCCCCCGACCCAGAGATAGCATGCATTATGATTATCCATTCCCCCAGTATGCCCTCCCTTCTATCACCCCCTACTCTTATCCCCTCCCCCATTACTTTCTTGTAGGCCAGGATAGATTTCTATACTCCATTGTTTGCAATTGTTTGTTTCCTAGTTGCAAGTAAAAACTTTGAGTTACAAATTCTCTCCCTTCTTCCCTCTCTCCCACCCTCATTGAGAAGGCAAGCAATTCAATATAGGTTATACATGTGCAGTTATGCAAAACACAGTCATATTGTGAAAGACTAGCTATATTTCCCTCCATCCTATCCTGCTCTCTACTTATTCTATTTTCTCCTTTGACCCTCTCCCTTTTCAAAAGTGTCTGCTTCTAGCTACCTCCTCCCCCAATCTTCCCCCTCTTCTATCATTCCCTGCCCTTCCCTTTTACTTTCTGGGAGGGTAAGATATGCAATTGAATGTGTATGTTATTCCCTCTTTAAGCCAAATCTGATTAGAGTAAATTTGACTCATTACCTCTCATCTCTCCCCTCTTCCACTCCATTGTGAAACCTTTTTCTTGCCTCTTTTATGTGAGATAATTTACTCCATTCTATCTCTCCCTTTCTACTTCTTCCAATATATTCCTTTCTCACACCTTAATTTTATTTTTTAGATATTATCCTTTCATATTCAACTCACCTTGTGCCATCTAGCTAGCTAGCTAGCTAGCTATCCATCTGTCTATCTTCCTCAACTACCCTCATACTGAGAAAAGTCTCATGAGTTACAAATATTATCTTTCCATATGGGAATGGAAACAGTTCAACTTTAATAAGTCCCTTATGATCCTGTTTACCTTTTCATGCTTCTCTTGATTCTTGTATCTGAAAGTCAAATTTTCTATTCAGCTCTGGTCTTTTCAACAAAAATGCTTGGAAGTCCTCTATTTCATTGAAATTCCATTTTTTCCCCTGAAGTATTATATTCAGTTTTTCTGGGAAAGTGATTCTTGATTTTAATCCTAGCTCCTCTGACTTCTGGAATATCATATTCCAAGCCCTCTTATCCCTTAATATAGAAACTGCTAGATCTTGTGTTATCCTGATTGTATTTCCACAATACTTGAATTATTTCTTTCTGACTGCCTTCAGTATTTTCTCCTTTACCTGGGAACCCCAAAATCTGACTACAATATTCCTAGGAGTTTCCCTTTGGGGATCTCTTTCCAGTGGTGATTGGTGAATTCTTTCCATTTATATTTTACTCTCTGGTTCTAGAATATCAGGGCAGTTTTTCTTGATAATTTCTTGGAAGATGATGTCTAGGTTCTTTTTTGGATCATCATTTTCAGGTAGACCAATAATTTTAAATTATCTCTCCTAGATCCATTTTCCAGATCAGTTGCTTTTCCAATGAGATATTTTACATTGTCTTTTATATTTTCATTTTTTTGGTTCTGCTTTGTAATATCTTGGTTTCTTATAAAGTCACTAACTTCCATTTGCTCCATTCTAATTTTTAAAGAATTATTTTCTTCAGTGAGTTATTGGGCCTCCTTTGCCATGTGGCCAATTCTATTTTTTAAGGCGTTCTTCTCCTCGCTGATTTTTTGGACCTCTTTCAACATTTGGATTAGTTTATCTTTTAAGGTGTTATTTTCTTCAGTATTTTTTGGAGGGGGGTGTCCTCTAGCAAGCTGTTGACTCGTTTTTCATGATGTTCTTGCATCACTCTCATTTTTCTTCCCAATTTTTCCTCTACTTCTCTTACTTCATTTTCAAAATCCTTTGTTAGCTCTTCCATGGCCTGTGACCAATTCATACTTTTCTTGGAGGCTTTTGATGTAGTAGCTTTGACTTTGTTGTCTTCTTCTGGCTATATGTTTTGATCTTCTTTGTACCAAAGTAAGATTCTATAGTCTGAGTTTTGGCTTTTTTTAACGCTGTTTGTTCATTTTCCCAGCCCAATACTTGACTTTTTAACTCTTTGTCAAGGTGGGACTCTGTTTCCAGTAGGGGTGGGGGTGGAGATCAGTGTGAGTGTACTGTCCCAGGTTTCAGGGGTTTTGTATCAGTTGCTTGATCCCTCGCAGTCTGTGGGCCCAGAGCTCTGGAAGCAGTCACTGCTGGTGCTGCTGTTGCCACTGCTGCCACCTCTGCTGCCCTAGGGCTGGAGCCAGACCTCAGCCAGACCTCAATTGGATCACTATCCTCTTTCACCCTGTCCCACAGAGTTTTCCCACTGACCTTCTATTCTGTCTTTGGCATTTGCAGGTTCAGAAGTTTGCCATTGGTTCAGTCCCCTGAGACCTACTGGCTTGGCCCACATTAGACTGCACTCCACTCCCAGCCCAGTGTGATAGACCTTTCCTCTCAGAACCTTCCAGGTTGTCTTGGGCTGGATATTTGTTTCAGTCTGTCAGTTTGTGGGTTCTGTAGCTCTAGAATTTGTTTAGAGCTATTTTTACAGGTATTTGAAGGGGTTTGGGGGAAAACTCAAGCAAGTCCTTGCTATTACTCCACCATCTTGGCTCTCTCCCCCAGAACCAGGATTTGACTTTAGGTCCCTTGACTCCCAGTTCAGTGGAATCCTGCCCCTAATACTACCTGGATGACCTTCCAGTTCTAAATCTGTGAACCTATGAAAGGGACCAAAAAAAAGTAGAAGCAAGGACTTTTACACTGGGATATAGATAGCCAAGGATAAAAATGCTCTGACCATAGAGACTGCAACCCTAAGCAGGATCCCTTCCATGGTGGGCCACTGTTTTTTTTTTAACAAAGTCTTGGAAATAGAGTTAATAAGAGCTATAAGCAACAATTATTAACTCTTCTTTCCAGCAAATTTTGGTGCTCCTGGAGGGTCCCCTACTATATATTATTATCAGTGAGACTCACTTGGGACAAAGAATGGCCTCCTTTGGCTCAGAGTAATGAAGGCAAAGTCGAGATGAAGTGTAGCCTTGTTCTGGAGGCTTTTGCAGGTGACTCGACTACTGTGCCCCCTGAGTTCCTTAAGTCTCAGTTGATGGCTGAGACTTGCCAAGGGAGAGAAGCTGGGGACCTAAGAGTGCTTTCCATAACTCTGTGGGCACTTGAGTTCATTGATGAATTCATACCGTGACTTTCCAGCATTGGAAAATGAGGTGGCCTCACTTGTTTTCTGAGAACATGGGTCAGGCAACCTGTGGACTATGGAAATCAAAGGGACTTTCAGGAAATAGAGAAGAAATAGATGCTGGAAAAATTTCCATAACTTAATCCTAATTGCTTTCTCTGTCAGAGACTTCCAGGGTCCTGTGGGAGAATAATTTAACATAAAAATTATGGGGCTACTTGAAAGCCATGATCAAAAAAGAGCCTAGACATCATCTTTCATGCTGAACTTAGTTTCCTTCCAGATCTTCAAGCCTGTGATAAGATCCCCGCTTTATCTCTCCCTCCCTTGGATTTTCCTTGTATTCTTTCTTCTTAGTTCCTTTCTCCTTCCTTCCACTAATCCTTCTTCATTTTCTTCTCTCTCCCTCTTTTTCTTTACCTTTCTCTCTTCCCACCCTATTTCATTTCTGTCGTTTTTTCCTGCTCTTTTTTCTTTCCCTCCCATCATGACCAAGATTACAGGTGGGCAAGGTTGGCAGCTGCCAAAGGCAGAATGAGCAAGAGAAAACATTTAAAGACACCTTCAACAGGACTTTTTAATAAAATGCATCCATTCTGAATGCCAGAAAATCCTGCTCTCCATGGCAAGGCCATAGTTGGGAGCCTGGGCACCTGTGGTTATATAAGGGATACCGGGTTGGGGGACCCAGACTCTGATCCTCTGCTTGACTAACTTCCAAAGTTAGATACTTTGTCCTGGCTCAATCATCACTTGGTTCTTCTCTCTTTCTCTCCCCATCTCTGTGTTTTTCTCTTAGCTGACTACAATCAGGAACAAATGGATATAACTCTGCCTGGACCATCTGCCTGATGAGTCCCATGAAATGGCTGTCATTCTTTACTGGCAAGTAATGGCTGGAGACATATTCCTAAGATCTGGGCTTTCAACCAGCTTCATAACATTCTTCCTGTTCAGATTTCATCTAGAGTATAGTGTCCAGTTGGGAGCACCCCATTTTAGGAAGAGAGAAATTAGAGAGTATATAGAGGAAGATAGTCAGGATGGTGAGGAGACCAGAGACCATTAAGCAAGTTGTGTATAAGGTAACTCAGAGACTGGGAAGAAGGATGCTGCCCACATGTATATATTAAAATCAGCAACTTGAAACAAAGGGTTGAGGTTATTAGTGATGCCTCCCTGAAACATCCATCTGAAATTGTTCTTCATACTTTCCCTGTCCTTTTCATTTTCATGAGAGATCAAAGGATTGTGGGATTCTTACACTCAGTCCCAGACAACTCGGGTTTTTTTTTTTTGAAAGGTAATGCCTTAAGTAATTTTGATGAGAAATAGCCTGGTAATCAGAAACTGGTGGAAATCAAGGGGTAGTTTTATGAATTGCTCCTGGTGGACAGGAGGAGGTAAATTCAATTTTAGAGAAATGATTAAGCTGGAGATGAGAAGTGTCAAGAGAAGGGATCCCACTTGTTCACTTTAACCCTAGAGGGCAGAACCAGGAGGGGAAGGTGGAAGAAATGGCCAAGAGGCCAGTTTGGGCTGCCCTTGGGAAGGACTTGCTGGCAATGTGTTTTGTCCCAGAATAGGATGCTCTGCTTCAATGTAAAGGAAGGCACAGCACCTGCCAGGCAGATGAGCTCCAGGGTTGTAATGACCTCATTTCCTGCTCAGGTGCGTAGTCCAGGGAAAATTCTCTCATCCTAATCGAAGTACACCGTGTCTCAGTGTAGAAGCTGAGTAGATAGGCAAGAGGGAATGGCTTTGAATTTCTTTCCTGATAACGTAGTTTCACAAAGAAGAAAATACATTAATCTGTCCTTGTCTCCAAAGTAAACACTGTTATCAGTAGGTCTTTCCATTTACTGGAAACACTTGCTGTTCAGGAAGATACAAGATCCTGGCTTTTGGCTACAAAGCCAAGGAAAAAGAAACTGCTTTGTTACTTCTCAGCCTACAGTATTGTTTCAGGAAAATCAGTGGAAGTAAAATCCTAGGGTGGAGGGGGCCTGGGACTTCTTGGGAGTCCCCTTTCTTTTTCAATCTGCTGTCTGAACATCATCTGGCCCCTTCCTCAGGCCCCAACACAACCCATTTAATGTTCTACTTACCTAGCAGGTTGCCCACCCCAGGACACTAGACCCCAGCTTCTTTCCTTGTGTTTTATCCTCAAGCCCTTTGGCAGTATCTGGCCAAGCCTTGGGGAGCCTTCTCAGAATAACATGTTTAGAAATGATCAAGGACATGTTCAATGTTAGTTATTGGTTAGTGAAGGCAAAAATGCCATTATTTTTCCAATGAAGATCCAAGTCCTCTGAGATAGGTCTGGATTCCAGGCTAGGAACCCTCTTTCTGCCTCTGTCCTAGTGTATACACAGAAAGGGGGGGGGGAACTGGTGTGGATGAGCGAAGGGGCTTTGAACTAGACATTTCATGAGTGAGGAGGAAACGCTTGCCACCCGAGGATCTCCAGCCTTAGTGAGTTGCCTGGAAAGTGGAGTGTCACAGTAGGAATTAGAGGTGGGATGTGAATCCAGGTCTCTAGCTACTAAACCAAGCTGCCTCTCTCCATGCACATAATAGATGTTTAATTTGACCAGTTACCAAATGAATGAATAAATGACAGGGATATAGACCAATAGAAAAATCCCGTAGATTCCAGATCCCATTGCTTGTAACATGGAACCTTCCTCTTAGAGTTGGGGAGCTTAGCTGCTGACATGGAGGCAGTGGGTGTCAGTGGAAAGTACACTGAATTTGGAGTCAAATGACCTAGATTCAAACCCTTCCTCTGCCCCCTGTGACTTACCTTCTCTGAGGCTTAATTTTCTCACCTTTAAATAAGGGGGTTGGACTAGATGGTCTCTAAGGTCCTTGGCTCTAAATCTATGAGTCTGTGAAGTTTCCAATGGGTTTTGACCATCAATGGTTTGAGATGGGCCTTCCTCAAGACTTTCTTTGAAACATTGATGGGTAAGATGGAATTTGGAACCACTGATGTGAGTGCTGAAATAGGCCCTTTGAGGAGTGGAGAGTGAATGGTGGGTGAAAATATGGGGAGTGCTTTAGAGATTGCATTTCCCTGGGGTGTGGTTGAGGAAGCAGCTTGTGCCAAGGATTGGCCAATGGTTCCAGCCCAGTGCCTTACACTAGAAATCAAAGAATGTCTCCAAAAATGAACTAGTCAGAGAAAGGGGCTCTGAGTTCAGAGTCAGTTAAAGGTGGGAGTAGGAGGAGGCTCCACTGAGAGCCTCCAAGACATGGGACACAGGACAATGGTTACTAATGTCATTAGTAATACAAATATTTTAATATCTTGCTGAAAAGATTGGGGATGGGGTGGAGGCCATCTTTAGGATTTGAAATATTGTCAGGGAACAACAACTACAATAGTAGCTAGCGTTTATATATCAATTTAAGGTTTTTTAAAAATATATATATAATTTATTTATTTTTCAGTTCTCAACATTCACTTCCACAAGAACTTGAATTCAAAATTTTCTCCCCATCTCTCCCTATCCCCCACCCCAGGACAGCATGCACCCCATCCACCCCTTCCTCCAGTCTGTCCTCCCTTCTATTACCCACCTTTCTTCCATCCCCCTTCCCCTCTATTTTCCTGTAGGACAAAATAGATTTCTATACTCCATTGTCTGTATATCTTAATTTCCAGTTGCATGCTAAAACAAATTTTAACATTCGTTATTAAAGTTTTGAGTTTCACATTCTCTCCTTCCCTCCCCACCCACCCTCACTGAGAAAACAAGCAATTGAATATAGGTCACACATGCGTGACAATGCAAAGTACTTCCATAATAGTTATGTTGTAAAAGATTAACCACATTTCCCTCTGTCCTATTCTGCCCTTCATTTATTGAATTCTCTCCCTTGACCTGTTCTCCCACAATAGCATTTGCTTTTGATTATCCCTTTCCCCAATTTGCTGTCCTTTCTATTATCTTCCCTCTCCTTTCTCCTTCCCCCTTGCCTTCCTGCAGGGTAAAAAAGATTTCCATATTCAATTAAGTGTGTGTTATTCCCTCCTTAAGCCAAATCCCATGAGAGAAAGGCTCACTTATTACCTTTCATCTCTGTCCTCTTCCTCCTCCATTATAAAAGCTCTTTCTTCCCTCTTTTATGTGAGATGATTTGCTACCTCTCCCTTTCTCTTACTCCTAGTACATTCCATTCAACAATAAATTTTATTTTTTTAGGTATTCTCCCTTCGTATTTAGTTCACCCTGGGCCCTCTGACTGTGTGTGTGTGTATACACACATACATACACACACACATATACACACACACATACACACATACACCCATGTACATATACATACCTACACATATATATTATACATATATATATATATATATATATATGTATGTATGTATGTATATATTCCCTCTAACTACCCTAATACTGAAAAGGTTTCATGAGTTACAAATATCATCTTTCCATGTAGGACTGGAAGCAGTTCAACTTTAATGAGTTCCTTAAGGCTTCTCTTTCCTGTTTACCTTTTCCTGTTTCTCTTGATTCTTGTATTAGAAAGTCAAATTGTCTATTCAACTCTGGTCTTTTCAACAAAAATGCTTGGAAGTCCTCTATTTCATTGAAATTTCATTCTTTTCCCCTAAAGTATTATACTCAGTTTTGCTGGGAAGGTCATTCTTGGTTTTAATCCTAGCTCCTCTGACCACTGGAATATCATATTCCAAGCCCTCTTATCCCTTAATATAGAAGCTGCTAGATCTTGTGTTATCCTGATTGTATTTTCACAATACTTGAATTATTTCTTCCTGGCTGCCTTAAGTATTTTCTCCTTTACCTGGAAACCCGAGAATCTGACTACAATATTCCTAGGAGTTTCTCTTTTGGGATCTCTTTCCAGAGGTGATTGGTGAATTCTTTCCATTTGTATTTTACTCTCTGGTTCTAGAAATATCAGGGCAATTATCTTGATAATTTCTTGGAAGATGATGTCTAGGTTCTTTTTTGGTTTATGGATGTCAGGTAGACTAATAATTTTTAAATTATCTCTCCTGAATCTATTTTCCAGGTCAGTTGTTTTTCCAATGAGATATTTCACATTGTCTTCTATTTTTTTTCATTCTTTTGGTTTGTTTTATATTTTCTTGGTTTCTCATAAAGTTATTTGCTTCTATTTGCTCCATTCTAATTTTTCAAGAACTACCTTCTTCAGTGAGCTTTTGAACCTCCTTTTTCATTTGGCCAGTTCTGCTTTTTAAAGCATTTTTCTCCTCAATGGATTTTTGGACCTCTTTTGCCATGCATGTTAGTCTATTTTTAAAGGTGTTATTTTCTTCAGCATTTCTTTGAGTCTCCTTTAGCAAGCTGTTGACTCGCTTTTCATGATTTTATTGCATTGCTCTCATTTCTATTTCCAATTTTTCCTCCACCTCTCTTACCTGATTTTCAAAATCCTATTTGAGTTCTTCCATGGCCTGAGACCATTGCATATATTTTTGGAGACTTTTGATGTAGAAGCCTCGACCTTGCTGTCTTTCTCTGATGGTATGCTTTGTTCTTCCTCATCCAAAAGGATGGAAGAATATACCTTTCACCCAGAAAGTAAACTTCTATAGTCTTATTTTTTCCCTTTTTTGGACATTTTCTCAGCCAGTTACTTGACTTTTGAGTCCTTTGTCAAGTGGAGGGTATATTACCCTAGGCCTCAGAGGTTTTGTGCAGCTGATCTCTGAGATATATCTGTAAGTTCTCAGTTCCTCAATGGTGGCATAATCAAAGGAGAGGATTTTACTCCTCTCTTGGCCTGCATTCTTGTCTGGGAGCAACCACAAGCACTCTTTTCTGCCCTGGAACTGTGAGTAGAATTCCCTCTCCACAGCCACCACCAGCTCCACCACACCAGCGCCAGTGCTCTTCCTCACCTCAGGACCACCACTCAGGGCTGAGATCAAGATAAGCCCCTCAATTCCCCCAGGGTCTTTAAACCAAGGGCTCCAAAGGTGGATGCTGCTGCTACAAGGGCTGTTGCAGCCCTGGGTCCGGAGTTGGAGCCAGACCTGAGGCCAGACCCATGCCCCCCTCTAATCCAGGTGAAAGAGGTTTCTTACTGATCTTTGAAGCTGTCTTTGGTGTTTGTCGGTTGAGAAATCTGGGAACCGCAGCTGCTACCTGTGATTCCGTGCCCTGAAGCCTGCTCCAGTGCTGTCTGTGCCACACAGCCCACGCTGGGTTGTGCTCTACTCTGAGACTAGTGTGATAGACTCTTCCAATCAGCCTTCCAGGCTGTCTTGGACTGGAAATCTGTTTCACTCTGTCATTTTGTGGCTTCTGCTACTCTAGAATTTATTTAGAGTAATTTTTTAAAAAAATTTTATTATTTCATTTGTTTTCAGTGTTCTACAATCATTTCCATCTATCTTAGATTTTTCCCCTCTCTCCCTCCTTGAGAAGGCATACAGTTTTATATAGGTTCTACACATACATTCCTATTAAATACATTTTCCCCTTAGTCATGTTACATAGAAGAATTAAAATGAATGAGAGAAACCATAAAACAAAACAAAACATAACACAAGAGAAAACTGTCTGCTTCATTCTGTCATCCAATTCCATAGTTATTTCTCTTAATGTGGAAGGCATTTTGCCTTAAGAGACAATTGGGGATTTTTTAAGTCCTTGCATTGCAATGAAGTACTAAGTCTACTAGAAAAATTCCTCGCACACTGTGGTTGTTGCTGTGCACAAAGTTCTTTTGGTTCTGCTCTTTTCACTCAGCATGAGTTCATGTAAGTTTATCCAGGCCTCTCTAAAGTCTTCCTGGTCATCATTTCTTGTAGCACAATGGTATTTCATTACATCCATATACCACAATTTATTCAGCCATTCCCCAATTGATGAGCATCCCCTTGATTTCCAGTTCTTGACCACCACAAAGAAGGCTGCTATAAATAT
>CM053775.1:45148113-45165476 GCA_028658325.1 Potorous gilbertii
TTGCCTAGCTCCATTACAAATGGACCTTTACCAATGCAAAGCCATCCTCTTACACCTTACAATTGATTCTCTATGTGTGTTTGTCCTTCATTGCCGAAGAAGACCATGCCATCAGAGAAATGATGACATGAGTTGCACTTGACTTTGTTTTGAGTGAAGGAGGGCTGTGCAGGTCACCAACCTCACTTCTCCTCCAGAGCCATCTGGATCCAGTGACCAGATAGTCATCAGGATGACAGGAGATGACCCAGGATGAGGCAAGTTAAGTGACTTGCCCAAGGTCACACAGCTAGGGAGTGTCAAGTATCTGAGGGAAGATTTGAACTCAGGTCCTCCTGACTCCTGCACTGGTGCTCTATCCACTGCACCACCCAGCTGCCAATTGATTCTCTATATCACTGATCACAGTGGTTATTTCAAACATTTTCATCTCTCTTCAAGCCTCCCTTGGCACTTCAAATCCCAGTCTCTTAGCTGAGGACGTTGAAGGCCATTTGCCAAGACCTCTTTCTTCTCCCCTCCCCCTCCTTATCGTACATCACTCAGATGCCTTCCTCCACTACCTTTTCCTCCTTCACCCCTGTCTCACATGAAGAGGTGGTAAGGCAAGCTCCTCTGTATGAACACTTGATCCCATTCCATACCATCCTTGTCTCACTGTGGCCTCCAACCCCTCAGTTCTCAGACAGTAGACTGCCCCCTCTATCATCTCCACCCTCCCACTAATCTTCAGTCTCTCTCTATCTTCCAACTTCTCCCCTGTTTACTACCAACATGACAATGTCTCTCCCTTTCTTAAAAAATCCTCACTTGATCTGATCATCCCCACTAGGTATGGACACCTATCTATCTGCTCCTTCACAGCTAAACTTATCGAGAAAGTCATCTACAGTTGGTATTTCCATTTCTATCACTCTCTTCTAAACCCTCCCCAGTCTTACTCCTGCCCTCATCATTATACTGATACTACTCCAAAGTTGCCAATGATCTTTTAGTTGTCAAATGTATTGGCCTTTTCTCAATGCTGATTCTCCTTGGGCTCTCTGAAGTCCTGGATACTGTCAATCACCCTCTTTGCCTAGATACTCTCTTCCCTCTAGGTTTTCATGACATTGACCTCGCCAGATTCTTCTCCTACTTAAATGACCCCTCTTTGGTCTCCTTTGCTGGATCTTCAGCCAGGTCCTATCTACTAGCTAGGTGGAGGGGAACTCCCAAAACTCTCTCCTATGTCCATTTCTCTTCTCCGTCCATACTATTTCACTTGGTTGATCTCTTCAGCTCCCATCGTTTAAATGATCATTTTTACAAATATGAGTCCAAGATCTATTTATCCAACTCTAACCTCTCTCCTGACTTCTAATCTCACATCACCAACTGACTATTGTACATCTTGAAATGAATGTCCTGCAGACATCTCAAATTTAACATGTCCAAAACTGAACTCACTATCTTTTCCCCATATACCTAACCCTAACACTCTGTCTAATCTCCCTATTACTCCCTATTACTTCAGTCACACTGACTTGCCATCTTGGTTCCTCATTCAGAGTGACTCCACATATTTGCTCTACACAAGCTGTTTCTGCCTTCACACTGTCTCACATATACATCCTCTTATCTCCACTCATGCGTGTTCTTATCACCTCACACCTGAAACTATTGCAATAGCTTGCTGATTGGCCTCCTGACTCATTTTTTTCCTCACTCCAGTCTATTCAAGTATCACAATAATTTCTAAAAGGAAATGACAATGGAAACTTTGATAGTAGGGTTATAGTGGCCAAAGTGATATTTGTTAAGCATAGGTCTAACTATGTCACCTCCTCATTCAATGAATTCCTGTGCCTCCCTATAACCTCCAGGATCAAATATAAAGTCCTTTGTTTGACTTTTATAAGCCTTTCCTAACCTGGCTCCTTCTTACCTTTCCAGCTTTCTCATGCGTCCATCCTACACTTCATTGATTACTCTGCAATTCATTGATTGGCCAGCAACAGGACCTAGCCCAAGCCCCATTTAGTGGTCCTTGTTTGGGCCCTGATTGGTTCAGAGTTAGTGTAAATAGCAATTGTTTCTGTTTTGGCCAAAAACCTAGAAGATCTTCCCCTCCCAGATTGATTTTTTTTTTGGACTAGGTAATAGAAGCCATTGTCTGTCTCATTTCTTCCCTAGCCTTAATCAGTGAATGCATGTTGCCTCAATCAAACTAAGACCTGGAAAAGACCATAGCTTAAAACAGCCAAGGTCTTCTGCTACATCCAGGGTCAGCTCCTGTCATCCTGATCTATATCCTGCCACTGACCCAGATGGCTCCAGAGGAGAAAGTGAGGCTGGTGACTTTGCACTGCCCTCCCTGACTTAAATCCAATTCACTTGCATGTCATGGCATCACCTTCCTGATGAAATGGTCCTCCTTGAGAACAAAGGACAAGCAAAGATCCAGCGATACCAGCTTCCTCACTGTTTCTCCTGCAAGACCTCCTATCTCCCAAGCTGGGGCCTTTTCCCTGACTGTTCTGTCTCCCCTTTGTGGTCAGTTGAATAAATCATACCCAAAGAACTTGATTGATTAGCTTTCAATGTCAACACAAAGGTCTCCCCAGTGGAGTGCCACCAGGGGGCAGTTCTTGGTCCTGTCTTATAATCAAAGATGCTTGATTTAGAGCTGAAGGTGGCCTTAGGCATCAACTACTTCAAGGGGTGATAAGAGCAAGGAAAATGACTTGTCCAAAGACATGCAAGCAGCAAACAGCTGATGTGGCTTGGAGACTCAAATCTACACCTCATTTTTCCTGCTTTTTCTCTTTCTAGATTGATTTCCAAGATTTCCTCCCCATCTTACCAAGAGTGTATCCTCAACTTCTCCATAAAGCAAAGGTCCCAAAATGCCCGATTCATGTTGACTAGACTGAGGAGTCTTGAAAGTTTCATCTGTGTAGGCCATATATTGGGCTTTCTTATACTTCCTCCCAAGCTGCTGAGGATGACTATTCAGAAAATGATTTTTGGAATCTCTGCAAAGAAGGAAAAAAGATAAGGAGGTGACATGAAGCTGTCATCATAAGCCGTAAGGGAAAGATAAGAGACTGAAATCCAGTTTAGAAGCTCTGAGCAAGGCAAGCTTGTGTGGCTGACACAGAGTCATAGAAAGGAGGGCCGGAGGAGGCAGCAACACTAGCAGACAGGCCAAAGGCAGCAACCCCTCATCAGTCTTCTAACGCAGCTACTGTAGGTATTATTGCCCCCATCTTATAGCAGAGGAAACCAAGTCTAAGAGGGTTTGAGAGAGTCTGAAGTGATCTGCCAAGGTCACATTGGCACTAAGTGGGGGGGTCCTGGAACCCACATTCTCCACCTCCAAACCCAACACTCTTTTCATTATGCAGTGTTGTTTGCCACCCTGGAATGAGAAAGGGAAGGTGACAAAGTTGAATAATACCTGCTTGCTCTCAGCTGTCCTTGCACTTGTCCACCTGTTTTTGGGATACCTTCCAGGTATCTCCCAACCAGATGGAAATGATCCCTCAGCTGCAACAAGTTCCACTGAACCAAGGCTCTCTTATTCTGAGGCAATGGCAAGTGTCTTTGGAGCAGGGGACCAAGAGGGTAGACAGAGAAAAGGCCAGACTCAGGGTGGGAAGTGGACAGTGGGAGAGACCTATTGTGACCTACCTCTGACCTGTCCCAACTCACCTGACTGAGGGGTCAACAAGGGCTGCAGGTGCATAGTCCCAGTCCACTTCTTGTACCGCTATGTAATGAAGCCATGCTTTGGGGTGCTTCTTGGCCACTGATCGCGCTTGGAGGAAGGGAGAATCGCTGGCATCAGCCAACAAGAACACCTCTGTGTCCTGCTCATAGTCATCATAGTAGGCCTCTGAAGCACTCTCCCTCTGAACCTGGGGCTCCTCAGGACAGGATTCCACATGGACGTAGGCTTCCATGCCATCTGGGGTATAACAAGACAAATCTCTGTTAGCACAAGCCCTGAGAGCCTGGCCTGTGTGAGGACAGCGCACCTCCAACAAAACCCACACTATTTTTTGACCTCTCCTTTGACTCAACTGGCTGAGCTAATCCCAACTCCTCCAGGTTGGCCTTCCCATGACCTTTGTCTCTTCAACAGCTCAGATCTCAGTGCTCCTCCACCTGGCTTATTCCATCTGCTGGTCTTGTGGCTTCCAGTCTCTCTAATCTGGCCTAAGGGGCTTCCCCCTTCTCAGAGTGCATTTCAGTCTGCAGGGGTTCTTAACATGGAGCCTTAACTAAGCCAGGAGAGGGTCTTGGGGTGGAGTGCACCTCCATACTATTGGAGAAATGCTATTTCTTTCCTTTCAAGCTCATAAAAAGACTCCCCAGCGCTACAATTTCATGGCTAGTGAGGCAGGACGATGCTGTGGTTCATTCTATTTCTCAATAGCTTTTACCTCAAACAATATGCTGAAGTAACTTCCAGCTGAACAGAGCTAGCCATCTCAGCACATGCTCCCATATCACCTTCTCTTTTGAGTTCTCCCCCCAATCTCTGGCCCCAAAGTGGGATGCAGTCAAGTGAATTTGGCTTTTACCCCCACCCTCATTTTTCCTTATCATCTTTTCCTTGCAGGAATTTCTCCACCTTTACACCACATACCATGGAAATAATTCCCTTGCTTGGAGATTCCCCAGGTCCACACTCAGAGTCCCAATATTTTCCCTCTTCTGACTCAGTTAATGTGAACTATGTAATGAGCCAGACTGCAATATCACTTTGAGACCAGTAGGTGGTGCCACTGAACATCATATTCCAGGAGTGGTTCCCTGATGTGCTAGTACAAGGACATCTGTTGTCCCTTCACTTATAGATATTTCTGAATCTTGGCTACCTCATTAGAGGTTTTCTTGGTAAAGACATTGGAGTGGTTGGCCATGTTTTTCATTTCATTTTATAGATGAGGAAACTGAGGCAAAGAGAGAGCAGTGACTTGCCCAGGGTCACACAGCTAGTTAAGCCTCAGAGGCCAAAATTAAAGTCAGGAAGATGAATCTCCAGGCCTAGTACTGTATCCACTTCACCTCCTGGCTGCCCATAGTACATTTAGCACCTTTGAGATATAAGGGTGGCATCAGATTCTTGATCATAATTCAGCTGTAACTAACTCAATATGTGTCTCATCACTTTCTTGTTTTGAAGGAGAGATCAAGAGACTACGAAAAGAAGAGAGGAAAGAAAAAAAGTAAAAATCTGGGACCAGGTAGAGTTACTTCTTGTCTGTCTCCTGCTTTTGAGGTGGACCTCAGACCATTTGTAATTTTTCACAAATTAGCAGTTTTTCTTATTGGGGCTGCACTTGCTTGGGGCTCTGCTAATGGAGGAGGGTCATGGTTCAAAGCTGAACTGAGAGAAGGAAACGAGCCAATCTGGGGATAAGACAGGCACTCTTAGCCATGAGCTCAGTTTACCACAGATGGAGATGACAAGTTGAAGGGGACCAGAGTTCTCCTCAGCCATGCTCATCTCTCATTAGAAAGATTTGGGGGCTTCAGAGGATGGGCAAAAATAGGAACCTCAGTTGAATTCTGAGAAGCTTTGGGGCATCAGGGAATTCTACTACCTATAGCTTGATGGGCTCCTTTTCCCAAAGGTAACTTCTGAGTGCATGAGAACTTTCCACTCACCAGCAGTCAGCAGTGTGGGAAAACTTGGGGCTGGGTCTTGGACTACATTCAGAGAGGTCCGACTGCTAGGATTAGGAAGGTCTCCTTGTGTTCTGCCCTATCTGACCTCATCGAGAGGATTGTGTTCAGTTCTAGGTACCACATTTTAAGAGGAATATTGATAAGCTAGAGGAGGTCCAGAGAAGGACAGTCAAGATGGAAAAAAGGTCTCGAGACCATGTAGTAAGAGGGTCAGTTGAAGGAGATGGTCATGTTTAGTCTCGGAAAAGGGAAAACAGGAACATAGGAGCTGCGTCAAGCATCTGGAGAAGACAGACCAGGCTTGTTCTCTTTGGCCCCACAGGACAGAACCAAGGGCAAGGAATGTAAGATGTGAAGAAACAGCTTTAGACTTGACACAAGGAAAGACATTTTCTAACACTCAGAGCTACTCCAATGTGGCTGCTTTAAGAACTGGGATATTTCTCATCACTGGAGATGGCAAGTAGAGGCTGGACAAGTACCGGGCGGGCTGTTGTAGTAGTGGTTGACCTGGATTAGAAAGGGGCTAAGGTCTCTTCCCACTGTGAGAATCTGTGACTGTATCCACACCCCCCCATAACACACACCTCTACCCCTACCCCCCCCCCACTATGAGGTGACTCTCCTATTGTACATAGAGCTAGGCAGTAACAATTCTGTTTTCAGATCTTCTCGGGGTCCCCTAAGATATTACCATGTTGATGAGATGAGATCTGGCAAAACATCAGGAAGTGGCCAGTGTCCATAGGCAGTGTCTGGGCAGTGAGAAACGTGGCTGGGGAGATCTCCAGAGAAGTAAGGCGGTGATTTCTCACGAGGAACGTATGGCTTTCCAGAAAAATTGAGTGGACTTCAGGAGCAGTGCCCATCCCAATTACATGCCAATGGACCAACTTTCTGTGACACACTAGCAGATCTGCAAAGGATCATGCACTCAATCAACAAGCTTTTCAGAAGCCCATCCTCTATGCCAGGCAATGGGATGCCAAAGCCAGTGATCTTTAACCTCAAAGACCTTACATTAGAACATATGCACATGTAGCAGCATATTAGAAGACATATACAAAATGGACTCCTCTTCCTCTAGCCCTCCCCTTCTCTCCCTCCCCTTTCTCTTTCCTTTCTTTCATCACCCATCCCATCCCAACTTGACCCAGGCTGGGGCTCTTGTTCCAAGTTGGCTTCTAAGCCAGATCTGTACAACTTGGCAACAGGTAGGGGCTACAATTAAAATAGGCTAAACTTCGGGTCACAGATAGGTTTTTAGTGGCTCACTTTCTAAGTAAAGGTATGTCCATGATTAAACTATTTTGTAAATAGTTTATAAATAAAAATGAACTATTTTTCAAATAAAAGGGAAATTTTGATTAATATCAATTAATTACACCTATTACTAAAGACTTTTATCTATTACTATATTGTTCCTCTCAGACTAGAGACAGATCAAAGATGGTTGCCGCAGGTCACATGACAAACAGGAAAAAGTGGGCAACTCACCCCTCAAGTTCCATTATGGGCACAATAGTGAGGCATGGACAAAACCCTCATTACAACTTGACTTTCTTTTATATCTTCTACATTTTTTGTGGGCTCCCCAAAATCCTTTAGCAGGCTGCAAGCAGCTCACAGGCCATATGTTGTGCAGCCCTGTTCTCAACCAAGGTCAGATACCATCATGGTAGGAAGCTCCACTGAATTTTTGCCAAGGACCAAGTCCTATGGGAAGTACTCACAAAGAAGCCTGGATGTGGTTTCCACCTTCAGAAACTCACCATCCATAGAGGTATGCTAAAATCTCGACTTGTTCTAGTCTTTCTGATGCCACCCCCCCCCCCATGTCCACTCCCTAGCCACAAGTCAGTATAGTACATTTGTATGCCACCAGTATCAGAGGCGCATCAACAGGGAGTAAGATTTCAAAGGGGAACATGGAGGTCATGTACAAACCATCCCAATGATCAAAGGAACATAATTTACAATTTCCATCATATATTAACCAGAAATCACCACCTGATAGTTGGTACTTAATCAGGAACCACCATCTAGGCACTGTTCTCAAGGCCAGTGATATGTAAACCTCAGACAAATTTCAGACATCTAAAGGAAAAGCAGCAGATCACCGAATGGTGCTGATCATTTTAAGATGATGTGGACATGTTCACTTCAAAGTTTTACTGACAACTTGAAAATGATTTGGATATATTAATTAACCCCAAGGTGGCACAGGTAAAAAAGTTAGTCTGTTCCCCCTAAAAAATAACTTATAAAAAGCTCCTGTCCCCCAATCCTCTCCCCACCCCATTGGGTCCATGTGGACAAGTGCCCCCAACTTGAACCTGTGGTTATTTTCTGCCTCTCCCCCTCCCCATCTTCTTCCCCATGAAGACTGCCTGCTTTCCCGCTCCTATCCTGTGTCCCCATGTGCTCTCCCTCTGATTCCCCTTTTTGCCCCTGTGTCTAATTAAAGTGTGATTGCACCCTGTTTCCCTCTGCCAGTTGTGGTCTTTTCTGGTGAGTAATCAAAGACCCAGGCATATCTGCCCCCTTTTCAAAATTTCATAAATTATCAACTCCATCTCCCTACAAAGAGAACCATGGGGCAGGGCCATAAAAGGTAAATGTCACAGAAGGGCCCCATGATTGAGACTGGACCGCATTCAACTTCAGCATTTCTGTCCTTTGACCTTTCCTTGGTTTGCTTTCCTCCCTTCCTCCCTCATGACCTATCTTCCTTCCTTCCTTCCTTTCTTTCTTCTTCCCTCTCTCTTTCCTTGTTTCCTCATTCCCTCCTTCCTTCCTCCTTCCTTCTTTCCTTTCCTTTCCTCCTTCCCTCCCTCCTTCCTTCCTTCATTTCCTCCTTCCCTCCTTTCTTCCTTTCCTCCTTCCTCCTTCCTTCCCTCCTTCCTTCCTTTCTTCCTTCATTACTCCCCTTTTCCCTCCTTCCTTCTTTCCTAACATGGATTAAGCATTTACTATAAACACCGACTGAGCCCTGTGCTAAATAGAGAAGCCCAAGTGGCAGCAAGCTGGGCCTCCCTCTCTCCTGGTTCACTCTCTTGAGCCACAGAAAGGAGACCTCCCTTCCCTGCCCATCCCCACTTCCTGAAGTATTGTCCTTCCCCACCAAGGGACTAGTAGTTGAAACTCCAGACTGAGTTCCTGGCAACTTGGGGAAACACATGGAGAAAGAGGAATCAGGCAAGGGATGGGTAAGAAAGTTGGGTACCAATGTTAGCAGGTTCTAGGCAGACTCCCACCTCAGTGGTAGGAGGAGAAAGCTCAGGTCAGCTCAGGTTTGGGCAGCAGCTCAGGGAAACTCCCCAAGACCCCAAGTAGCCAATATTAAGAGGGTGCTGAGCCGGGAAGGCAGAAGGCACTCAAAATTATAGACTTACCTTGCCACAGAGCAAGAGGGAGAGCTGGAGAGGGCCAGAGAAGTCCCCTCCCAGGCTCTCATTCTCAGTGGAGAGGCTTGAGCATCCCAGAGCTGGGCAGAGGCTGCTCCTGGCCCTGGATAGGCCAAGTTAGGGGACTAAGATCATCACCACTCACATTTCTCACAGAGGCCCAGAGACTTACCTGGTGTCACCAAGCTAACTGGTGGCAGAGCTGGGACTTGAAGCCCGATTTGCAGCCTCTTGGCCCTGGGCACTCTCTCTACATGCTCTCTACCTAGGGAGCTTTATACTGGGCAACCCTAAATGCCAAGCACTGATTTGAGGATGCTGCCAAAACTTCGCTCAGCTGGCCCTTGCTGCCTCTCAGCAGGGCTGCACTTTACCTGGTCATTGTCCCCTTTGGTCTTCACCAAATCTCTCCCAGTCTTTCAAAAAACCCACTGCATTTGCCCCCATTCCATCCTCCATGCTCTCCTCTTTATAGCCAATGCCCTCCAAAAGTTGTTTGTGTTCACATTTCTCCACACTTTACCACTCACCTGAAGTCAAGGTGACTACCAATTTCTTGGCCTTTTCTCGGTCCTTATCTTCCTTAATTTTCTGTAGCTTGTGACCATTCTGAAGTCCCAGATACTCTCTCCTCCCTCATATTTCTCAGTCCTCCTCCTCCCTCTCTGACTCAGTCTCCTTTCCTGCACCCAGCATTTATGTCCTTCTCCCTAACAAGGATATCCACCAAGGCTCTATCCTGAGTGCTCTTCTTTCTCTACACCTTGTCTCTTGGTGATTTCATTAGAAACATAGGTTTAATTATGTCAATGCCAATAACTCTTAGGTCTATATAGTCTCTCTCTCTCTCTCTCTCTCTCTCTCTCTCTTTCTCTTTCTCTTTCTCTCTTTCTCTCTCACTCTCTCTCTCCTCCTCCTTCTCTTCCTCCTCCTCTTCTTCTCTTTCCTCTTTTCTCTCTTCTCTCTCTGTGTCTGTCTCTCTATGTCTCTGTCTCTGTCTGTCTCTGACTCTGTCTCTCTCTCTTTCTGTCTGTCTGTCTGTTTCCCTCCCTCCTTAGGTACATGGAGCTCAAACCCCATATCTCCAACATCACATCCCATAGACATTTGTAAAATGGGGGATTTGGACTAGAAGACCTCCAAAGTCCCATCTAGATCTAAATCTAGGATCTTCTGATCTCAAACTCAACCTACCCTACATGGCACTCATTCTCTTTCTCCCTAAACCTTGCAGACTCCTTCCCTATTTATGTGGAGAGAAGCAGCATCCTCACAGCCATTCACGTTCACAACCTTAGACATCCTCCTACGCTCTTCTCTTTCCCCCTTCCCCTCCCCTATATCCCATTGGTTGCCAAGTCTTGTGGTTTCTATCTCCATTACATTTCTCACATCACTCCCTTCTTTCGGGTCCTGTGACCACTGCCCTAGTTTAGGCCCTCCTCACCTATTGCCTGGACCACTCCAATAGCCTCCTGATTGGTCTCCCTGCCTCCTGCCTCTTCCTTTTTAAGACAGCAGCCTCCATCCAGATCTCCCTGAAGCCCTCACAGTTCTAACCCTGTCACTTTCCTGCTCAAGTGACTCAGCATTCACAATCTGGCTTTAGCCTGGATCACCGGCCATCTCCCCCTTTACATGGTCTACATGCCAGTCAGACTGGTCTATTTGTTCCCCAAATTCAGCAGCCCATCTCCCATGTCTGCCTTTTGCACTGGGTAGTGCCTCTTATAGTCCTGAGCTTTCTTCAAGAATCAATTCCTGTCTAGCTAGCTCCAGAGAAAGAACTGATGGACATGGAATACAGATAGAAGAAGATTTTTTTACTTTATGATTTGGGAGATGTAGGTCCGTGTTTTCTTTTACAACATAGCTAATATGAAAATGTTTTGCATGACTACACATGTGGAATCTATGTCAAATTGCTTGCCTTCTCAAGGAAGGGCAAGGGAAGGGAGGGAGGGAGAGAATTTGGAATTTAAAACTTTAAAAAATGAATGTTAAAAACTTTTGTTTACATGTAATTGAGAGCAATAAAATTAAGTAAAAAGTAAAGGTAAAAAAAGAATCAGTTCATGTGGCAGTTGCCTCTTACAGGAAGCCTTCCTTGATTCCCCATGGCTGCTAGTACTCTCTCCTCTAATTATGTTTCTATACTTTTCTGGGAACATTCGCACTCACTACCGGAACATAAGTTCCTGAAGGGCCAGCACTGGTTTTGCTTTCTCTTTGTCCTCCCAGTGCTGAGCACCAAACTACAACTTAGAACAAGTGTTCATTGGCTTGAACTGGAATAACCTCTGAGGGCTCATGGGAAGGTTCTTACTTACCTGGCAAAGATCCATTCACATAGCCATTGATGGTGTGAAATTTAGAGTACAATTTTTTGGACTGGTACACCTGAGCCTGTGTCTTGGACACATTTAATTCTGAATACCAACTTTTCCCTGGGGATAGAGAGGGTAGAAAAAAAAATGCTCATTAGCTTTCCTTGGCCCCTTCTGCCCGAACCATCTTTCCTTCCAGCAATACCAAGCCTTGGTGACACAATTCCAAAACATGCAGACAAAGGATAAATTTTCATTCCAAATCAGAGGAAACAAAGCCTAGTCCAACCCCTGGCCCCATCTTGAGTCCTTGTGGGACCTCTTGGGACATCAGTCAGCAGACAGGCTCCCCCTTCCTGGAGCCCTTCAGGAGTTAGAAGAGATCTCAAGGGGAGTCCATTCAATCCAGTTCCTGAACAAGAATCCTCTCTATGACATATACCAAAGTGGATATCCAGCCTTCACTTAAAGTTCTCCAATTATGGCAAGCCCTCCACCTCCCAAAACAATCCAGGAGTAGAAGCTCTAAGGAGTCAGATTTCAGGTCACAGATCAAACAATTAGAGTTAAACTAAAGTGGGATGGACTGCCTTGAAAGGCTCTTTTTGGGGAACTCCTGGCTTCAGAATGATTATCAATAGTAAGTGTTGGTCTTTCCCTCCCAGATGCATTTACTTATTTTTTTCTTTCTTTTGCTCATTGAAGGGGCCACTCCTTGTTAACTTCTTAAAGAGGCCTATTCACTGAATGGGCATTGCCTCATTATAAGTGAGTACCTCAATAGGCCAAGGTCTCCTATTGCATCCTGGGCCTTCTCCAGTCATCCTGATGAATATCTGGTCACTGGATCCAGATGACCCAGGAGGGAAAGTGAGGCTGGTGACCTACACAGCCCTCCATCACTCAAAACAAAATCAAGTGCAAGTCACATCATCATTTCTCTGATGGCATGGTCTTCTTCGAAAATGAAGAAGAACATAGAGAAAGACAAACCCATTTTGACTTCCATCGGGATATTTCCAGCACTATGCTCCCTGCCCTGGCCACAGGAGTCTCTGGTGGGAGGGGTGAGCACTCCACATCACTTTGTGAGCACTTTACATGTGCATGAGCAAAGGTAGGGTGTGGGGCACGGAGGGGTAAGGATTAAAAATAATACAGGGAAATAAAGGTAATGGAAAAGCAAAAGGCAGCATCACAAAACAAAATAAGGAGAACTTACTTAGGACAGGATCAGGAAGTCTACACCAGAGGAGGAAAGAAGTCTTTGGAGTGGGCCCATTCACTTCCTACAAGGCTTGAGCTTGAACTTGGGCCCTGGAGCCATAGGTATTGATACTGATGGAGGAAATAGCATGTTTGGTACCTGAAGCATTCTGCTGGAGGAAGCTGGGATTTAGGACTTCACTGGAGTTTGGAACTCTCATCAAGAAAACTCCCTCTATCAACAAGGATGTGCTACTGGTGGAGATTTCCTCCCTCAATTCCTCCCCATCTCTAAGTACCCTTTAAGTCCCTTAGGAATAAGTTCTTGCCTTTTTTAACAGCTTAATGACCCCACTTGATTTGAACTGCGTGCCTTGTTGGTATTTTGGTCACAGCCCAAATATGTTCTCAATAAGTTGCCCTCTCTTCTGAAAGAGGAAACCCAAGTGACTCAGAATGCGTCTCCATACTCTAGGTCTTAGGGGACAATGAAGTATTCTGAAGAAAATGGAAGCAGGGCTTCAATGGGGATCTGAGTTGAGGAAGAGGAAACTTGACCCTTGTCAGGAGGTTGGGGAGTGGAAAAGTATTTTCCAGAAGAGAAAGGGAATGAACAAGAAGATCTGGACACTTGGAACTCCAAAACAGGAAGAAAAGGAAGCTGGGTGTTCTGAAGGCCTGGTTGAGTCCAGGTTCTGAAACCATTGGGTAAGAGCTCCTTTAGAGCCAAGGAAGAAGCAAAGGGTAGTGGAGGGTGGTCAGGGGTCACTGATTCCTGAAGGTGCAAAGGGATCTTTGTCAATCTGATAGGGGTAACACAGAGAGGCCTGCTATCTTCCTGGGACATGTAACTAAGAGTTAACAGAGAGCCTCCAAGACAGAACACATGTCTGCTCCCCATTTGGGGTGATTCCAATGGGCATTGCCAAGAGGTACCCCCAAAGCCTTCCACTGAAGATTTTGGGGGGGTCACACCATCCAAGTCAAGGGTTACTGAAGAGAAAAAATGTATTTGAGAAGTGAACCACTGGCTAAGGAGGCAATGATGTCTGAGAGAGGGATTTGGACCTCTGGACCCCAGCCTAAAATATAGGGAAAACAGATTTCTGGCTGATATAGTTTTTTTTGTTTTAAGTTTCTAGGTTTTCAAAAATTGAATGCACTATCGAGAGAAAATCCAATCCCCATCACAGCATTGGGGTTGTTCCAGCAGAGGATGCCCACTGATCAGGGATCACATAGAAAGGATTCTTGGTCAGGCCAGGGTTGGGCTTGAAACCTCCAAGGACCCTGACAGCTTGGGGATCCTGGGATCTGGGTCTCTTCGGGCTCAGAATGACTCTGAGTGATGGAGCCCAATGCCTCAAGCCCTGGAGGCTTCCTTCATGCCAACTCCTCATGGATTCTCTGCCCCAGTAGCTACTTAGGGGTCTTCCAATGGCAAGTCTTGAACAACATTCCCTCAAGAGTTGCAAACGGCTGTCTGCTCACCTTCATCAAAAACAGCAAAAAGCAGCACAAAGTCTTGCAAGTGCTGTGTCCCATCTCTTTCTAGACTTCCTAAAAGAGAGAAGGGAATTGAAATGAGGCAAAGAACTCTCCCATCAAAGGACAGTGGAGCTAGGAAGCCTCTTGCTGCTCTTGAGTCTTGTGGGGAAATGGGGCAGGGGGACTGAAATGTCTACATTGAAGACAATCATTCATTTCTTGCCAGGTTATACATAACCCACACATGGCAACTTGGCTGAAAATAATGGGTGTCATAGGTGGGCCAAGTCATGGATGTTTCTGACTCCTGAAAGCACTCAACCCAAGAGGGCAGCCATAGTCCAAACGTGGGCATGCAATCATAGGGAGCACTGGGGGCAATAGAGTGCATTCTCTAATAAGGGATTTTCTCCAGTTTACAAAGGATGAGGAGGGAAGGGAAAGATGCTTCCTTCTCCTTCTTGAGGTCTCAGTTTGCTCCTGCTCATTCTCATAGGAACAAACCCAGGAAATAGGAATTCAGAGCATCCAAGGTCAGACTGTGGCTCTACCACTGAGGCTCTAGGTGACCCTTGAAAAGCTGCTTAACCTCTCTGAGCTTCAGTGTCTTCCTCTGTCAAAGGAAGGACATGGACTAGATGCCTCTTAAGATCCCTTGAAATGTCTGATCCCTTCAGTAAAGGTGTCTTCTGTGATTTTCCTGGGCTACCTTTCCCTGCCCATTACCCTTCTGCACCATCCACCTTTCCCTCCTTCCCCCTTACCTTCTTTACAGACCAGCAGAGCCCCAATCAAGCCTGTGTTCAGGTCCTTCACAGTGTCAACGTGGGACAGATAAGAGTAGGTGAGACATGGTGGGTCATGGTCCATAGGGCTGTTCTCTTTTAGGACATGCCAAACATACGTGTAGCTGGCACCTGGGGCTACTTTATCATCTTGCTTCTCTATGTAATTAGTCTGGTCGTTGTACCCGGCCCCTAAGGCCAGAAGAAGAGGAATGGTTAGATTCAGGCCAAGCACAATCCAAATTCTCTGATCATTCCCAAGCACAGTGAGTAAATAATAGTGAATGACATTCTCGGTAATGTAGTGAAACTTTACAAGTGGGGAAAGAAGCTGACAGTGATGAGTCAGAATCCAGCCCTAGTTGTGAGAGTTCAGACGAGACTAAGTAGGGATTGAGGTCTCGTGTTTGATTTGCCATGTCTAACCCTGCTTTTCTGGCTATGGGTTAGTAACCAGTAAAAACAGTCCCACGTGAACTTCACAGATACACCTGAAGTGAACTCCACTCCAGTTGTGGCACCTTTGGAAGCCCTTAACAGTCTAGAAGACACACTTCTCAATCCACTTTGGGGATACCATCTATTCTGGGAGAGTCCACATCTCCAAACTCTACTTACATGAATGCCACCACAGGCATCAAGTAGACCAGAGGATAAAGATAAATGATCCATTACCAATCACAATGCCTTCCCCACCCCACCTAATCAGAGCCCACAACTGCCAGCAGTGAGAAGCCTGCCTGCCTCACTTACCCTCTGAAGCCTTCCAGTAGGATATCCCAACAGCGTGGAGGCTGACTGGATGGGAAGCCATGTTCTTCAGTGTAATAACCACAGTGTCATAGACTTCAGCTCGAATGGTGGGACCCAGGAGACCTGAAAGAGGGAGACACTGACTCCCATCCCAACTCTTGCGGAGTTGCTATTTAAAAAGGGGGATGACCCCAGGGACAACGAGGAATTCTACAGACCAAGTGAAAAAGATACTTTCCAAAGAAAGCTCTGAAATGAAGGGCAAATGCACAGGAACCAGAAATGCTAGACCTCCACATATTGGAAGACTAGCCTGGCACATTGGCTGGTTGTGTTATTAGCTTTGTCTCAGGTCTGGGATGGTGAATGTAATGGAAACTTTTCATTTTTGATTTTCTTTTATCCTTCCTGCAACTTTTGGTTAATTAACCTCACCTGACCAAAATCTGTCCCATGAGATATGAAAATTTACTTAGAGTCTTAAACATTCCTTAGCTAAGAAGCCAGGGGAAGAATTTCAACTGTTCCTGACTCCCTGGTGACATGTTAATTATTCATCTCATTAAATTATTTGTGTGTTTTTTAGCAGCATTTTTCCCAATTATATATAAAGGAAATTTTTAACATTCTTTTTTAAATAAAATTTTGAGTCTCAAATTTTCTCCCTCCCTCATTTTCTTTTCCCCTTACTAAAACGGTAAACAAGTTGATGTAGGTTATACATATACCATCACGTAAAACCTATTTCCATATTAGTGATGGGAAAGAAGAAACAGTTTGAAAAAAAGATACAGTTTGCAAAAGGATAAAAAACACACAAAAAATGAAAATAGTAAACTTCGATCTCAATCAGCTTATTTGTGAATCCTCTAAATGTAGCTTAATCTATAATCTTGAAGATGGCGGAGTAGAAAGACTCACATTTGCTAGCTCTGAACCCACAGCCCATGGATTCCCTCTAAAGGGAGCTCCTGACAAGTTCTGGAACAGTGGAAGCTGCGCAGAAACACAGTGAAGGAGATTTCCGTTGCAGAGAGCCCTGAAAAACCCACTGCAAAGGTACCCTGGATGGGAGAGGAGTCCTCCCCTCCCCCGCCCCGGCCACGCGGCACTGAGAGGAGTGAGCAGATCCAAGCAGGCATCAGGGACCAGAATCTCCGGCAGCTGCGAAGGTCCCTCCACCCACAGACGCACAGGTCAGTGAGAGAGACGGGCTGAGAGAGGAGTGGGGTATCTCCGGGACTCGGACCCCCTGGGAAGCGGCAGCCACAGCAGAGGCAAGGCGGAGGCAGCTCTGCCGGAGACTCCCTGGGCGGGTGGGGGCTCCATGGCGTCTCCATTGCAAGAGATTTCTGCATAAACCCCCTGAGGGAACTGAGCCTGAGAGGCGGCCCTGCCCCCACCTGAGAACCAGCAGATAAGCTCCCACTGAAGAGCAGTCAGGCCTGCCGCCAAAAGCCCTGAGGCTGGGGAGCAGCATTTGAATCTCAGACCCCAAGCACTAGTTCAGGCAGACCTAGGCTGGGGTGGAGAGGACTCTCATAAGTCAAGTAATTGGCTGAGAAAATGCCGAGAAAAGGGAAAAAAACTAAGATCATAGAAGGTTATTTTCTTGGTGACCAGAGGATTGCGCCATTCCTCTCTGAGGACGGCGAAGAGATATGCTTACTATCAGGTAAAGACATAGGAGTCAAGGCCTCTGTATCCCAAATATC
>CM053775.1:45165976-45199141 GCA_028658325.1 Potorous gilbertii
CCATGTTTTTCGTCCAGGAGATTTTATTTGGTCTCCTGAACGTGTTTTCTCAGGTAGATTACAGAAGCCAAATGGAAATTCACTTAATAGGTTTAGTCATTAGATATGCCACTTAGGCAAAAGAAAAGAAAGATTAAAAACCATCTAGTTTGAAACAACTTACTGAAAGCAAAAATGTTTTTGTTTCAATGTAAACTTCAAAAATGACCTGTTTAAAATAAACATGTTTTAAATGCAGATATTTTGGTCTGGTACTGAATGGTCTCTTCATAAGGATTTCCTTGATTTCAGCAGCTCATTAATTATACTGCATAATGGAGTACCTTCCAGGGAGGTAGGGTCATATAGTGGGGAAAGCGCTGGGTGGTTTGAAGTCACAGGGCCTGGGTTCAGATTCCAGCCTTGGACTAAAATGAGGGAGTTGGATTAGATCAGTGGTTTGTTCTCCCAAGGGTGGTCCAGGGATGCCTGGGGTTCCCTGAGACCTTTCCAGGGGGTCTTAGAGGTTAAAACTATTTTTATAATCCTGAAGTAATGTCTAATATGGTCAATGTCGTTAGATATAGTCCACATAAACCAGAGGTTTTTAGGCGTCCTCCATAAATTTTAAGAGGGTAAAAGGGATCCTGAGAATAAAAAGTGAGAGAACTACTAGACTTGATGATCTCTCATGTCCCTTCTGGCTCTAAATCTATGATTCTTTCAGCAGCTTCTCACAAACATTGATCTTGATGAATGTTTGTGAGACATGATAATGTTGTGATGAAATTTTTTTATCACTTCAATGAGGCTCCTCCATCAACCTAGCCATGCTTTTTCAATCTGTAATTCTTGTCTATTTTTCAACAAATCCTTTATGGATAATCTGCACAATGTGCTAGAAATTATTTCCATAAATAATGGATGCCAGTACAACACAGGTTAATTCATTTTCATCACATGACTAGTCCACCTTTTCCAATCATACATGTCTTTGATGCCATATAGTTATCCACCAGTCATCTGGAAATATGCCATAGCCTACTTCCACCTACCATGCATCTTTCCATTACCTTTTTGAAGCATCTGTGATTTTGATTATTTTGAGCTTGTTCTGTTATGTGATTTGTAGTCATGTAGTAGTGAGAAAATTGTTGGTGGTATGGTAGAGAGAGTGCTTCATTTGGTCAGGAAGCTCTGAATTCAAATCTTGCCTCAACCACTTACTAGCTGTAGCTGTGTGACCCCAAGAAAATCACTCAGCCTCTCAGCCTCGGTTTTATCATCTTTCAAATGGGAAGAATAATAGTACCTATCCAAAAGGAATGTTGCGAGTGTTCAGTGAAATAACATGTAGAGCAATTTTCAAACCTTAGAGAACCCTATAAATGCTAGCTATTATTATCATGATGGGTTTTTGCAATTTGGGATTTTTGAAAATGTTGCTCATTTCCTCAAGTTAAAACCAGCTCACTATTCAAATCTGGAGCAAGATTGTTGGTCAAGTTGCAGTACCTGTCTGTAGTAACTCGGTGGACTTCCAACCACATTTCATAACCTAAGCAATGTCCGTTTTTCAATCACTTTTAAAAATTTTCTCTATTATTTGCTAAGCCATTGTCTCTGTGAATAGCTTTAGCTTTTATTGAGAAATCTCTAGTATTCTGGGGCCAGGCACAATGCAATAGAAGTGTCTCAGGGAGCAATACTCCCCCAAGTATAGCTGGAACGGTTAAAAATGTAATTGGGAAATATTGAATAAAATAAATAAAAAATAGAATTGAACACATACAGCTCCCATTTCTAGGTGAGTTTGACCCCACTACAATACAGTATTGTTGACAGACAGGAGCTTCTGAAGAAACTCACCATTTGGCTGTAAGAAATCCCTTTTTTAGTTGCACTGTGAAACATCATGACCCTATCAAACACCTTTGGCAAGCGTATCTCCTCTTTTTATATTCTGCTTCATGACAATACTCTAAGGAATATTAAAATCCTCTCTCTGAAATATCAACATATCCCTGAGAGTCACCTTGTGGAAGGTAAACCTCAATCTTAAGGCTATGTTTTGTTTAACTAAGGCAAATGACATTTTTTCCCCCTGATCAGACAGTGAATGTAGCAGGGTTTTCTTTTTTTAATTCTGCCTTAGTCACTCATTATAAGTCAGCTGTGAAAAACTGCAAAAGTACTTATTCTCCTGTTTTCATCCCAGTACATAGACTACAGAGAATAAAAAAAGTAGACACTAGTTAATGACTAACGTCTTAGTTATCCATTTTTGGTGGTCCTACTTTCCACGATCTTTTTTACATTCTTTCAGAATATTCCCATTTCAGAAGTCCTAAAGATGGGTCCCTGGCTACCTTTCAAATCACATTGTCTCTAGATCTTTTCATCTGGTATTTGGTCAGATCTAGGCACTTCACAGCTCCATATTCTTAAGTACCATGTCTACTTTCTTCTACAACCCTTGGTGAAGAAGCCAAATGGTCTGTGGTCATCAATGATGAGAATATATTGTCATGGAAACTTGAAAACCTCTTCCATTTCGCACCTATTTATCATTCTTTCAGTTTTCATCATGAAATTCTAGGTCTGGTTGGCTCTCAAACTAAGATGTCTGCCGAATTATTTTCTCCACTGTCTTTCATTTGTTTGTGAGATAAAAGTTAAACCATCTTCTCTTGAATGTTTTTCAAATGAACCTCTTTTAACTTTTGTAGCCTTTTAGAAGTGTATCTCTTCATTTTCTTGGTAAGGAAATCAAGTATTTGTGTTGACTGTTAAAATTTGCTAAAATTCTCTTAAGGAATCATGGTATTTGGTGACAATGGCTTTACTTTCATCAGTTTCCTAGTTTTTTAGTCAACTGTACGCAGTGCCTCCTCATCTATATCCTAATTTTGCATTAATTTTGATTTTTTCTCTAACTGGTCTATTATCAGTATACAGACAGCTGATTCTAAAATTACTCCTCCATAGGTAAGCCATTTCGTATTAAAATAACAATTTCATTTTTTAAGAAAATCACTCCTCCCACTGCTAGTACCTTCCAACTCTTTGGGAGGCAATGTGGTATGGTGTAAAGAGTTCTGGTATTCCATGAAAAGCTTTTCCATTGCCTTTGGGCATATGATGAAACTAATTCTCCCACATCCTTTATCTGTGCCCACCCCACCCCCCAATTTTAACTCCTTTCAAATAAAGGAGTTGGAAATCTGTAAGCCATCATTTTAATTGGCTGCATCATGTATGTGTGTTTCTGGTTTCACATATAGGAATTATGTCTATGGATATGGACCAGTTTGTCTAGTGTATTAATTTGTTAGTTATTGGACAAAGATTTCACATTTCAGTACCAACAATACTCATTACCCATTTTTTAACACCTGCTTCTTTTTATGCCATTGTCACTACAGTCTAGAAGGATGTGGCAGTACAGGGCTCAGAGTCATTTTGTATTTATTAGTTTCATGGATTTCAGTGGCCAAAATATTCATTTGGAAGGTCAGAAGGTCAAGAGTATTCCAGACATAGGAAGCCATGTGAGCAAAGGTTGAAAGGAAAATCTGGAATCTATTCTAGGGAACGAACAGGTGAGTAATCTGTTCATTAAGACCTCCACAAAGGTTTCTTTCAACTTTAAGAGTCTAAGATTTCACAGAATTGCCACCAGAAGGTTTCTTATGAGAAATCTAATCCTCTCCCTACCCACAAAGGAATCTCTACTCTGACATATCCAACAAGATGTAATGGTTATCTTAGAGAAATGTAAATCCAAACAACTGAGGTTTCACATTGATAAAGGTGACAAATGATGTCATTTGTCATGAAAGTCATTCTTGGAGGGACTGTAAAAAGACAGGCACACAAATACATTGTTGATGGTGCTATGGATTGGTCCAACCTTCTAAAACACAATTTAGAATTTTGCCCTCAGAGCAACTAAAATGTCAGTACCCTTTGAGAGATCCCACACAAGGAATGTCCTTCCAGTGAGGTCAGGCACAAAGAAAAGGCTCATATGTACCAAAACATTCAGAGCAGTAGTTTTTGTAGTATCTAAACATTAAAAACAATCTAAGCACTTAGTGATTGGGAAAGGGCTAAGGAGATCACACACAAATAGAATATTGCACCTTAGGAAATAACAAATATAAGGCATTGGGAAAACTGAGAAGATGGAGAGTAGTAAGCAGAAGTGAGCCAGATGATACCCAGCGACTCCAACAATATTAGACAAAAAGAAAAAGAAACAGAATTGTTGTATGAAGCTTGGCATAAGAGAAGACTTAAGAGAATACCACTTCCCTTCACTGCTGAAGTGAGTACTTTTGGAAGTAGAGTATCGAATTTAGTATCAGATTCAGTCTGTGTGTTTCTTTTACTCTGAATATTTTTTCTTTTCTAATTTTTGTTAAAAGAGAAGGCTTAATTCCTGTGGGGGAAGAGATATTTGGAAATGAGTCATGGAAAAAACAAAAGAATCCAAAGATTTAATGGTGGTAGAACATGTAGTATGCCATACTTTACCTATTCCTGTGGTTGTTCCCCTGAAGTTGGATTTTTTAAAAATTCATGACTGGTTGTAAAAGAAACTCATGCTGCCTGTGCTAACAGGCATAATTTGAAGTTTTTATTATATACTTAATCATTAATAAACAATCAAGTAGATGTATAAAACGGGGAACAAAAATCATGCCTTACTGCTCCCAGCAATAATAAGATAGAAACAAATAACAAAAGAATATTCTCCAAGCTTATCCAAAGTTCTGCCACTTTTATCCCCTTTATACCAGGAAGCAGAGTGATAGAAAAGATGTACCTGTTAGTGGGAATGAGAGGATCTGAGCTTTAAAAACAGGTTAATTTCAGCATCGAATGATGATTTACCAATGTTTCACCACTAGGGTTTTTGTTAATAGGCTCTTCTTTTCTTCTCAAAAGGCACAGCTTAGATTCCAGTAATCAAGGTAAATGAAGGATAATGAGAGTTCATGTTTCTTTCTATAGCAATAAAGAACTTCATGTACATTTTCTCATTTGACAGATGAGTGGGGCTCAGATGAAATGAAGGAATCAGAGAGGTGACTGAGACCAGGATCACACAGCTAGGAAATGAAAGGCTGAATTCCAACTTTTGTCTTCCTGACTTCAAGTCCAGTACACCAAACCACATGATCTCACAGTGATGATCATTGAGTGAGAGTCTGCTATGGGTCAGGCCCTGGGCAAACCACTGTGGTTAAAAAGAAAAGCAAAAGGAGGGAGACAACAGGCAAAATACTGTATCAACAACAGGGTCCGTTGGATTGGGCTCTTCTAGGGAAGCCATTAGCAGTCTGGGAAACGAGAGTTGGGATTTTAGCTGAGACTTGAAGGAGGCCAGGAGATAGACATGAGGTGAGAGACAGCCCCAGGCACGCTGGTGAAAATGGGAGACCAGTGTCCTTGCCCCAGAGCATATGGAGGGGAATAAAGTGTAAGAAGACTGGAAAGGTAGGAAGGGGCAGGTTGTAAAAACTTTAAAAGCCAAACAGGATATTCTGATTTTGTAAGCTGGGGGAAGCCATCATAGTTTCTGTGTAAGGACAGTGACAGGATCAGATCATAGTGAATAGAGCACATTTGTCCTCAGACACTAGCTATGTGACCCTGGATAAGTCATGTAACCTCTGTCTGCCTCAGTTTCTATAAAATTGGGGTCATAATAGTTCCTTCCTTCTAGGGTGATTGCAAGGATCAAATGAGATGTGTAAATGCTTTGCAAATGTATGTAAAATTCTAGCTATTCAAAGGGGGTGTGGAAGTGACATGGTCAGATCAGCTCTTTGGGAAAATCACTATGGGAACTTAGCAGAGGATGGACTGCAGTGGGGAGAATACATGAAACAGGGAGACCAGCATGAGGTGATAAGGGCCTGCACCAGAGTGCGATGTATCAGTGGAGAAAGAGGTTACAAATCTCATAGGTAGGAAACCCCAGACCTTGAAAACAGAGTGAATATGGAAGGGGGTGAGAGCAAAGAATTGAGGATGACCCTTGGGTTGTGAGCCTGGAGAACTGGGAGGATGGGGGTACTTTGCACATTAATAGGGAATCTTGAAGGTGGGGGACAGTTTAGGGGGAAAGATGGGTTTAGTTTTGATCATGTTGAGTTTAAGATATCTAAGGGACATCCAGTTCAAGATACCTACTAGGTAGTCAGAGACATAAGATTAGAAGTCAGGAAAAAAGTTTGGGCTGGATAAACAGATATGAAAATTTTCATCATAAGAGGTAGTAACTGAATCTATGGGAGCTGATGAAAGTATAGAAAGAAGAAAAACGGTTCAGGGTACAGGTCATTAGAGTTGGCAATGAAGAGACCATTAGTAACTGGGGAGAGAGCAGCTATGAGACCAGAAGCCAGACTATAGAAAAGAATGAGAGGAGAGAAAATGGAAGCATTCCATTGAGTTGAGCCATGAAAGAGGAAAGATGGATGGATGGATGGATGGATGGATGGATGGGGTGGACTAATCAAACGAAAGTTTTTTGAGGATGGAGGAGACATAAGCATGTTTGTAGGCAGTAGAGAATGAGTCAATAGACAGGGAGAGAGTGAGGATGGTGGAGGGAACAATCTGCTAAACGAGATGAAATGGGATGGAATTTCGAGTAGAAGGGTTAGTTTTGGCAAGGAGAAGTGCTGCCTCCATATACGAGGGATAGTGGGGGAAGGTTCTGAGTAGTGTGATGAGGAGGAGGGGAAGCTGTAGTAGGTTTGAGAAAGGATGAGAAGGTTTTTGAATCAATTAGGGAGCTGGAAAAGGATTGCTTGGCTGCAGTGAAGGCCCAGTTGAGATAGAACTTAAGGTAGTAATGGACTAGTCGACAGAGTTTCATGATTTTCTCCAGGTTTATTCAGAAGCATATGAGTAGGAGTGAACACAACCCCAGTGGTAAGTGTCTTCTAAGGCTTGTATCTAGGTGGAGCAGGATGGGAAATTATACAGTCTAGCAGGAGGGGGAGGTAAACAACAAAGAAAGGAAAGGTTGTAGGTAAGTCACCCCCAGAGGGCTACTGTTCCTACTTTGACCTCTGTTGTAGCCCAATAAGAGATGACATCACTCCTCTCCCTCTGGTTTTCTATGTGAGAGATTGGAGTTCTCTTTCCAGGGTAGTAGCTACCTCCTAGGAAAAGCAGATGAGTGACTAGCACCAAGAAGAGGAAAAATAATTTCATCCTGTCTCTTTCAGGCTGTTGTTAGGCGTTAGAATCTCACTTGACAGAATTTTTTTTAATTGATTCACAAATCTAGCCCATGTCTTCCTTTCATCTCATTAAGCATTTATCAAGCACCTACAGTGTGCTACAGGGGAAACAGAGAAGAGACCCCATTCACGACAACTATCTTGAAACCAAACAGGATAAATCGAAAATAATGCAAAGAAGGAAAGCTAGAAGTAGGAGGTGTTAAGAAAGGTTTTATGTAGAAGGCAAGATTAAAGTTGGAATCTAAAGAAGTCAGAGATGAGTGAGAGCATTCTGGGCAAATGTGTGGAGTCCGGAGATGGAACAGCCAGGAGACCAGTGTCACTGGATCAAAGATGAACTTGCAGGACTTAATTGAATATGTGATATTATAGTCTCTTTGTCAAGCAAAACTGCTCTTTTTATTAAGGGAAAGGTATTCCACCTGTTGTCCTGTTTTCTATTTAGAGATCTGGTGGGTGGGAAAGGTTCAGTTTCACCCTGAAATCCTTTCCTGGAGAAGTGTTCTTAGAAAGTTCTAGTCTTTGCCACTAATTCTCTTGTTTCCTGAGACCCTTTCCTCATCTTATGGAATTGGGCTAGCTTATCTCTGAAATACCTTCCAGGTCTACAATACTGTTGTTTGATTCTGCAATTTTATAGGAACTGCTTTATTTTAGATGGCTGTGCTTTAAAGTGAGAGGCACACATACTTGCATACACCCCCCACATACACACACACACACACACACACACTTGATATGCAATTAGTACCCCCTGAACTAGAGAAGCCAAGTCAGAAAGCTGGCCATGATTGTGAGGAAGCTACAATGTGTAACATCAACGAATATGCTCTCTATTCTACATCAAAGCAACAATAAGGCTCACCTCCTGTACATTTATTAGCCAAAGCTGTCACATGTGTTGGAATAGGGCCATCCCAGTTGATCAGTTGGCAGGTTTTGATGCCCACCAATGAAAGCCTGTAAAGTCACACTGAATGAGGAAATGTTGGTCACTGCTATGACACACAAGCAGGGATAGGCCAGTTGAGGCAGCTGAAGCTGGAAGGAGGCCAGCAGGGACAATCGCAATGCATTCACCTTGAGTTGGCCTTTACTTTGCCAATGTGCAGCAGGTAGGAAATCTTGTACTCCAGTTCTACTTCGACTCTTCCTGGGGCAAGTCTGCCACCTGGCTGTGACTGAATGTCCTCATCTGTAAAAGGTGGAGAGGGGCAGCCTCAGTCGGTTTCGAAGTGTCTGCCCATCTCTAGAGAGCCTTGCCATGTATGTACAGGTATACCTGAACAAGCCCTGAGACTGGAGCTGTAGGTCCCAAATCCCAAGAAAGTGGCAAAAGGGAAAAAGAACCATGGTAGGGACTATGCATATGACCCAATCAAGCAATGCTAGTCATTGACTGACAGACCAACTTCATTTTTGTAAATGCCCTATTACAATAATGAGCTCATTTTGATCCAAATTGGGGGTCCAGCTCCCCACTTTTAGATGTTTCTCCCTAGACTAGTATCTTACTGTCTTTGGGGGGAGGGGAAGAATGCATTGCTTCAGTTCTCTGCCATGTCTTAGAGGACCCCTCAGCCTGGGAGGCAGCTGTTTTAATTTGCTGAAAATGTGTGTCCATGGAAACCAGATTACATGAGGATGTTAGGTCCTCATGCTAGCCTGTATAACAGAGAATCTTCCTCAAATGCTAGACATTTGCACAGAAATATGGAAATTGGAAGGGTCATTCCATTGTTATGTTCAAGCACAATTGAACAAGGCTGAAGACATTTGGTTAAGCACCTACTAGGGACAATCACAGGTAGACAACACACCTTCTCTGTCCTTGTGGACTTAACAGCTGAGGAGTGAGCTAAGATAACAATATCTAACTATAATCCATAGCATTACATGCTAAGTATATTGTGGTGATCATATGACAGACAGCTTTAGAATGAGAAAGGGACCTCAGAAGGGACCTCAGAAGGCCAGCAAGTCCAAGCTCATTTTACAGATGAGGAAACTGAGCCACAGGGAGGCTATAGGAGTTGCCCAGGATCACATATTGAGTATCTAAAGCAGAATTTGAGCCTAGGTCTTCTTGACTCTTAGTACACTACGCAGGGATTTTTAACCTGTAGTCTGTGAACTTAAATTTTTAGAAATTATAATGTAATTGGTTTTCTTTGTAACCCTATGTTTGACATTTTATGCATTTAAGGACATGACTCTGAGAAAGGGTTTATAGGCTTCACTAGACAGCCAGGGTTTGGCGTTATGTTACACATACAACAAAAGGTAAGAACCACTGATGCCAGTGAGTGTAAAATAAAATACATCGTGAAGGCCAAGAAAGAAAGTTCTGGACCAAGGAAGGCTTCATGGAGGAGGAAACATTTAAACTGAACTTTAAAGGACATATAGAATACAAAAGGGGGCATTTCAGGCATACAGAATGAGAAAAGTACCATGGGGGGAGAATACAAGGTGAATTTAAGGCTCACTTTGGTTAGTATGTAGACTACTGTGGGAGTGAGGGTGAGGCAGTAACACGAACTAAGACTTTTTCCATTTTCTGCTCTAGTTCTCTGAGAATGGGCATCTTTCTTTTAAGATTTCTCAAAATATGTCTAGGCTCAATTTGTGATCATGGCTTTGAGATAATCCAATGATTCTTGAGTTTTTCCTACTCTTTTCCAAGTCAGCTATTTTTTCTATAAGATAGTTCATATTTTCTTCTATTTTTTTTCAGTCTTTTAACTTTGTTTATTTCAATGGCTCCAAGTCATTAGCTTCCATTTGGCCAGTTCTAATTTTCAAGGAGTTATTTTCTTCAGGAAGATTTTGAACCTCTTGTTTCAAGCTGCTGATGCTCTTTTCCTATTGTTCCTCCCTAGTTCTTGCCTCTATTTCCATTCTTTCTTCTCTGGCTCCAACTTGGCTTTTGAAATAGCTATTTTTAAAGACTCTTGCTTTAATTCTCCTAAGAATTCTTGTTAGGTTCATGCCCCAGCTGCCTTTTTCTTTGAAACTTTGCTTGTCGATGTTTTCAAGTCATTGTCTTTTCAGTTTGTGCCTTGAACTTCCCCAACACCACAGAAGCTCTTTATAGTCAGTTTCCTTTTCTGTCATTTGCTCGTTCTTCTTTCTGGGGAGGGGGGAGAGGGGAAGGCAAGGCAGTTGGGGTTAAGTGACTTGCCCAGGGTCACACAGCTAGTAGGTATCAAGTGTCTGAGGCCAGATTTGAACTCAGGTGCTCCTGACTCCAGGGCCGGTGCTCTATTCACTGTGCCACCTAGTTGTCCCCTATCTGCTCATTCTTCCAGCAGCCTCCTTTCTAACTTTAGATTTGGTGTTGTTAGGTCTGGGCTCTGCACTTGGGCAGGAGGAGAGGTGTCTGGCCTGAGCTTCTGTTCACTTTCTGCTGCTTTCAAAGCTACAGTTTGGGGCCTGCAAGCTTTCAGGGCTCTCAAAGTGCTGTGATTGGAAGAGGTCTGTTCACTGGCCTTCTGGTCAGAGTTCTGCAAGTTTCTGACCCAGGTTTTGTTGTGTTGGCTTGTTCTTGGTTAGGAATTTCAGCAGAATGCTGCTGGACTCAATTACTATTAACCTGCTGACAGGTTCTCCAGATTTATAGCTACTGCTCCCATACTGAACTGTGGACACCTCTTAGGTATGGGATACTGTGCTTTGCTCTAGGGATCAGTCACTCACACAGCTACTGTTTGCTTTCCCAGAACCTGTTCAGTGCTCAGTACTCAGCTTGGGTCAATGCTTATGACTTCTCTTCTACCTGGATCTGTGACCCAGCACTCGCTGATGGATGACCAAGATGCCAGATGGCCCCCTTCCTATCCAGTAGGGTCTCTTTGTGGTGCCCTGTCTCAGCCTACTCACAGTCTCTGGGCACTGGAATGCTCTCACTCCACTGTAGCCAGCCCTTTTCTCTAGCAGCTAAAGACTTCTCAGTCTATCTCCTTATGCTTGCTTCCTTGGGCTGGAAAAATGACTTATTGTGACTTTTTAGCTTTCCTGATCGAAATACAGTCCAATGCATTTGCTAGAGCTTCATTGTGGAGATGTGAGGGCAGAGCTAGACTTGAATGCTTCCTCTCACTCTGCTACCTTGGCTTCACCTCCAACCAACAAGTGTTCTGGACCTTTTCCCCAAGATGCACCACCACCATGGTGTAGGAACAAAGGGGCAAAAAATAAGATGGTGGGATTAGCCAGGGATGAGAAACAAGATGGGAGGAAAAGAGGAAGGGGAGGAAGGGATTCTAGGATGGTAGATAGTGACAAAGGAACGTAGCTGACTGTTGGTTGGCTACTGATGCAAATGAAGCTTGTGGTAGCCTGGGCAAAGAGGGATGGTCCAAAGGACCAGTGCTGCCTTTATTCTACCACATGGGGCCTCTCTGCTTTGGAGAACCCCACCCCAACAACCCCCACCACTTGTCCTAACGAATCTGGGAGTGCAGACTCTCCTTGTGGCAGGCATAGATACAATCATCAGCTGCCTCAGGTGCCCTATCCTGATATGCTAGATTCCACCAGCCTTGCTACTGCCCCATCCTTAATCCTCTCAACTTCAAATTCTCTCCAACCTCAATTTTTCTTGAACTGGTTGTAGGGGCATCTACGTGGTACAGACCTGGAAACAGGAGGACCTGAGTTGTGACCCTGCGCAAGTCACTTCCCCTCTGCCTCAATTTCCTCATCTGTATTTATATTTCACAAACAGAAAGATACAATTCCTGCTCTTATGGAACTTACAATTTATGATGTACACGTCAGTCTCTAATCGACAAGCATGTATGGACAACCAGTCATATGTCAGTTACTGCGCTAGGTGCTGTAGATGCTAATAGAAAAGTGATACAGTCACTGTCTTCAGGGGGCTTATATTGTACCAGATGAAGAAATACCAGTTATGTACAAAATGTACACAACATTTGAGAGTAGGACCAACAACTGAGGAAATCAAGAAAGGCCTCAAGATGGAGGTGGTCCTGGAGCTGAGGCTTGAAGGATAATAAGGGTTCAAGAGATGGAGGTGAGAGAGAATCCCGGATACAAGGAACAGACAGACTGTGCAAAGACCCTCTGGTAATTGTAAACATTGTTTGATGTTATAATTACAATGACAGGACTCCAATATGGTGTCTCTTAGGCTAACAGGTCTCAATGTCTGCCCATAAAGCATTTAGGCAAAGACAGACATGGTTAACCCTGTTTCAGGCAGATAAGCCTCTCAGCTTCTGATTGGATAAGATTCTCGACCTGCTGCAAGGGTTTGAGCTCGTCCTCTCTTCTGCTGCCATACACGATCAACTTAGCTCATGGTCCCAATAAAGAAACCCCCCCTCCCCATGCCTCATGCAAGCCTGGTATCCATGAAGGACCCTAAGTTCTCCCCCAGTTGGGTCTGATTAGGAATGCCCCCTTCCACATCTAGTACTAGTTTCCCTGTTCTCAGGTCTTAGGGTATATCATTTCACCCTGACTTTGAGTATGTTCTCTCCCTTGACATGTCTCCCATCCCCTCACATTGGGTGAGTTTCCTGCATCCATGGGGAGAAATCTGTTTATATTGCCATGTAGTGTTGTGTGAGTGTGTGTGTGTGTATGTGTGTGGTCTTATTGCTCAAAATAATAATAAACCCTTGTTTGTACCAGCTTCCTGAGTATCAATTTCCTAGAAATTCCTGAACCCAGGTCTTTACTTTAACCTGACCCTAAGACCAAATAAAGGAGACTCAGAGGAAAGAGATGGGATGTCATGTATAGGAAACAGCAATATGGCTAGAGTGTTTTGTGGTTTTTCAGTTACTTTCAGTCACGTCCCACTCTTTGTGGCCCCATTAGGGGTTTTCTTGGCAAGGATATGGGAGTGGTTTGCCATTTTACAGATGGGGAAACTGAGGCAAATATGAAGTGACTTGCCCAGGGTCACACAGCTAATGAGTATCTGAGGCAATATTTGAATTCAGGAAAATGAGTCTTCCTGATTTCAGGCCTGGCACTCTATCCACTGTGCCACCTAGCTCCCTCGACCTAGCTAGAATGTTCAGTACATGAAATTATATTTAATCAGCATGGAAAGCTAAATGGAAACCCAGGTGGGAAGGCCTTTCAATGCCAAACGGAGGACTTGGTCATTGGTCCTAAAGACAACAGAGAGTCATAGAAGCTTCTTGAGGAAAGGAATGACCCTGAGCAGCTGCATGGAGAATGGAATGGTCTTGTGGAGCACAAGAGTGTGTGGCACAGTCATTTTGGCACTGGGTTCAGGGTTTTAAATCACAATACTTCTTATGCAAAGGTGGGTAATTTATTCTAAATCTCCATCACTAAGTCAGTATCCTTCAGGTGGGCCCATGAATTTTGTAATGCATTTCAAATCAAATTGTTTATGTAGATAGAGGTCCCCCCTTCAAAAACTTTACTCACCTCCCACCCTCCTCCACACACTAGGGGTGGCCCTGCCAAGGACCAGGGGCCATGATAAAGAGTGAGAAATAGGATAAGAATGAAAACAGTAAAAGAATTGAAAAGATAACAGGTTGTGTTCAGAGAGACAGATAGATGATAAAACATTGATGAAATGCCTACTTTGTGCCAGGGGAGTACAAATAAAAGCAATAAAGATAGCCTCTGCCCTCAAGGAGTTCACAATCAAATGGTGGGGAACTGGTAGGGTGAGGCACACCACCCATGGCATGGACGGAGACATCCAGAAAGCCCCGAACCAAGCAAAATCAAAGGCTAGTGTGGCTCTAGAGAAAGGCATTCCATTTTCAGGTGAGGATGACCCAAGTCAGCATAATATACCTGTTATCATGAGCCTGAGTTTCTCCCAAAGTAGAATCCCAGGGGCCATTCTTAGTTGTTGAATGGTTTTCTCAAGAAGTACCCCATTTTCGAGTGGACTGCTTGGTTTCATATTTTGTTTTCTGATCAAGGAAATCTAGGGAAGTGTTTGTCAGGACATCTCCTTCTGCCATCCATGGTGCTTCTCTTTGCCACTAGGAAATCACATTTGGAAGGGAAACTGGAAGTGCTCCAAGGGAAACAATTCTCATCATTCTCCAGCATATGTACATCTCAGTACATATCCTTCTGAGAAGATTCCAATAGCTCCTAACTCCTTCCAGGTAAAGTCAAGGCAAAGAACAGGACTTACAAGTTCCAAATTTGAGAGATAAATGTAATTCTGAGAGATGATGTCTTATGCATGTGTGTGGCTAAAATGCAGTGGCTAGTCCCAGGGGTGGGCTGGAGCCAGTTGGAACTGCTCACTTGTCAGCATGGACATTTCCACCTTAGAAATAAGCAAATGCTACAAATCAAGAACGAATTGATGGTTTTGTTGCTTGATGAAGAAAAAAGTTAAGAATGAAGATTTACCAACTTTAACTTTCTTTTTTTCAGAGAGCTGATTGCTAAATATTTACCAGCACATCCCTGACTGTGGAGTTCACTGGAGTTAAAAAAGATTAGAGAATGGAGAATGTGGTTTGTTTTGGGGACCATTGACATAAATATCAAAGTTCCTGAGGTTGCTGGCCACAAATTGACTGGAGAGGAGGACCACATGCCAAATATTAAAGTTCCTACAGAAATTGGGAAGGTAACTGGAAAGTCAACAAGGATAAAGAAAGGAATGTTAGAGATGGACTGCAGTTCTATAACTCGGTTTATACCTGTGGGTAGTTTGATATAACACTAAATCTGTGAAATGATTTAGGTAATATCACCTGTATTCTATCAGACAGTTCCAACCTTGAACAATGAATGTCTCTCCAATTGTCCCCCCAGCCCCCCACTGCTTGTGCCTTCCCTCAGAGATGACCTCCAATTTACCTTGTATCTATCGTATATGTTGTCTCCCCCATTAGACTGTGAGAGCTTGAGGGCAGGGACCCTGTTTTTGTCTTTCTTTGGAACCCCAGTGCTTAGTACAGTGCCTCATCCATAGTAAGTGCTTAATAAATGTTTGTTGATCAACTGTTTTATGGTTTCCTTTATTTCTGTAAAGTGTGTTTTACTGTATTTACCCAAGTCCTCATGTGTCTAATAGGCTAATATCCAAATAGTTTCCAGATTTTCTAGTTAATTTGAGTGAAATTCCTCTTTTTCCCTGGATTCTTTTTGAGTAAAACACAGAAATGCTAATGATTTCTATCATTTGTTTTATTTGCTACTTGACTCACTTGATACCGATTCAGCTTCTTATTTTCGAACCTCTTTGGTTCTCTTAAGTAAGCCATCATGTGAATGGCAAATGAATTTCATTCAGCCTCCTCATGCTTGTCCTTATTCCTTCAGGTTTTTTTGTTATGTCTTTGCCATCGGTAGCACCTCTACTACTGTTGCAAAAGAACACTGGAGACTCATAGGGACCAGGCTTTGGGAGGTACCAGTGACAATGGATTTATCAAACCTGAGTTCTAGTCCTTGCACTGCCCCCCTAGTGTGACCTAGGACAACAAACAATGATTTGGGCACTGGGGCCATTCCTACCCTCCAGGAGATTATGTTCTATTGGAGGAAGCAACATGTATGTATAGAGGTAAAAAGAAAATACATACAAAGTCATTTGGGGGGGGGGGGAGACAAGTGCTATCGGCTTAGGGAGAATCAAGAAAGCCCTCATGTAAGAGATGGCACTTGAGCTAAGTTTTGAAGGGAACTGGGGAACAAATCTGAGAGGCAGAAGTGAGGAGAGCATTTATAGTATGGAGGGGAGGAGATAGCAGAGAGCACCCAGGAAATGTATTGTCTCATGCAATGACAGGAAGTCTGTGATGGGGAGTAACATGGAACAAGCTTAGAAAGGTAGAATGGAGTCAAATCATGAAACAGTTGGAGCTCTCTGAGCAAAGGACTGGCGTGCTCAGGCCTGGGCTTCAGTAAGACCACTTTGGCAGCTGGAGTTGGGGAAGAACCCTCTAGAAGGTGATTGGAAAATGGAATGGTGACCTTGTGAGAAGAGAGAAGGGAATCAAGAAGAGATATTGAGCTAACAGTCAGAAAATGAACCATATGGGCAATAGGGGAAAGAGAAGAGTCAAGGATGACAAGGTTTCGAACCCAATGGACCAGGATAGTGGTGCACTTGACAAAAAGATGAAAGTCTGGGAGACAGATGGATTTGAAGGGGAAAATAATGCTGAATTCAGAGGGGCTAAGCACAAATTCCTGGGGCATTCCACTGGAAACCTCTTGCTGTGTTGACGCTGAAAATTCAGCCACCCAATGAGTTCTGAATCTGATTATATCAGATCTATAAAGCTCAGTACCTTCAATTACTTTATAACCTTTTAGTGATAAAAGACTTGCCTTGTTCTTCCATACTTGCATCACTGATATTTGTAGATAGAGAAGAATTCAAATAAAGGGTACCATGGGGGGTGTGCTGGTAAATAATTAATCACCCGCCTTTTAACTACCACCCTTTTAAGTATAACCTGCACTATTAACATTTTCTCCGCCACTTAATCTTAAGTCTAGAAAGCAACAAAACAAATACATTAAAGCTTGACTTGTGGAGTTCTCATATTTCTGAAGCACACAGAAGTGCTCACACTGAAAATTTAAAAAGTGATTCTCAGGAGTTGCTTCAAATTGGCTCCAGCAGCACAACCTTTCTGCAAAGGTCGGGGAGAGGGGACTTGGGGGCATGAAATTTGGGAGTTACTTTTCCTAAAGTGCTTTTCGGGTATCTTTCTCATTGGTATAAGGAATGGCTCACAATGAGGATATAAGGATCGTTTGCAAACTGGCCCAAGTTGACTCCTGCCACTGAGTGCTATGGTTAGTTTCCTCTTTCCTGAATGCTTTGAACAAAATGGAAGACACAGATCTAAAGCCAAGGCCTTGAGGGCACCCAGGGCTCCTTTTACTACCTCCACAATAATATCAGAGCCTGACTGATAACTAATGTAGAATTTTTGTGATCACTTAAATGAGATTAATAGTCATTCTTTTGTCAAAACACAAAACCTCATAGAAAAATCAGTGGCTAGCAGAATGAGGGGTTCATAGCAATGTGATTTAAGAACATCTGATATTTGAATCCGTAGCTTGTCAAATGCTTCTAATGATCCAGCTAAAACCGCTGCTACCACAGCATTAGCTGGTAGTTAGCACGGAACATGCGAGTGCAGCATCGATTCTCAAATGAATGAGTGACCCATGGCCTTGCAACGTGTCCAAATGCCACCAGGGGCCGCTACGGCACTCTCCGAACTGATCTCTAGTAAAATCATTTCCTGCTAACTTGTTGAATTGCTAAATCCCCACAGCATCAAGCAGAAGGGCAAGAGATGGACGAACTTGCCTCATTTGTAGTAAAATGGGCTACCCCCAAACTGCTGCCACACGCTCACATAAGGAGAGAAGAGCTCCATTGGCAGAAAAAGCTGAGCCTTCCCATCCCTTCTCAGAAGCTTGAAACTTCCTGTATCGACTGGGTTTAGCCCAAGCCCAACAACCAAGTCTTGAAAAGATCTGAGTATGAAGTACTTATTCATCGTGGCTGTTTTGTTTTGATGAAGGAAAATGTCAAAAGTTTGGTCAAGCATTAAGAGATGACTGAACAATTCAAATTGTTTATTTATGATCCCATTTGGAGTTTTCTTAGCAAAGATACTGGAATGATTAGCCATTTCCTTCTTCAACTCATTTTGCAGATGAGGAAACTGAGGCAGATAAGGTTAAGTGACTTGCTCGGGGTCACATAGCTACTAAGTGTCTGGGGCTGGATTTGAACTGGAAGATAAGGCTTCCTGACTCCAGGCCTGACCCTCCATCCACTGCACCACCTAGCTGCCCCCAAATTGTTTATTACCTAAGGTTTTCTAAGTGGTATGTCTTGAGTTTTCAATTCAGTTAGCTGCTGTCCACATTCAAAATATAAAGGATGACTCAAGTGCCCCAAGTTGAGATGCCTAGAAGTAGAAGGCAACTGCCCCCCAAACCTGTGAAGCAAACAGTGATTTTCATAACCATGTCTCTGAGTTCTGAGACCAACTGAAGAAGGAACAGAAAACACAAGCCATCAGAGCTTTTAGTGATCAATGGGCAAGTGTATTCATCTCCACAAAGCAGAACACAATGACAGCAGGTAGGGACTAGCCAGAGGAGTATAGAGCTTGAGAACACATCTCTCCCCACTTTTAGCCATCTTACAGGGAGGGAAGGGAAACTTGCTCTTACAACCTAGAAAACATCTAATTAGTTACAAAGCAAGCCGTCAAAAGACCTACAAGGCCAGTGAAGAGAAAATTGGGCAGGTCATAGATTTTCTTCAATCATCCTAGAGCTTGGATTAGGGCCACATGGTTTATGCTGCTCCCATAGTGCAGTGCTAATTATGAGAAGACTGGCCCAGGTGAGTCTAAGGAAGGATATGGGCTAGGAAATGTAAAGTGTAGTCATCAAAGTCTTCCTCCTTAGGATGCCATGCCAAGAAGAAAGCCTCCGAAAAAGCCTCCAGTCACGAGGATGTTCTTTTTCACAAAGGAGACAACCTGTCACAGAAAAAAAGAATTATCAATTCCCTTGCTAAGGACAGAGCAGGGCCCATTGCTTTCATGGAAATAATGGATCTTCTACCTACTTCACAGTAATACTTTGGGGGTAATCCAACTTTGGTACAAAAGTATTTGCTCATCTTCATAGGGTAAATGAAGAAAACAAGGTAAAGGAATGGAATTTTCTTTCTTCCATCCCAGACATGAGATATATTTGGAGAGAAGGGGGCAAAGGGAAAGGAAGGGGCATTCTAGCCTCCATCATCTATATGTTTCCTATAATCTTGGGGATGCAAAGTCAAAGCTTCTCTAAAACATGAAGCTAACAATAATTTATAGGATTAGACCTGGAAGGTCCCTTAAAGTCAATCTGGAGAGTCCAAGTCTCTCATTTTATAGAAGGGGATAAAGTTCAAGGACGACAAGTGATGGAACCCAGGGTTTGGCTACTAACAACCATCTGTGGCTGATCACTCAGTCTCTTCTCTTGGGAGGTCAGTGCATTTCAGAGGCTTCTTATTAGGTGTTTCCTGCTATTTCTAGAAGTGCAAAGAACACTGCTTTAGAATCAGAAGAACCATTCAAATCTTGGCTCTGCCACTCATTGAGCTTCTCTGGGCCTCAGTATTCTTATCTGTAAAATGAGGGGGCTTTACTAGATATTCTTCTTTAAGGTCTCTTCCTGACCTTAAGAACACCAGCTCTCTGATGCTGACCAATAATGCCTCACCTCAGTTTATACATTAAATGTATACCTACACAGTTACATGTAAATTAAACATCCAATCATTCCAACTGACCCAACTCTAATTTCAGAGATGTGTTTGTTCATAGGAAAAATCATTTAGTCTCAAGCAGTAATAAAAGTCATGCTCATTAATTGTTTCTTCTGGTGTTCCTTGCACATTTTATGCAGGGAATTTGTATACTTACAAAAAGATCCCTGGGTTTTTCCTCCTGCTTCCTCATAGTCCATATGAGGCCAACTGAGGTTGAAAGCACAATGAACTCAAACTGATGGGACAGCAGCCGATTATTCTCCTACTTTTCCAAAACTTGCCAGTGATAATTAAATTAGGGGCTGAACATACCACACTGGTTCAATCTGCCTATAAGGTTTACGGTCATTTCTCCTGCTCCTGTGATCACCAGTAATATCAAACTTGCCAATGTAATCATGTTTCACCATATAAGAATTAGATAATTACTTTTGAGTAATTATTAATATGAGAACCTAGCATTTCCCTCACAGGGCTTCTCTGCGTTGTTTTAAAAGCATCAGCTACGACAGTCATCATGAATCAATGTAGGAACAAGCATCTATTAAGCACCTACTACATGCCAGGGCATGACGCTAGGTGCTGGGCTACACAGACAAAAAAGGGCACAATTCCCATCCCTTTACATTCTACTGAGGAGATAATATGTGCTAAAATTGAATCCTCTCTGACTCTACTCCCCATCTCTTTAAGTTTCTGAACCAAATGACCTCTCCCTGGCCATCCTCTCCTCCATGCCCACACCCCCATTAGAATATAAGCTCCTTAATGGCAGGGGGTGCATTAGCTTTAGTCCAGTGTAAGAATTTTAAAAATTCTTTTTCAGTCACTCCTTCATTCATCCATTTATAAGTATATAGAGAATATATACACAATGACTCCAAGGTAACTCTGCGAGCTAGAAGGAGGAAAGGCTGGAGCTGAGCCTTGAAAGAAGGGCATTCTAAAAGGCAGAAGTGAGGAGGGAAGGCATTGGGATTCCAGGCCTTGGAGTGAGTAGAGGGGAGTACTGAAATAATCCAAGTGTGAGGTGATGAGCATTGTCATCAGGGTGGCTACCATGTCAGAGGAGATAGAGGGACATATTCAAGAGATGTTGCGAAGGTGGAATCAACAGGCCTTGGCACCATACTAGATATGGCTGGGTGAGAGATAGTAAGGAGTCTGGGATGACTCTGTGAGCCTGGGAGACTGAAAAGATGGTGCTGCCCTTTATAGTAACAGGGAAGGGGCAAGGACATTTTGGACATAATGAGTTTAAAATAGATGTCTACTGGCCATCCCATTTGAGATGTCTGAAAGGCAACTGGAGATACGGAGATTGGAGGTCAACAGAGAAGTTGGGGCAGGATAGGAAGATTTCTCGGTCTATGTGCATTTATTTGCTTAATGAATGAATCAATGAATGTGATAGACAAAAGGGAAATCATCTATCCTGAACTTCCCTTTTTACAGGGGAGGAAACAGGTTCACGAAGGTTAAGGACTGACTTGGGTCCCAGAGGTAGTCAGTGTCAGACCAGGAATATCTTTTAGTCAAGTTAATCCTTTCTTAACTGTCAGGTGTCATTCACTTAAACAGGGGCTTCCTTTGCACCAATTATTCTTTAAGTTTTGCAAAAGACAAATATTAGATGATGCCAATTGGCCTGCTAATTGGAGCTACCGGATATCTATAACTGAGAAATTGGTCTGACCAGGAAAAAGGTATAGATAGATGGGATCCAGACCACTGATCAGACTAACTAAATGGGGAAGAGAATCGTTCACTGAGTGAATACTGCTCCAAGTGAGCTTGACTAGAAGCTCTCTGCCCTGCAGCATTTCAGCCTCAAGAAATTCTAGACTTCCTGGTGGGCTTATCTTATTTCTGGGGAGGGGGCAGGGTTCACCAAGTAGTTTCATTACCTCCTCGGCTTTGCTCTTAACCTCTGTAGGAAGCTGGTTGCTCCTTCGGATTTTCAGCTGCTCCTTGGCTTTCTTCATATCTTTCTCAACTCGCTGCCAGTCTACCTTGATGTAACCAGTATGGTTTGCGATCTGTACTTTGGAAGATTAAAAGGAAGATAGGAAAGAGAATTGTTTAAAGAAATGAAGTCACCTAAATAGAACTTTCTAATTTTCCAGCATTCATTTGAGGTTTTGTTATCTGAGAGCTGAAATAAACCTAAATGAACATTTGTGTCCCAATAGACTCTCCTTTCTTCTCTTTTTCCTTACTTACTATCCAAAAACCTCCTCCTTTCACATAGATTCTCGGGGCAAACTTACCTACCTCTGACACATTTCTGCAAAACTATGTTATTTTGTCTTTCAGTCCTCCCTCAACACTTGGTGTGGCTCCCAGCTCAAATTTACTGACTTGTCTTGACCACTTTTATTAGGCAGCATGGAAAAGGCTTTGGATTGGGCCCACTGAGTGGGAATGAGACTAGGAATAGATAGGCAAAGGAGACAGCTTTGGTTCAATCTTACCAACGCTGGACTCAAATCTGGGGATCAAATCTCTGAAATGTCATAGCTCAGGTCAACAGAGTATGGCCACCTAACACCCTTGAACCTACTGAGCTCCCTATGTCTCTCTCCCTCTATTCCTTCCCCACTCTCCTCTCCCTCTCAACCATCCATCTTTTCTATCTCAACCCTTCAGAAAAAACTTTTTAGACATTTACTCAAATCATTCAGGTTTTACAATCGCTGCTCCAAAACTTAAATGAAAGCATTTATCTATAGGAAAAAACAATCACCCTAAAGTAATCTAGGTTTGATAACTGGTTCTTTATCTCAAGTAATTATTGAAGTAATGGGGCAGTTACGTGGCATAGTGGATAAAGTGCCATTTCTGGTGTCATAAGGACCTGAGTTCAAACCTGGCCTCAGACACTCACTCCGGGTGACCTTGGGCAAGTCATTTAATCCTGTTTGCCTCAGTGTCCCCATCTGTAAAATGAGCTGGAGAAGGAAATGACATAACAAACTACAGTTAAGCAAAACAGATGCACTGACCGTGTCATACAATATGCCTTATTGCACACTTGCAGTTCAACACCTTTCTAAGAGGGAGGAGCTAGCTTCCATTGTCCATCTAACTTTCCAGCCTAAATGTGACCTATACTTCAGCTCAGTGTCCCTTTTTTGTTCTCCAAACTCACCATGTCTGTTTAAGACACGTTCCCTCTCTACCTTCCCAGATTTCCCCTTCATAGAGCCATCAGTTGACCAAGGGTAGACAGTGACAGTTCCCTGCCTGGAGCTGCTCTACTGCCTATGTTATTGCTCTGTTGGTCACAAACCATTTATTACCTTGTGGCATCTCATCATCTCTTGTCATGTCTCTGCAAGCTCCTTGTGACTGTTTTTTTTTTGTTTGTTTCTATTTATTTGCCTTTTTTTAAAAAAAATCCCACAGACAGGAGTCCCTTCTCCCACAGCTTTTTCTGGTTCCACTTTGAGACAGCTTTTTTTCCTCACTTTAAGCCCCAAATTTACCTTTTCATGGCTTCTCTCCATTTTCTGTTCTTTGGGGTGAAGCCAAACAAACTTCTCCTTTTTCTACATAACAATTCATCCAATCCTGGGACCCAGCTCTCATGTTTCCCTGGAATATTCTCATCTCTAAGCACTCCCAGGTAGAGGGTTCTGGACACCATTCTTACAGGATGTTGCTACTTTTTTTTGTCTTCACCTATTAACTGCCTTTGCTTCCATTTCCTAGAGATGTCTTTTCAAAATCTGCACTGGCCTGGTAAGTTCTCTCTGAAGCCAGATCACTCTCTCTAGACAACTCCTCCTCCTCTTCAGGAGTCCTTTGAAATGATTTCTATTTGCATTTTCATAATTTGAGAAAAGAAAATTCACCTCCTTCCCTTCCTTGCAGGGTGGAGAACTATGTTCAGAAAATTCAATCAATGGCTCAGGTACCATGTAGAGCTGAGGATACAAAGAAAATGCAAATCTAGCCCCTGCCCTCAAAGTGTTCACATCCCATTGGTAGATATAACATGAATATAAGTTGGTACCACCTAGAATGTTCAGAGACAGGTGAAGGCGCTCAGAGCTGTCAGCCTCAGTTCATGGGGCAGCTAGTTCTGCTAAATAGCTAAGTTCCCTTTCATATTCTTTGTTACAAGGGATGGTTCACTGGGTAAGGGAGGAGAGAAATGAAAACTCAAGTATTGTAAAACTGAAAGAGAATACATCTTTAGAAATTCATACTTAGGTTATGGCATCCTAGTGATGAATCATCTAAAATTTGTCCAAGTCTGGGCTCCAGTCACTAAAATGATTTTTCAAAAGCTCTCGGTTCAACCATGTTCCACCCCTCTCAATAAACTCTAGTGGCTCCCTACTGCCTCCTGGTGTACATACAGAATGCTCTTTGGCATTCAAAGTCCTTCATAACTAACCTCAACCCCCAAACTTCAACAATCTTCTTCCACTCTACACACACACACACACACATACACGCACATACATACATAGACAGATATATACACACATACACAAGGCACGCAGACATACACATACACACAGATATGCAGATAGAGACATACACACGTACACATGCATACACACATACCCACACACAGACATATCCACCCATAGATACATACATAGACACATTCACACGCACACATGCACAAACACAGACACACACTACACATGCGAATACATACACACAACAAACCCACATACACATACATACACGTGCATAAATACACATATACACTGATATAGACATACACACATATACACACATACACACAGAGACATACACATACACACAAAGACATACACACATACATGCAGGCACACATACATTTAGACATACAGACATGCACACAGACCTACATAGACACAAACATACACAGACACATATACGTACACACATACACAACACACACAGACATATACACACAGACATACACACATATACAGATATATACATACATACACAATACACATGTACACACACCCCACACACATACACAGACATACACCCATATACACAGACATACACACAGATATACACACATACATAGACATACACACATGTACACACATACACATACAGATATACACAGATGTGTACACACATACATACACAAGTACACACAGCCCATACACACATATGCACACAGACATACACACATATACACATGCACAGACATGCAGACACATACATGCATGAATACACACATGTATACACACCGACATAGAGACAGACATACAGAGACATACACATGAATACACAGACATATGTGTACATGCATACACACACAGACACACATACAGACATTTATGCATACACATACACACATACCTGCACACACATAGATCTACACTCATACAGTCATACACACAGGCACACACATACATATACACACATACAGAGACAAACATATATACAGAAATACACACATACATGCATACACACGATGACATGCATTCACACAATACACATGCATGCACATATACACACATGCAGAGATACATACACAAATGCACATATACATGCATACACACAGAATACATATACACACAAACACCCACATACGCAGACATGCATGCACCCCCCACATATACACACATCCACGCACACCCACATACACACACATATACATACCCACATATACACACACCCACATACACACACCCATATACAGACATATACAAACCCACATATGAAGACATACACACATATGAAGACATACACATGCACCCACATACACATATACACATCCACAAACATACACACACATACACACATATACACACCCACATATGAAGACATCCACATGCACCCATATCTACATACACACATCCACACACACCCACATACACACACCCATATACACACATATACACACCCACATATGAAGACATCTACACGCACCCACATACACACATCCACAAACATACACATCCACATACAGACATATACACACCTACATATGCAGACATCCACATGCACCCATATACACATACAGACACCCACATACATACACACATCCACAAACATGCACACACCCACATACATATACATACCTACATATGCAGACACACACACATCCACAAACATATATACACCCACATCCACATACAGACATACACACATCCACATACACACACACACCCACAGACATATACACACACCCACATACACATATATACACATCCACATATGCACAGACATACACACGCACCCACATACACATACATATACACACATCCCACCAGCACCAGTATTCCTTGATCCAGTGATAATGGCCTCTTTGCTCTTCCTTGAGTAAGACCCTCCATGTCTGGGCTGCCCCTATGCCTGGAATGCCCTGGTCCTCATCTCCTCCCTTCCTGGCCCTCTTGATGCTGGTGCCCTCTCTCTGCTGATTAGCTCCCATTTCCCATCCCAAGCTTGTTTGTCCATAGGTATTTACATGTTGCCTTCCCCACTAGACCTCCCTGTCAGCTACTCGAGGGAAGGGGCTGGGTCTTACCTTTCTTTGTACTATTCCCACAGGGCCAGAGCCATAACAGGTGCTTAGTAAACACTTACTGACTGATCTTTCAAGATCTACGGCGCATGTCAAACTATGCCTGGTTTGCCTTTCTCTTTTCGAGCACAAATTCTAAGCTGGAATGGTCACTTGCCCCTTCTATTGTAGCAACCTCTCTCACTTGGTTGGCTAGAAATCAGTCTGAGAACAGTAGATTTACTTTGTCGCTCCCTGTCTTCTGAACAATGAAATGATCATTAAGGCAAAGGAAAAACCAATCAGTTAACAACACTGCTTTTGGCAGTGAGTGAGCGAGCTCCAGCAGACAGATAGAGGGCTGACATTGTGATCCCAACACACCAGGCCTTCATGGTAGATCGTGATGTCAAAGTGACTCCTTCAGAGAAGCTGAGGCAGAAACACTACCTGGAAATAAATGTTGGGAATGCTGGAAATACTAGAAAAGAAAGACCTGGAAGTACTAGGAAATAAAAGACCAGGGAGGGCATATGTCTCAATTTTCAAAAAGGGAAGAGGGCACATGTTATAAATGATAGGTCAATAAGCTTGTCTTGAACTGCTGGGAAAATTGCAGAATATCTTATTAAAGAGAGGGTTTGCAGGCTTTTAGGGAAGTGGTAAACACTGGTTCTTTGTAACAGGATTACTACAGGCCCTACACTGAACTGCTACCAGTACACCTAGATTGCTGCAAAGCATCAAAGTCTCTCAGGTCATCACAGCAGATGAAACAGAGAGAGATGTAGGCTAGATGGTAAATGTTATGACAAAGGGCTTCTTAAATATTTTCCACTTTCCACTCCTTTTTGAGTTTCAGCAGTGGGCCTTGGCATCGTGGCCTGAGAGGGCAGTCACAGTGCAAAGTACTCTGTATTCAGAACGAAGGCTACGTCCAAGTTCTAAGTTGTAAGCTGCAACCCTGGCTCCCAGAAACAACCTTGGATTCATTACATTTGAGGTTGAATTCCATTTCAGTTGCTGCGAGTTCATAAACTGTTGCCATACAGGGTTGGGAGGGTTTCAAAGAGCTAGCCCCAAATAATAGTCATTAATGGGTCAATGTCACATCAGAGAAAGTGCTGCTAGTACAGCCCAGCTACCCTTTAGGTACAGCCACTTACAACTGTGTCAGGCCTGCCTTGTACCATCCTCCACACCTACTGCCCCCTCCCCCTCCCCCCTTTCCAGCCACACACAGCTGTCTCACGCCCTGGGACAACTCCACCCAAGGACGAACATCTGTGGATAATGAACTTATTCCTTAATGACGGCCATACTACCACACCATGACAGCCACCCTATCCTGGTGACTGACTATGAACTCCTGGCTGCCACTGTTCAAGCTCCATTCTTTAGCCCCTTCTGTTGACTCCCTTATTTCCATCCCCATCAATCCCCCACTCCGGATCTACCCACTCCTTTCATGGTGCCTTCTGGAATGCCTGCTTCATTGGTAACAAACGATTTCATCATAAACCTTTTCCTTTCTTGCTCTCTCCTAATGACACAGCTCCCTTCCTCATCTCTTTCACTCATATCCACTAACACTGGTCATGGTGAGGAAGTTGGAATACTACCTGTTTCCCACTGCTACCCACTACAGGTTCTCCTTCTACCTCCATCATTTCGGTAACCTCTTTTCCTTTGAGTTTCATTCAATTCATATTTATCACCCAATCAAGATTCTGATAGCTGTTAATACATTTTCAGGACACACACCTTCTTTTCCTTAATGAATTCAGTGCCTTGTAAAGTCTTTCTCCTCCCCAGCTCCTGATCTTATACAAGAGGATTCAACATATGTACATGCCAATATCCTCTCAAACACTCTAACCTCCTAATTCCTCAGTCTACTTGCTTCCCACAAGCTGTTCCCCAGTTCCAGTTCCAGCTCAGCCCCCCACAGAGAAGGTCATGCCCTTCACTTTGCCACTGCCCACAATGTGACACTCCATGTTAACGGCTTCTGAAATCCCACTATCACATTATGATGTCATCAATCTACCTCTTCCTCTCATTTTCCAGATTTCCATCCCATCTCTGCCACTTCCTAGGCAAGTTGCTTAGCCCTCTCCAAGCCTTGGTTTCCTCAGTTGTTTAGGGCTAGCCTCGGAGCTCCCTGCCAGCTCTAGAGCTAGGATCTTCATTTCATGTTCCTCATACAGACCTGTAATAGGAAAAATCCACCACCCACTGCAGTTGCTGCCAATTTTCCAACTTTCTGGAAGATGAAACCTGTGCACCTACAAGATAAAACAAAGGGATAACAAATGGATTGAGTGGAAGCTGCACTAACATCTGAAAAAGTAAGTAGACTCAAGGTCTCAAAGTCAGACACCCCCTACCCCTCCAGAAACAGACAATGTGGAATGTGCAGCACACACTGTGGAACGAAATGAAGCCTTAAGAGGGCCATCGGGTGAAGAGATCCCAAGGTGGAAGAGAAGGTTGACAGGCTGTTTGCAACTATGAATGGGCCTCAATTGAAACCAGGTTTTCTCCAGAGGTAAATGTTTTTTAAATGCTACTTTTATACAGTTTCAGGTTTGGAAAACTGCTTTGCTTCAGGGTCTTCAGCAGAGTTCCTACAATTTGAAAACATTTCACAGGAACACATACATTCGGTGTTTTGGAACTTTCTATCCACAATGGAGGAAGCACTGACAAGGGAGGAGACCCGGGTCAAACACCTGTCTTCCGACCTTATATCCACACCCTGGGGGCCAATCTTGGCTGCGCTACCCTCCCCAAGCTGCCTCTACCACTGAGGTTCATTTACAGGAAAGCCTGTGGGCGTGGCCTGGAAACCTAACAACCCAGCACTGGAAAGGGTGGTTCTTTTTCCCAAACAAGTGACCTACAAGATGATCACATTTGGAATACAGTCCATGCTGAAGCTGGGGGTTGCCTAGAACAACGACTCAATGGTGCTTTTTAACTTTTCTAAATGATTTCCCATCCAGACCATGGAATGTCAGAGGTCTTAGAGATAATATGGTCCAACTTTTTCAGCTCCCTTTCATGTGTTCTCTTCTCCCACTGGAATGAAGGCTCTTTGGGGCAGAGGCTGTCTGTCTTTCTCCTTGCATCTGCATCCCCAACACCTAGCACAGTGCCTCAGTGCCTGTCGAAGACACAGGAAGTACTTGTCTGCCTGCCCACCTGGATGAGCAATGAACCCGTAGGAACTGATCAGATTATCGAGGGAGATACTCTAGAGGGAGAGGAGGGCCCAGGCCAGAATAGACACCCATTAGGGCAGCCAGGTGGTGCAGTGAATAGAAAACCAACCCTGGGGTCAGGAGGACCTGAGTTTAAATCTGGCCTCAGATTTAGACTTACTAGATGTGTGACCCTGCACGAGTCACTCAACTCGAGTGCCTCACAAAAAAACCCCCAGACCAAAATAGACACCCATGGTTAGCAGAGGTGACTTGGAGAAAGTAGTGTTATGAAAACCTAGAGAGAGAGAGAGACTATCCAGGAGAAGGTGGCTAACAATGTCCAAGGAGGAAGAGGGCTGAGAAAAGGCCACAGGATTTGACAAGGAGGAGATTACTGAGATCTTTGGAGAGGGCAGCTTCAATGGAATGAGGTCACATGCCAGACTGCAGAGGAAAAAAAGGCACTGACTCAAATTTAGGCACAAAAGGCAGGAGAGCTAGCGGGGACAGTAGCTAGTGGGGTAAGGGGTGGGGGGACTGGATTTCGCGAGGCCCCCACTTCCTTTGTGAAACTGGAAAAGGGAGCTGTCTAGCCTGGATGATTCCCTTCTAGTAAGGGAACCTCTGAGATTCTACCTTCTGTGCCTAGATGGCCTTTGAGGTCCATTCTCAGATCCAGACAACATGTCCTCTTTACAGACCTGATCCTCATGGCAAAAGTTAGACTAGACCTGAAATTCAGGAGAGGAGATTGGCTTCTAGGTGGGGAGATGAGGGAGAAGGTTTTCCAGTGAAAATAGCACCAGACCTGAACCATCCAAGTCTATGGGGCCCACACCAGGCCTTGAGCCAAGTGGAACCACTAGGGGCCTAACTCATGAAGTAAGGTATTTGGCAGCCTCTGGAGCTGTCACTCACCAACCGGTGATCCCGCCTATCATGAGTTGAGTGGCCACGCTGTACTTCTCTGCAGAGGGTCCTGAGTCCTGTCCAAACAGCTTCCGCCACCATGGCTGCTTCTTAGCAAATTCAGCAAGGTCAAGGGTGTCAAAATTCCCATCAAATTTTGCTAGAAACATGGGGAGTGAACAAATGAAATTTGGGGGGTAACATGACAAACTACATTCTGATCAAAACACAAAATACTTCTGGAGAACCTACGAAATACAAGTTAATAAAAAGAATGTAAAGATGCAAGCCCCGAGCTCAAGGAACTTTTGGATCGGGAGAAGGAGCAGTGTAGCAATAAGGTCTGACATTTATATGACTCTTTACTATTTACAAAAAGTCTTCTTCCTGACAATAGGGGACACAATAAGCAAATAAACACATACAAAGAAGCTATGGAAAAATAGAAAAGAATTAAGAGAAAGACGGCATTGGAATAAGAAAGTCCTCCTGTAGAAGGTGGTATTTTAGTTGACACTTAAAGGAAGTCAGGGAGGTCCATACTTAGTGGAGGAGAGAGGTCCATTCCAGGCATGGAGGGCAGCCAGAGAGAATGCCCAGGGTGGAGATGGAGGGGCTTGTTGGTGGGACAGTAGATCCAAGGGTGTGTGTCAGGGAGTAAAGTGACTGAAGATGTGGGAAGGGGCTGGGCTATCAAGGACTTTGAATGCCAACAGCATTTGTATGTGATCCTGGAGGTGAAAGGGAACCATAGGAGTTTACTGGGTAGAGGTGGTGAGTGTTAGGAAAATCATCTGGTGGCTGAATGGACCAACCTGTATCAATATTTCAGATGGGAGGTGAAAGAGGCTTCAACCAGGGTAGTGGCAGTGTCAGGAGAGAGAAAGGAACATTTGGAGAGATGCTACAAAGTTAGTGATGACAGGCCTTGATACCAGACTGGCCATGGCGGGGGTGGGAGGAAGAGAAATATTGAAGAGTTGAGGATGCTATCTAGTTTGTGAAACTGAGGACTGCTGTACCTAAATAGCTGGGGGAAGATGGCATAAAATATAACATGAAAATACAAGAAAGATCCAAGTCCTATTCTAGGAGAGAAGAGATATGAGTAGGGGAAGTGGTAATACTTGGGGAAAAAGGAAAGGCTCCGTGGGAGAGATGGTGTCTAAGTTGGGAAGGCTTGTGCCAGGTGATTGAGAACTGCAGGGGAAGAGGGAAATAATCTAACTAAAAACATGCAGGCAGAAAATCATGAGCTACCTCTGAGGAGTGGGTTCCCTGTTTGGCTGGAGCACCTGGCATATGAAGGCAAGCAATGGGAGATGCAGTTTGAAAGGCAGGTTAGGGCCAAACCATGAATGCCTTGAATGCTTTTGTTGCTGTGAATTATTTTTCGGTATGTCTGGGTCCGTGACCCCATTTGGAGTTTTCCTGGCCAAAATACTGGAGTGGTTTGCCATTTCCTTCTTCAGTCATTTTATGGATGAGAAGACTAAGGCAGACAGGGTCAAGCGACTTGCCCAGAGTCATACAGCTGATAAGTGTGTGAGGTCCCATTTGAATTCTGGTCTCCCTGAGTCCAGGCCAAGTACTCTATCCACTGCAGCCTAACTACCCCCAAAATCTCATTTCTAAAAATTGAATTTCTTTTAGGGTCATGACCAATGTCACATCTGAGAAGAACTGACACTACAAAAAAAGGTTGTTAAACTGAGTTTTCTGAGCAGTGATAGATACAAAGCTGTTTCATTCAATCATTCGCTATATCCTAAAAATGATGAAACATATCATTCCAATAGATGGTACAGACTGAAAACTGGTATAAGAGGAATCTGAATACATTCCCTAGTTAGAGTAAATTTAAGCTTTAGACTCTCAAAATGGGAGTATTGTTTCTAAGCTGAAAATCGGTTGGGAATGGGGTGCTTTTGCAGAAAGGCATCATGGGGAGAGTGAATCAATTGACACCGGACTAAGGAAGAACCAATTCTGGCTTTGGCCCTTACTAGCTGTGTGACCTAGGGCAGGTCACTTGCTTTCTTGGACACTTGGGCAGCTATGCCTACTGTCAGGTACGATCTGTGTGGACTACAGGAGTTTCCAGAGCAGGAAAATGTCATATTCCTGCTTTACTGTTTACAGTGTTTACTGTCACAGTGGTCCTGTGAGGCAGATGTCAAGGGTATTCTAATTTTAACTTTGGAGATGAAGGAGCAGGTGCAGAGAATCGAGTTACCCATGGCCACACCACCCGGAATGTCCATTGGCAGGATTAGAATCCAAGTCTGTCCTGATTCTGAGAACAGCACTCAATCGTGTTGCTTTAAAAGGATTTTGGGAAAGGAGTCAAATATGGATCTTGTTATAGGTTTTGGAAAGAGCTGGGGCTAGATCCAAGTTCCTTCTCAGTCCCTAACAGTAAACATCACCCAAGGGGTGATGGGAGGCAAGTGCCTTCCCCTCCCTCCGAGAAGGGAGTCCTGGCCCCGGCTGTTTGGCCGAAAGACGGCCCCGCTGGGTAAGGGGGCCGCAGCACCCACCCATCGACCGGCCACGCCGCTGTGCCTCAGTCTCCCCACCGGGAGGCCAGGACGCTTGATAGATTTCTAGAGAGGAGGGGCCGCGGGGAAGGAAGGAAAGGGACAAGAGACCTGCTGGGAGGGGCCGGCCTCCCGACCCAGCGTGCCCTGCGCGGCCCGGCTCCGCTCCCTCCCTCCCTGGTCCCCGCCCGGCTCGGACTTCGACCCCCGAAGGCTCCCCCGCGCGCGACCCGCCCGCCCAGCCTCCCCTTCCTCCTCCGCCTCCCCATCCGACCGCGGCCCCCGGCGCGCCCCCCCCGGGCCCACCTTGGGTTGAGGCGGCCATGTCGTCGAGCTCATCTCGCGAGGAGGAGCGATGAAGGTCCAGGCGGTGGAAGGTGGAGCGCCGGGAAACCGAGGCGGACAGCCCTGCACGTGGTACAGATGTTTCCATTCCCACGGCGGCTGGGGATGAGACCGGGCCGGGGGCGGGGCTGGGGCTGGG
>CM053775.1:45199641-45242106 GCA_028658325.1 Potorous gilbertii
AGGGCCAGGGTCTCCCACTGCATCCTGGGCCATCTTCAGTCATCCTGACGAATATCTGGTCACTGGATCCAGGTGGTTGTGGAGGAGAAAGTGAGACTGGTGACCTTGCACAGCCCTCCCTCACTCAAATCAAAGTCAACTGCGAGTCATGTCATCATTTTCATGATGTCATGGTCCTCTTTCAGAATGAAGAAGAAACAGAATGTATATATATGTGTGTATGTGTATGTAGGCATGTGTGTATAGGTATACCTATGTACATGTCTATATGCATATCTCCTAGTATAAGGACTGAAGTTGAGGAGGAAAGATCATGAAGGATAAAGGAAGGAGAATGTTCTAAGGATCAGAGTCTTGATTGAGTGATAAATTTGGATTGAATGAATGACACAAAAGAAGAGGTTTCTGAGTGATGGGGATGGAGAGAGCACCTGGACATGGCACTGGGGAGAAAGGAGTGTTCGGATAACCCCCCCCCAACTAGTGAGTTGTGGGTATGAGTAAAAGTGTAGCCTGTGCTAGAAAAGGTACCCAGAGAAGTTGTATCATCAGGGTCTCAGTGAAAGCAAGAAAATGGAGAGAGCAAGAAAGGAAAAGAGGTTTAATATGAAAAGTAGTTTGTTACCCATGAAGAAGGATTTCCAGAGAGCATAGTGGAAGGGGTGGGTAGATTTGAGGTGGGGTATTTGGACGGGTGTGATTGCAGAGAGTGGTAGATTGAGAGTTGACTGTTCAAGACTCTCCCTCGGTGTCTAACCTTGTCTCAGTTGGTGATGTTGTATTCTGGGAAGCCAAGAGACTGGAGTTGCAGCAGGCAGGAAGGGGTCATGGAATGATCTGAGAGAGACTGGACGGAAGGGAGAAACTGGCAGTTGGAAATGAATATGATCTGGGATTGACCTCTGAAGCATTTGGAGAGGGACTTGGTGCAAAAACAAGCCAGGTCAAGGCAAGTCAAGAAGCATTCGTTAAGCACTAGGCACAGTGCTTAATTCAGGGTGAATTAACTGGACACTGTGAATTAATTCTTAATTCCCAGTGCCCTGTTCTGGGGATACAAAGTTAAAATGACAACAACAGATAGGAGATTCCTGTCTACTGGGGAAGACAACATACAGGCAAGTGGGTATAAACATGATATATACAGGATAAGTTGGAGATTATCTCAGGGGGAAGGCATTTAAATTAAGGGGGATCAAGAAAGGCTTCTTTCAAAGGTGGGATTTTAGTTGAGATTTGGAGGAAGCATGAGAAACCAGGAGGAGTTGGTGAGGAGGGACAGAGGTCCAGGCATGAGAGACTGCTTATATACTTGGATTCTGGAGATGAAGGGAGGCCAGTGTAACTGGATTGTAGAATAGGGGGTGGGAGGAGGGAGGATGGGTAAGGTACAAGAAGATGAGAAAAGTAGGAAGGGGCCAAATCATGAAGGGCTTTAAAAGCCAAACATTAGATTTTATATTTGATCCTGGAGGCCATAGGGAGCCACTGGAGTTTATTGAGCAGGGGAGGGAACATGGTGAGACCTGCACTTTAGGAAAATCACTTTAGAGCCTGAATGTGTAGAATGGATTAGAGTGGGGAGAGCCTTTAGGCAGGCAGACCCAGCAGCAGATACCGCAATAACCCAGGAGTGAGGCAAAGAGGGCCTGCCCCAGAGAGGTGGGAGGTATTTGGGAGATGTTGGGAAGGTAAAAATGCTGCCATTTGCATTGGTACAGGAATGACAGGCAGGTGGGCTGGGTCTGGAGCTGCTGTGGGAGTCTCTGGGAAGTTTCAGAGGAGAGAACATTGAACTGGGTGCATGAATTTTTAACAATCATCAATATAGAAGAAAGAGTGTACTCTGTTTCGGGCACAAGTCCACCAGAAATGATTTTTTTTTTAATTTTAGAAGATACTAAATCCAAGCATTTTTCTGCAGGGTGAGGAGAAGAAGAGGGAGAGGGAGCAATCCATATGGACAGAATTCCCCCTTCACCCCCATCCCATGCCCGGAGACAACACATAAGTCACTGTGAAGTCCCAACTCAGAGGATTCTTAAACAAAGTCCATTGCAGAGCCAAGGGCTGAGAATTTAAGGATTTATCCAACAGAACCATAATCACTTAACTGGAAGACCTCCCTTGAAGAAGCATTTTCCTAAAGTCATTCCATCCTTCTTGGACCCCTCCCTTCAAGGAAGGATTCTCCTTTCCACTTAGTCAAAGGGGAACGATTGAAGTTACTTTCATTAACTGAAGCAATCCAAAGGGCTGTTTCTTCCTTCTCTTTGGAAAGGAAGGAAAGGAGTCAAGAATTTATTAAGCACCTATTATGTGCCAGGCACTGACTACACTATGTACTTTACAAATATTATCTCATTTCATCCTCGCAATAACCCTGAATCTACCTGCTATTATTATCCAAATTCCACAGTTGAGGACATTGAGGAGTCCATAAACATTTAGTAAGGGCCTACTATGTGTCAGGCACTGTGCTAAGTCCTGGGGACACAAAGAGAAGCCAAAGACAATCCCTGCCCTTGAGGAGCTTATAATTTAATGGAGAAAGACAACAGATACACGTTAAAAAAAATGAAAGAGGGAGGGGAAGGAGGGGAGCTAATGAAATCTTTTGACCTGTCGGGAAATGATGAGAGGGCTATCCTCAGCCCCCTCCTTAAGTAGAGTGTCTGATCAGGTGGAGGGTTTGAGGGATGGCACCCAAGGGCAGGGGAACTGAGGAGATGAGTTTCAAACTTGATGTGATTTTACAGAAGATGAGTTTTGCCAGTAGATGATGGATGTGTGGCTGTAGCCTGACCTTCCTGTCTCAACTCACAAATTCAGTCATCCTCCTCACTACAGCCAGCCTCTGGGGCCAGAGCAAGAGATCCTCAGGAACCCAAAGTTGTGGGTCCAGTGTGGGGAATGCTCATGGCTACCCACAGGCATCTCTTGGGGATGGTTTGCCCAGGGTCTCAGAGAGAGTAAGTGTCTGAGACCAGATTTGAACTTGACTGTTCCTGACTCCTGACTTGACTGTTCCTGTCCCTAATTGGTAGCTTTTGACTGTAGAGGTCAGATCTTCTTTCTTATAGGTTCCAATTTTGCCTTCTTTTAGGACTTGAACCAATGTCTCATTTATTCTTTCAGATCATATTCAAAAATTTAGCAAGCAGACCATACAACATATACCCTCATGGCCTTACCAATGTCAGTCCTTTGCACTCAGGGAGACTGCCTAAAGGTAAGAATATGGTTGGGCTGTTCACGATGAGGCTATGCGTTCATATATTGGAGTCTGGGAGGCTATAGCCTCTATAGCTAGAGGCCCTCAGAAGCCCTATCCACCCCTAACATTACAATTCCTGAATCTTGCTATTGAAGAAACTAATCTAGAGGTCTTGCCTTCTTAAATTGAGTTGAATGCAGGGTGAGGCAGCCCAGGAAGAGGGAACTATGAGGAACCAGGAGGTGGTCAGTTGCCCAAAGAGTAATTATGAAATTCTTTCTTTAAAAATATCCCAAGAGAATCAAACTTATTGTCAAGTTGTGTCTTTCTAAATACTGACAGAGCAAGGAACCTATTTTCCAGGCCAGTCAAGGGAGAGGCATGACCTGGGCCCGTCAGTCAGCCAATAAACATTTATTAAGCACCTATTAAGTGTCACACATTGTACTAGGTGCTAGAGATACAAAGAAAGGTAAAAACTAGTCTCTGACCCTGAAGAACTCACAGTCTAATGAGGGACATGCAAATAAACTATACAATGGATAAATTGGAGACAATTAAGAGAGGGAAAGCACTGGAATTAAGGGTGGGAATCAGGAAAGACTTCCTATAGAAGGTGGGACTTGAAGGAAGCCAGGAGGTAAAGATGAGGAGGGAGAAGTTTCCAGGCATGGGGGATAGTCATTGAAAAGTCATGGAGTCAAAGATGGAGTGTGATATTAGAGGAAGACCAAGGAGGCCCCTGTCATTAGATCACAGAGCCCGTGGTGGGGCATAAGGTAAAAGAAGACTGGAAAGGTAGGACAATAAGGATGAAGGGTTTCGAAGGCAAAACAGAGCATTTTCTATTTGATCCTGGAGGTGATAGGGAAACAGTGGAGTTTACTGAGTGGGTGACATTGTCTGATCTGCTTTTAGAAAGTCACTTTGACAGCTGAATGGAGAAGGTACTGGAGTAGGGAGAGACTTATGGCAAGCACTCCAACCACTCTGTGGGCCCACAATTCATGAGGAAATGTCAGGATTTGTGATCTTTCTTCCTCTAAACCATTGCATACCTTCATACCCTACAGTGGCTCCAGTGGAACTGGGCCTGATTCTTTTAGTCTGGAAGAGTTGGTCTGGATGGGTTACAACCCAATGGATGATGAGCTTCTCCAGACGTATCTGGAAAGATCCTTGGAAAACTTGTGATGGGTGTTCTCTCCACAGTATTAGTGTAGACTTCCATTGAAAAGCTAGATGAAATAGGAAATCAAATATATCTCAACAAGATTTAATATGTGCAGCAAGTTTGTGGCATGGAGATAGGTTTATTTGACTCTTTTGGGCCCCCTAATTTCACTCACTTTTGGGGAGTTGGAGGAGTGAGGTGTTAATTAGATATCCTTTCCTCACTTTAGACCTACAGTAGAACCTCAGTTTATGAGTAACCTGGTTTATGTACACTTTACTGAATGAGGAAAATTTTTTCACAAAATTTGTCTTGCAGGATGAACAAAAATTCACAGTATGAACATCAAAATTTTGTTGAAAAACCTCAACCAAATAAGGCTGTAGCAATGAGAGCCACGAATATTTTTTAACTATGATGCAATGTCACATTTCTGTGACATTCTGAAAAAAAGTAAAAAAAAAATAAGTGTCTTTAGATAAATTCCTAGTCAGAAGTGAACACGGAGAAAAAAATCAGTAAGTCAAAACATGAAAATGATTCTAAAAACAAAAAATAAGTGAAGGCAGAGTGTTGGTCATTTAGTGAAAGTAGCGTAAGAGGGAATACTCCCGATGTTGAAATCCCCAATATTCTCATAGAAGGAGATTCTTCTTCCAAGCTTCCTCCTTCTCCTCCCTCTTGTCTCCCTCATGCCAGTCATGACTCTTCTCAAAGGTAAAGTGCAGGTTAATTTATTTTAGTTTTGGTTTATATTGTGTACTAATCATTGTTATTGTGCTTCAGGTGCATTGGACACAAAGAACTTACTTCAAATTATAAATAATTATTTTATATGAATATTTTTGGGGATGTGGTACTGATCATTCAACTTTACATTATTTCCTATGGGCAAATTTGCTTTGGAATACTAACAAATCACATGAGGAACAGAATCTCAGAACGAATTAAATTCATTAACCCATGTTCTACTGTATATGCCTTTCAGAAGTGAGAAGGAAAGAAGCTCTCTTATATCCCTTTGGTCATTCACCTCCCACCCTGGACAGCTTGGGTGTTGATCTTCTGTTCTAGTCCTTGCAATGTCTGGAGAAAGCCAGCAAGGCACCCACCCAATGATTCTGAATGCTGTAGGACATTATTCAAATTCCATTCCCCATCCCCACTAGATTCTTATTCCCATTCCTCTCAACATTCCCACCCCTAAGTCCATCCACCAATTCCCCTGTGCCCTCTGGAATGCCTGTTCCATAGGCAATAAACTTGCCTTCATCTTAAATCTTTTCCTCTTCCACCCTTCCATCTTTTAGCATTCACCAAGACCTGACTTACTCCTGATGACAGTGTTCCTGTCTACTCTTTCCAGTATTGGCCATACCCCCACTCATTCCATTGGCTTGTTGGTCAAGGCAAGGATGTTGGAATACTCCTTGCTCCCCATTGTCACTTCCAGATTCTCTCCCTACTTCTATCATTCAATAACCTCTCCTTTTTTGAAGTTCTACAATTCACAACTTCCACCCAATCAAAATCCTGGTAGCTATTGCTAGAGACCTACAGATCACTTTCTTTCCTTCCTCAGTAAGCTAGTATCTGACTCACAGTCTTTCCTCCCCAGCTACTGCCCTTATTATTCTAACAGACTTCAACATATATATTGTCTCTCCCTCAAACACACTAACCACTCAATTCCTCAACATATTCTCTTCTTATGAGCTCACCTTCACCCCACCTCAGTCCCCCACAATGATGGTCATATTCTTGATCTTGCCGTCATCCACAAATGCACCACTTCCATGTTGAAGAATTCAGAAATTCCATTATGTGACCATCATCTATTGGTTTTCCCCTTCTCCTTCTGCCTTCCCTCACCAAACTCTACTCTATCCAAACCCTCGATTCCTCAGTTGTGTCCTAGACCATCACCCTTGTGTTCATTATACTTATTTCTTTTGCCCATCTTGACCCCTTGGTGAACCAGTTCAACTCTACACTGTCCTATTCTCTCAAGTCTCTGGCCTCCTTGTCATATTGTTGATGTCATCCTGCCAATCCTTAGATCATTCCCACCATCCACCACACAAAAGGGCAACCCTACTCCTTACCAAGACTAACCCCTCTACCTGCTCAAGTGATCCCATTCCGTCGTGTCTCCTCCAGCATATTACCTTTTCTGCCAGCCTGTCTATATCACTTATCTTCAGTCTTCCCCTCTCTACTGTCTTCTTTATTGCCTACGAACATGCCCATGTCTTGTCCATGTCTCTCCCATCCACAAAAAAAACCCTCACTTGATACTTACATTCATATCTCTTCTGCCTTTATGGCTAAACTTTTTGTAAAGGCCATAGGTGCCTCCACTTTCTCTCCTGTCACTCTTTTTTTAAACCCCCTACAGTTGAGCTGACCTCATAATTCAATGGAAACTGCTCTCTCCAAAGTTATCAGTGATTTCCGAGTTGCTGATCCAATAGCCCTCGTTCAGTCTTCATTCTCTCCAGCCTTTGACAATGTTGGTCACTTTCTCTACCCTGATACTCTTTTCTCTCTAGATTTTTGGGACATAATTCTCTCCTGGTTCTCCTCCTACATATCACACCAATCCTTTTCAGTCTCCTTTGTTAAGTCTTCATCCAGATCATGTCCTTTAACCATAGATGTCCCCCAGGACTCTGTCTTGGGCCCTGTTCTCTTCATTCTTTATATTCCACTTCAATGGATTTTTTAATCTTCTCTCTACTAATTATTCTCAAATCTACCTTTCCTGCCCTAACTTCTCTGCTGACCTTTAATCACACATCTTCCCTCTCTACTTCCAAACTTCTCTATTACTATTGAGGTCACTATCTTCCTCCCAGTTCCCTGGGTTTGAAACATAGGTGTCATGCTTAACTTCTCATTATCCCTCACCTTCCCTTAACCAGTCTTTTGCCAAGGCCTCTCCATTTCACCTTCAAACCTCTCTCCCTTCTCTCCTCTGACACTGTCCCTACTTTTGGACAGGCCTTCATCACCTTACACTTGGATTATTGCAATATTCTGCTGGTAAGTCTGCCTGCCTCAAGACTCTCCTCACTCCAGTCTGTCCTCCATTTGACTGGCAAAGTGATTTTCCTAAAGTGCTTGTCAGGCCAAGTCACACCTCACTCCACCCCACCTCAACACACATACGCGCACACGCACACACACACACACACACACACACACACACACACACACCAATGGCTCCCTCTAGGATCATATCCAGAATACTCTGACATTCAAATCCTTTCATAACCTTATCTCACCCATACTTTTCAGCCTTCTTATTTTTTCCCACCATGTACTCTGTTCTGGTGACACTGGTCCCCTGGGTGTTCTCATCTCTTGAATTTGGGCATTTTCTCTGTCTGTCCTCTATGTCTGGAACACTCTCCCTTCTCATCTCTGTCTCCTGACTTCCTTCAGGTCCTAGCTAAAATCTCATCTTCTTTAGGAAGATTTTCCCAACCTTTCTTATTTTAAGTACCTTTTCCTCTGTTAACTATTTCCCATTTACCCTGTATATAGATTGTTCGTACGAATTTGTTTACTTGTTGTCTCTCCCATTAGATTGTGAGCTACTTGAGGTCTAAGACTGTCTTTTATCTCTTTGTGTATCCCCTGCACTTAGCATAGTGCCTGGAACATAATTTTTGTTGTTGTTCAGTCCTTTTTCAGTTGTGTCCAACTCTTCATGACCCCATTGTAGGGTTTTCTTGACAAAGATACTGGAGTGATTTGTCATTTCTTTCTCCAGGTCATTTTATGAATTTATCACTTGGTACTTTAGGATTCTCTAAATAAATCATCATATTATCTGTTAAAAATGATAGCTTTATTTCCTCATTGCCTATACTTATTCCTTCAATTTATTTTTCTTTTCTTATTACAAAAGCCAGTATTTTCTAATATAATATTCAATAGTAATGTTGATAATAGACATTCTTGCTTCAACTTTGACCTTATTAAATGCTTTTGGCTTATCCTCATTACAAATAATGCTTGCTTTGGGTTTTAGGTAGATATTACTTATCATTGTAAAGAATGCTCCATTTATTCCTGTGCTTTCTAGGGCTCTTTTATTTAAATAGAAATGGATGTTGTATTTTGTCAAAAGTTTTTTCTGTATCTATTGCAATATTCACATGAATTTGATATTTTTATTAATATAGCCATATATGCTTATAGTTTTCATAATATTGAGCCAGCCCTGCAGTCGTGGTATAAGTCCTTCCTGGTCAGTATTTGATCTTTGTGATATATTGCTGTAGTCTCTTTGCTAATATTTCATTGAAAATTTTTGCATCAATATTCATTAGACAAATTGGTGCATACCTTTCTTTCTCTGTTTTGACTCTCCTTGGCTTAGGGATCTTATTTGTATCATAGAAGGAATTTGGTAGGACCTTTTATTTACTTATTCAAGTTTATGTAGTGCTGAAATTGAACGTTCTTTAAATATTTGGTAGAATTCACTTGTAAATCTGTCTAATCTTGGAGTTTTTTCTTTTGGAGTTAATTTATGACTTGTGCAATTTCTTTTCTAAGATAAGGTTGTTTATATATTATTTCCTGTTCTATGAAACTAGGCAATTTATATTTTTGTAAATATTCATCCATTTCATTTAGATTGTCAGTTTTATAGGCATATAGTTAGGTGAAATAGTTCCTAATAATTGTTTTTATTTCTTCTTTGATGGTTGTGGATGTTTTTTCACTTTTTTATATTGGTAGTTTGGTGTTCTTCTTTTTCTTAATCAATAATCAAGCCATTAGCTAATGGTATATCTATTCTATTGATTCTTTCCTCGATCTATTTTCCAAATCATTTTCCCCTATATTTCACATTTTCTTCTATTTTCTAAGTCTTTTGCCTTTGTTTTAGTATTTCTTGATTCTAATGGAGCTTCTATTTGGCCTATTCTACTTTTAAGAGAATTCTTTTCTTTGGTAAAGTTTGTACTTCTTGTTTCAGGCTGCTAATTCTCTTTTCATATCTTTCTTCCCTCGCTCGTTTCTTTGCCCATTTTTTCCACTACTACTCCCATTTGTGTTTTTTTAAATAATTTCTTTAGAATTTAAAAAAAAAGTCTAGTTCTAACTCTTCCAGGAATTCTAGTTGGACTTGTGTCCAAGCTGCATTTTTCTTTGAAGCTTTGATTATAGAAGGTTTTGAGGCATTCTTGTCTTTGGTTTTATGTCTTGAGCTTCCTTGTCATCATGATAACTTTATATAGTAGGATTTGTTTGTTTGTTTGCTCTTTCAGCCTACTTCTTGATTTTAGACTTATGTTAGTGTTAGACTCCTCACACTTCTTGGGGTGGGGAAGATGTCTGGCCTGAAATTCTGTCCTCTTACATCCTTTAACTGCTTTCGTCACTTTAGCTGGAGACCTGAAAGCTTGGAGATGTCTGTTCACTGCCCTGCTGGTTTGGGGGCTCTGCAAGTTCCAGATTCAGTTTTTGGTCTAATAATGGTTGGGAGTTTCAGCAGACTGCTGCTTGACTCAACCACCCTCATCTCTCTGAGAGGTTTTGCAAGTTCAAAGTGACTGAACTTCTGACTGTTCTTTGTTCTGGGAAACTGGGCTGTGCTCCAGGGATTAGAGCCACACAGCTGCTGTTTGCATAGAACTTGTTGCTGAGACTGAAGGTCACAACCACTTCTCTTTGCCCTGGATTTGTGACTTAGCCATGGGTAATGGGTGACAGAGCTGCCAGATGTCCCCATTTCTGCACCTGGGGTTTGCTCAGGGATCCCCTGTGATCTTTCCCTGATTTGACCCTTTCTCAGTTCCCACCATTGACACCACCACTGCTGTTGCTGCAGTGCAATCCTGGGCAGATCCTAACCTTAATGTAAGCAGACCTCTCTATCCATATTCTCAAGTGGCCTTGGGATAGACAAATGACTCACTGTGATTTCTTTTTTTTCCTGATCAAAATCCACTTTGGTGCATTCTTCAAGATCTTTATTGATGTAGGGGCAGAGCTAGACTCTAATACTCTCTCTCACTTTGCCATCTCTTTAATCTTTTCCAGGTCAGTTTGCTTGGGGTATCATCTACCTTACATTGTCTTCACTTTCCCCAGCTTTTTGACTTTGTTTTTAATATTTCTTGTTGTCTCATGGAGTTATTGGCTTCTATTTGGTCCATTCTAATTTTCAAGGAGTTTGTTTCTTGGGCAAGATTTTGGACCTCTTGGTTCAAGCTGTTAATTCCCTTTCCAGTTATTTTTTCCATATCTCTAATTTCTTTTTCATTTTTCCCCCTCAAGCACTCTCATTTCATTGATAAAAGTATCTTAAAACTCTTTTAAAAAAAAAGAAATTCTTACTTCATCTCTTCTAGGAATTCTAGTTGAATTTGTGCCCAAATTATGTTTGTCTTTGAGGCTTTGGTTGAAATTATTTGGGAGTCATTCTCTTCTTCTGTCACCACATAGTGAGGTTCTTTTTTTAATTTGCTGCTTTTTCCAGACCACTTCTTGATTTTGGATGTTATAATAGATCCAGGTTCTGCACACTTTTGGAAGAAAAGTCTACTTTCTTGAAATTATTGTGTTATTTCAGGATCTCAGGAACAGCTCAGATTGGGGACCTATCAGCTTTCAGTGCTCCCAAAGGGATCTGATTGAGGGCAAAGATTGAGCTCTTCCAGTTCCTGATCTGAATTTGGATCCGAGCAATAGTAGATGCTGCTGGATTCATCCACTATCAGTCAGCTGAGAAGATCTTCTGGTTCAGAATGACAGAATTATTGGTTTCTCTTTGGTCTGAGATTCTTCCCTTATTATTCCACTTCAGGCTTCAAACTACACTGGAGACTAGCACTGAGACCCTACTCTGTGCTTGCAGTCTGAGCTACGTTGCTGCTCCTTGCTCCTCACTGCCTAAGGTCTGGGTCCTCTCCCTACTGAAAAACACCACCTCTGGGTATAGTTTCTCTTCTCAGGATCTGTGCCATGGAACTGGTTAGTGGGCAACAAAGCTGCCAGATGGCACCTGTTCACACACCCTGTGTGGCACAGGTCTTGCCCTTGGTCACAGGCATTGCATGCTGCTCATTTCTGGCCAGGCCCTGGCTCCAGTGTCCTCAGATATTTCTGTCTCTTTTTGCCAACCTGGGCTGGAAAAATGAGTCACTGTGATTTTTCCTTGGATTTCTCCATCAGGTTTCAATTTGGCACATTCTCTAAATCTGTTTGAAGGAATTCTTTGGGGGAGAGGGGAGCTCAGCTCTACTGTGTGCTGCTCTTCTTGCATTTTGGTACCATCCCCTACCCCACACTCATCTTTCTAATTAAAGGACTCTGTAAACGTGTGTGTGTGTGTGTGTGTGTGAGAGAGAGAGAGAGAGAGAGAGAGAGAGGTTTTATATGCATATTGAGTAATTGTTTGACCACATTTTGCTCTAGATCATAAACTGAAATGTCCATGTGTAGCTGTTAAAAGTCTCCTAAAGCTATTTCTGTTTCTTGGCTTGCCTGTGGGTAGGTGTGAAAAATGTCAAGGATGTGCCAATCATGCCAGGCCAGACATTCAAATATAAGTGGGAAGTAACTTCGGAGGATGGGCCAACTCAAGCAGATCCCAGGTGCCTGACTAGGTACTACTCCAGCTCTGTCAATGCGGAACGAGACCTGGCTTCGGGCCTCATTGGACCCCTCCTCATATGCCATAAAGAAACTGTGGATCAAAGAGGGAATCAGGTGCGTCCATCCCTTTCCTCACATGGACACTACTCAGAGGACTGCTCCAATGGGGTCTATAACATGGGAGGAGGGTTAGGAACTGAGGAAATATTACCACTCAGGAGCTCCCTTCAATGTGTTTCTTTTTCTGGTTAACTGGAGAATACAGTAAGAAAAGATTTTTAATTAAAGAAAATGGCTAAATAAAGACCAAGGAAGATTTTGCCCGTGTAGAGGAATATACAACCCCATTGGTCACCACACTAATAGACAGGCAGGGTACAAATGCAGAGAACATGTGTGATAAGGTCTACATGTAAGGAACACATGCAAATGATACATATGTGTGTCCAGAACAACTCACACTTCTAACTCTAGAGAGATCAATTGGCATCTGAGTGAACCACCTTCTCTGCTGAGGTGGGGTACACTTCTGTTCATTCTCTCTGGGCATCTCTGCTACTTCTGGACATGGAGCTGAGCTTCTCTCTTGATGTATTAATTCTACAGTTGGGAGTCTTTTTGGTGACCTGTTTTCTTCCCATGTTCAGGTGACTCAGCTACTGTTGGGCATCACTGCTGATCTGGGATCCTCTCCTCTTCTTTCCATTGCTGGGCTTACCTATTGCCTCTATTGGGCATCTCTGCTTTCCTGGAGTCCTTTCCTGTTCTCTTCTTTCCTTGTTTCAATGCCCTTTTGGTTGATGAGCATCTTTGAAAAGTGAGGGTCCTTTTCTGTCCTAATCTTTCCATGGTTGGCCATCTTCGCTGCATTTGGGTGTCTCTGATGGACTGGGATCCTTTCCTATTCTATTTCTTCAACTGCTGACTATCCCTGCTGTCCTTTGCTGAGCTGCTGTCCTTTCTTGTTCTTTTCTTTCCAAGGTGGGGCATCTCCCCTGCTTCTGAGCATCTCTGTTGATTGGAGGTGCTCTCCTGTTCTCTTTTTTCTACTGCTGGGTATGTCTGCTGACCTGGGATCCCCTCCTCTCCTGCTCTTTGCATTTCTAGGTGTTTCAGCTACTGTGGGACATCTCTGTTGAGCTGGAATGTTTTCCTGCTCTCTTTTTTTCCATGGCTGCATGAACCAGCTGATCTGGGGATGGAAAAACCAGAAGAAAGCTGCATGCTTCCTGCCTATTCTTAAGACAATAGGGCTTGTTCATGAGTAGTCTGACATCTTATAGCAAGATGTTGAATCTTATGGACTTGCAATGTTGCCATTACTGTATGGAAAACAGGCAAATAGGTCAAATGTTCTAAGATTAAGGCTTGTGTTTTCCCCACTGTGATAGCAGCTGCTGCCACTGCTGATGGATATCCTGACATCCTGAGGGCCACAAGATGCAAGTGAACCGAGAAATAAGCTATGGGTTGGTAACTGGCCCTAATTTTTTAGCAAGAACTTCACTTGTTGCTTCTTTTTTGGCAAAATCAATGAAAAAGTTTATTCAAATTGGGTTGACCTAATATTAGAGGGGATACAATGACCTCCTTCAAAGATCAGACTGAAAAGAATCACAGAAGTTAGCATAATAATAGGATTGTGAACATCACAAGTTATAGGAATACCCAATTATTTATAACTTTTTAATCTTGGACAAATGTAGGCCAACCTTTCTCATCACCAACAAGATTGGGACGTTAAATGGCATCTGGTCTTTTTGGATGACTCCATGTTTCTCTCTTATTGCCTGTAATCCTTCAATTTGAACTTTAGTCACACAGCCAGGGCTAATCCTCATAACAACTAATTATAACTGGCTTAATTCCTCTCAAGATGATACCATTACTAGAGTGAACCCTTAACCAGATCAATTTCTTTTAACTTTTTTCAGCATGAGGTGAAATGTCAATCTCCCCAATTCCCCTCCTAAACCTGAAGGCCCATAGGAACCAAATAGCTAACATTTATACACTACTTACTGTGTGCCAGGTACATACAATCTCACTTGATTCTCACGATAATGCTGGGAGGTATGGGATATTATCTCCATTTCACAGATGAGGAAATTGAGACAAATAGAGGTGAGTGACTTGCCCAGAGTCAAATAGCTAATAAGTCCTTGAGACCAGATTTGAACTAGGGTTCCTTCTGACTCCAGGTTCAGTGCTCTATCCTAGTTACCTATGAAAAATCAGGTGACTCTTCTCCCAGAGTTCTAAAAACCCCATCTCTGGGATATAGAATATGATGGCCCATAATTTACATGGCAGGTTTTTTTCCCAGGTGAATCAAGTGAAAGCCAAAACCGTGATTTTCGTTGACCAGTTCTATTTGAGCACACCAAGAGAGTGAGTTTTTAATGGTCTCAACTCTTCTTCCATTTTCTTTCATTTTTTTTCCTTTCTGACAAGCTAAATCATTCTTATTTTTGTTGGAGACAAGGTGCATCCAAAAGATATCAATAATCTTTTTGTTTTGGATGTGGAGTTTCTAAACATCCCCTTAGATAAACCAGCTGGTCTTCTTCAAATGAACCCTCTGGCCACTGTGAATTTGGCTAGACATGGCAGAGAGATATTAAACCTCTGAAAGAGATAAATATCTGCTGGTAACATACTCAATGGTTCCCTATTTTTCTACCATTTGAAATAATAGGGAATTTATTGAAAAGAGGAAAATTAGCAACGTCTAGAGTATATACATATACACAGTCTGCTAGAGACTATGAGAGAGATCAGTAACAGCACTCTTAAGAGTGACTTTCAGAGGTATCTAAAAATAACGGGCATCTAGTTAGTACAGTGAATAGAGTGCTGGGCCTGGAGTTAGGAAGGGCTGAGTTCAAATATGGCCTCAGACACTTGCTAGCTGTGTGATCCTGGGCACTTAACTTCTGTTTGCCTCAGGCTCCTCATCTGTAAAATGAGCTGGAGAAGGAAATGACAAGTCAGTCCAGTATCTTTGCCAAGAAAATCCCAAATGGGGTCAAAAAGAGTTGGACCCAACCGAAAACTATTGAACAACAAATAACTCAAGTAGAACATAACCATTTCTCAGAATTTATTTTTCAGGACTGTCATCTGGTTGTTTCTTCATTGATGAGTTATCAGGACTTAGGTACATGTATAACGTTGGCTGAACAATCTGTTCACCTTTGATTTCCATATGTGCACCTATTCTTTGAAGAAGTTAAAGAATTTTTAAAAAACTACACCCAAAGAGTATATGCAGATTCAATTTGAGCTGAGAATTGAAGAACTCTAGGGAAATCAAAAGGAGGGAGAGCATTGTAGCCGCAGAAGGCAGCTAGTACAAAGGCACCAAGATGGGACGTAGAATACTGTGTCTGTGGAATAGCAAGAAGGGGGCAGTGCAGTAGAACACAGTAAGGTGTGAGGAGACTGGAAATGTAGGGAGAGTCCACATTGTAAAGGGCTTTGAATACCAAAATAGAGAATTTTAGATAGGATCCTGGAGGGAATAGAGAGCCACTGGAGCTTACTAACTGGGGAAGGGGAAGGCACAGAGGTTGACATATTCACATCTGTGCTTTAGGATAATCACTTTGGCAGCTGATTGGCGTATGGACTGGAATGGGGAGAGGCATGAAGTAGGAAATCCACTGAGGAAACTATAGAAATGGTCCAGGAGAAAGCTGATGAGAACTTGTACCAGTGTGATGGTTGTGCAGTGAAGAAGGCGTAGACTTGCTCCTCTTGTGTAGAGACCCTTTCCTCTCTTCCCCCGATCCCAGTGCTGAAACCGAGAAGGATGAAACCAGGGAAAATGCCCAAATCAATTCTGCTATTATTCCACACTAGGGCAAGTCAATCTACTGCACTAGTTTCATACTCATTAACCATCATACTTTAAGGATCCAAGTGCCACTCCCTGACCACCTCTCCTCTCTGTGTATATTGTCTGTCCCATTAGAATGTAAGGTTCTTGAGTTCAGGGACTGGCTTTTTTTTTGTATCTGTTTTCCCAATGCTTGGTATGCAGTAGGTGCTTAATGAAGACTTTTTCATTCATTCATCCAATTTGCAGATGATCAATCTGCCAGGACTGTTATAATACATCGAATGACAGAGAATGGAATGTTGGGATGAAACAAAAAAATTAGGTGGAATTCAGTACTGAAAAATGTAAAGTCTTATGTGTGGATTCAAAGAGTCAGCTTCTCACGTATAAGATGGGGGATTCATAGTCAGGCAGCAGGTGGTCTGAAAAAGGTCTGGGGGTTTTAGTGGACTTCAAGCTTTCCAACTCTGAGAGTCTGTGATTTGGAGAAGTGTATTATAGGCCTGTTGAGGCCTGTCTACTCTGTGAGGATCAGCTCCAGTTTGGAGAAGTTTATTGCCAGCTTTGACATTTTAGGCCAGGGAAAATCTCAAAGACCATCTACTAAGTTACAGGGGAGTAGCAATATGCATTGGTGGGAAAATGGTCCAGACCAAGGGAGTCAGATTGGTGAAATTTTAAAAATGCTCTTTTTTTCTTGTTTTGGTTTCTTTAGATGATATCAGATAAGAGAAATGTGCTCCTCTTCTCCATCTTTGATGAGAACCGCAGTTGGTACTTTACAGAAAACATGCAGAGGCTCAGCTTGGATGCAACTGAAGTGCACCCCCAGGAGCTTGAGTTCTATGCCTCCAATGTCATGCATAGTAAGCACCACTGAGATTGGCATCCAGCAGGAACTTGTCAGATGGCAGTGAAGGGAAAGGGAATGTTGTCTCCATACAAAGGATCTGACCTTAGACCTTAGGGTTGAGAGATAGCACCAAAGTCCCTCCTCGTCTCTTATTTTCTCCTTCTTTCCTCCAGCATCAAAAGAAAAGGTGGTCTTTCTCCTGACCAAGGCCAGCCCCTTCATTTCATCTCTTCTAATCTCTGAAAGATTGCGTCCATAATCTTTTATCTATCTCTATCTACTGACCACAATCACGCTGGTTTCTCTCAACCTTAAAAAGCTCTCACTTGGCCCTACTATCCTCTCAAGTTATATCTCTCTTCCCTTTCTCAGCAAGGTTCTTTTTTAAAAAAGTTTTATATACTCATCATCTACACTCTCCTTTTAATATCTCTCAACCTCCTTGTACTCTGGCTTCCAACCTCATTACTCAACTGAACCTCCTCTGGCCAAAGTTACCAGTGATTCATCAATTGCTGAAACCAATGGCCTTTCTCAGTCCTCACCTTTCTGGACCTCCCTGCAACATTTGGCACTGTGGGTCACTTGGGCCTCCAGGATACCCTCTTTCTGTTGGATTTTCATGATGCTCTTGTCATCTGTTTCCCCTTCTGTTCATCTCAGTATTTCTTATCAATCTCCTCTGTTGAATCGTCATCCACGATCCACTCCCTAACCATGGGTAAAGTCAATCGGTCTAGTCAATAAACATTTATTAAGTGCTTACCATGTGCCTGGCACCCTGTTAAGCACTGTGAATGAAAAAAAGAGGGAAAAGGTTGTCCCTGCCCTCAAGGAGTTCTAATGACAGAGACAAGCAAACAATTATGTACAAACTACATACAGGATAAATAGGAGATAATTAAAAGATGGGAGGCACTAGAATTAAGAGGGATTGGGAAAAACTTCCTGTAGAAGATAGGATTTAGTTGGGATTTAAAAGGAAGCTAGGGAAGCCTTTGGGCTGAGATATGGAAGGAGAGCTTTCCAGGTATGGGACATGGCCAGTGAAAATGCCTAGAGCCAAGAGATGCATCTTGTCAAAGGAATAAGACATGCTGAGTAGTAAGGTGTAAGAAGACTTGAAAAGTGGGAGGTGGCTAGGTTAGAAAGGGCTTTGAATGATACACAGAGCATTTTGTATTTGATCCTAGAAGTGATAGAAAGCCACTGGAATTGATTGAAAAGTGGAGTGACATAGTCAGACCTCCATTTTAGGAAAATCATCATGGCAGCTTAATGAAGGATAGACTAGAGTGGGGAAAGACTTGGGGCAAGCAGACCTATCAACAGGCTATTGTAATGGTCTAATCATGAGGTGATGAAGGCCAACATCAGGGTTGTGGCAGTATTGAAAGAGAGGAGTGGGCATCTTCTAGAGATATCCCAAAGTTGAGATAGACAGTCCTTAGCAACAGATTGGATGTGTGGAAGCGAGAAATAATAAAAAGGTGAGAATAATACCTAGGTTGTGAGTTTGAGGGATGAGAAGATGGTGTTGCCCTTAACAGTAATGGGGAAATTGTGAGAAGAGTTACAAGAAGAAATAATCAGTTTAGTTTTAGACACGTGGAGTGAAAGATGAGATATCTTCATGTCTACTGGCTATCCAGTTCAAGATACCTGAAAGTAGTTGGAGATGCAAGACTGGAGGCCAACAGTAAGGTTAAGGAAAGATACGTAGGGGCAACTAGGTTGTGCAGCAGATAGAGCACCGGCCCTGATGTCAGGAGGACCTTCAAATCCAGCACTCAGACACTAGTTGTGTGACCCTGGGCAAGTCACTTAGCCAGATTACCTCCAAAAAAAATAAGACAATTACCAATAAAGAGAGGATGTGGGAGCTGATGAGATCACCAAGTGGAGTAATATAGAGGGACAAGAGAAGTAGTCCCAGGACAGAAGCCTGGGGGACACCTACAATTAGCTGGTGTGATCTGAAGGAGGATTCGGCAAAGGAGACTGAGGAGTGATCTTCTATGTAGGAAGAGAGCCAGGAGAGAATGGTGTCCTAAAAACCTATAGAGAAAAGAATGTCAAGGAGAAGAGGGTGATCCACAGTGTCAAAGACTGCAGAGATATTGAGGAAAATGTAGATTGTGAAAAAAACCATTGGATTTGGCAATTAAAAGATCATTGGTAACTCGGAGAGAGCAGTTTGGGTGGAATGATGAGGTCAAATGATATATTGTAAAGGGTTAAGAAGAGAGTGACAGGAGAGCAAGTGGAGGCCCCTATTGTATTATGTTTGAGGAGTTTAGCCACAAAGGGCAGAAGAGATATAGGATGATACTAATGGATATGATGGAAGGCTGACGTGAAGTTTTTGGAGTTGACTTGGGCATGTTTGTAGTCTGTAGGAAAGGAGCCAGTAGACAAGGAGAGACTGAAAGAGAGGGATAGAGTCAAGAAAATAGAGGGGGCAATTTGTTGGAGGGGATGGAATAGAATGGCAGCTACCTTTGTAATGAGAAGGGCCACCTCTTTGTGTGAGACAGATGTGAAGTAAGAGATAGTGACCAAAGGCATCCAAGTGATATGAGATAAGGAAAAGGAGAGAAGAGGGAGGTAATGGCAAATGACCTCAAATTCTTTTTGGTAAAATATGAGGCAGAGTTCTCAGCTGAGAAATAGTGGGGAGGAGGAACCATGGGAAATATGAGGAAGGATGAAAAAGTTTGGAAAAGCTGTGGAGAGTGGGATAGTGAGTTGATAAGAGAGGCATAGTAGGATTGCAGAACATCAGTGAAGGCCCAGTTGAGGTTATATCACATAAATCTATAATGCACTCAGCCAGTTTCATGTTTTTCTCCACTTTTGCTCAGCAGCATTATATGTAGGAGTGAAGATGGATGATGGTGAGAGTGATCCAAGGAAGCTTGCCAGGGTGAAATTGGTAAAATGATAAGGGACTCAGGATAGGAGAATGGTCTAGAGTTGAACTGATTCACCAATGATTACTGTTAGGTTTAAAGAGGAAAAGAGGAGAGAGAAGCTAGTGCAGAGAAGTGAATGGTACAGAATTGAGGGGCTAAGGAACTGGAGTTCACAGTATGGACAAAGAGTAGAATTTGATAAGAGAAAGCAGAGGGAGAGGTGGAAAGGCAAAGGATTGTGATCAGATAAGGTTGTCATAAGACTTTATCTTGGGCCCATTTCTCTTCTTTCTATATTCTCTCTGCTGGTCACCTCATAGTTCCCATGGATTCACTTATCTCTATGAAGCTACTCCCAGATCTATGTTTCTAGCCCTGGCTTTTCTTCTGAGCCCAGACCTGCAGCAACAACTGTCTACTGGATATTTTGAACCAGATGTTCAGTACACTTCTCAAATTCAATATTTCTAAAATAGAATTCATTGTCTTTCCCAAAAAAAATCTACCCTTCTTCTGAATTTCCTTAATTTATTTGAGTTTATACCATCCACCGAAGAAGGAAATGACAAACCACTCCAGTATCCTTGCCAAGAAAACCCCATAGACAGTACTAAAATGTTAAAAGAGATGACATTAGAAGATGATCCCTTCAGGTCAGAAGGTGTGTCCAATGCTCTACTGGGGAAGAGTGGAGGACAGCTATAAGGAGTTCCATTACTAATGAAGGAGCTGGGCCAAAGCCAAAAGGAAACTCAAGGATGTCTGATGTCTGATGCTGTAAAGATCAATGTTACACAGGAACCTAGAATGTAAGGTCTGTGAACCACAGTGAGCTGGAGGTGATCAAATGGGAGATGGAAAGATTAAACATTGACATCTTGGGTGTCAGTGAATGTAAATGGATGGGAATGGGTGAACTTAGTTCAGGTGATCACTTCATATACTACTGTGGGCTCTTGCCCACATCCCTTAGAAGAAATGGAGTAGCCCTCATAGTCAATAAAAGGGTGAGAAAAACAGTACTGGGGCATAATCTTAAAAATGATCAAATGATGTCAGTTCAAATTCAAGGCAAACTATTCAACATAACAGTAATACAAATCTGTGCTCCAACTACTGATGCCCAGGAGGCCAAAGTTGATCAGTTCAATGAAGACCTACAACATCTTCTAGAAATAACAGAGAGACAGAGAAGTAGATAGAGAGACAGACACACACACACACACAGAGAGAGAGAGAGAGAGAGAGAGAGAGAGAGAGAGAGGGAGAGAGAGAGAGAGAGAGAGAGAGAGAGAGAGAGAGAGAGAGAGAGAAGAGATCACATTTATCATAGGGAATTGGAACGACAAAGTAGGAAATAAAAAGATAATTGGAATAACAGGCAAGTTATGGCCTTGGAGTACAAAATGAAGCAGGGCCAAAACTAATAGAGTTTTGTTATATAACTCATTGGTCATACAGCGACTCTACACATGGATGTCACCAGATGATCAATATAATAATCAGATTTATATACTTTTTACAGCCACAAAAGTAGAGAAACTCTATACAGTCAGTTAAAACAAGACCTGGAACTGACTATGGCTCAGATTGTGACTTAAATTGAAGAAAGTAGGGAAAGCCATTGGACCATATAGGAATGACCTAAATAACATCTTTTATGAATATGAAGTGGATGTGATGGATAGATTTAAGGGCTCAGATCTAGTAGAGTACCTGAAGAAATGTGGACAGAGAATTGTAATATTTGTACAGGAGGCAGTAACAAAAAACTTTCCAGAGAAAAAAAGGAGCAAGAAAGCAAAATGGCAGTCTCATGAGGCTTTACGAATAGCTGAGGAAAGAAGGAAAGTGAAAAGGAAAGGAGAAAGAGAAAGATATACCCAAATGAATGTAGAATTCCAGAGAATAGCAAGGAGAGACGAGAAAACTTTCTTAAGTGAGCCATGCAAAGAGATAGAAGGAAACAATAGAATGGGAAAGACTTGAGATCTCTTCAAGAAAATTAGAGCTATCAAGGGAAACCTTCATGCAAAAATGAGTATGATAAAAGCCAAAAATGGTAGAGATTGAACAGAAGCAGAAGAGATTAAGAAGAGATGTTAAGAATGCACAAAAGAATTCTACAAGAAAGATCTTAACATCACTGATAACCTTGATGGTGTGGTTACTGATCATCCTGAGAATGAAGTCAAGGGGACCCTAGGAAGCACAGTTAACAATAAGGCTAGAGGAGGTGATGGAATTCCAGCTGAGCTCTTTAAAACCCTAAAAGACGATGCTGTTAAAGTGCTGCACTCACTTAAGCCAGTCAATTTGGAAAACACAATGGTGGCCTCTGGATTGGAAAATGTCAGTTTATGTCCCAATCCTAAAGAAATACAATGACAAGGAATGTTCAAATCACTGAACAATTGTGTTCATTTCACATGCCAGCAAGGTTATGTTTAAGATTTTGCAAATAAGGCTTCAACAATTGGTGAACTGAGAATTCTCAGTGGAACAGGATGTTTTTCAAAGAGTCAGAGGAACTAGAGATCAAATTACCAACATTCTTTGGCTTATCGAGAAAGCAAGAAAGTTCCAGAAAAACATCTACTTCTGCTTCATTGACTACACTTTGTCTGTGTGGATCACAATAAAGCACGGCAAGACCTCAAAGAGACAGGAGTACCAGATTATCTCCTAAGAAACCTGTATGTGGACCAAGAAGCAACAGCCAGAACTGAACATGGAACAACTAACAGCTTGATTTAAGATTGGGGAAGGAGTATAACAAGACTGTATGTTGTCACCTTATTTATTTAACTTATATGCAGAATACACCATGTGAAATGCCAGGCTGGAAGAATCAAAAGCTGGAATTAAGGTTGGCAGGAGAAATATCAACAGTCAGATGATACCACTCTGATGGACGAAAGTGAAGAGGAATTAAGAAGACTCTTGATGAGGGTGAAAGAGGGGAGTGTAAAAGCTGGTTTGAAGCTTAACATCAAAAAATGGAGATCTTGGCAACTGGCCCCATATTTCCTGGCAAATAGAGGGAGAAGAAATGGAAGCAGTGTCAGATTTTATATTCTTGGTTTGAAGATCATTGCAGATGGTGACTGCAGCCATGAAATTAAAAGATGTTTGCTCCTAGGGAAGAAAGCTATGGCAAATCTGGATAGCACAGGAAAAAGCAAAAACATCACCTTATGAACAAAGGTCCATATAGTCAAAGTTAAGGTTTTTCCAGTAGAAATGTGTGGCTGTGAGAACCGGACTGAGAACTGCAAAATTGACCCTTTCAGATTGTGAGAGGACTTTTGAAAGTCCCTCAGTCAGCAAGGTCAAATCAGTCACTCCTTAAAGAAATTAATTCAGTTTCTTCATTAGAAGGTCAAATACTGAAGCAGAAGCTTAAATACTTTGGCCATATAACGAGAAGACAAGATTCACTGGAGAAAAAAAAACCCTGATGTTGGGAAAGATTGAAGGCAAAAGGAAAAGGAGACAGTAGAGGATGAGATGGATAGATAGTGTCATGGAAAAAAACAAACATAAACTTGGACAGACTTTGAGAGATAGTGGAGGATAAAAGGGTCTGGAATACTATGGTCCATGGGATCATGAAGAGTCAGAGAGGACTGAAAAACAAAAATCATCTTTCCAGTCAATCAGGTTCTCAGCCTCAATGCTATCCTCAACTTTCCCCTCTCCCACATACCACAATACAGTCAGTGCCCTCATCTCCCCTTATCTGCCTCCTATTTTGTTTCCTTCCTCAGGTCTCTCTCTTTTACAACTCATACACACAATTACAATTTTACACACAAAGTTGTTTTTCTGTTGCTAGCTCTGACCATGTCACTCCCCTACTCAAAAAGTGCTAGTGGTTGCTAGTCTTTATCTTTCAGATTAAAAGGATTCTTCTGGTGAGTAATTTAAAGCCCTTTACAACCTGGTTCTGGTTTATCATATCTCATTTCCCTTTAGGCATTCTATGAGCCAGTTTCTTTTTTTCCATCTCCCATCTTCATGCCTTTGCATCCCTGAAATATACTCTTTCTTCACCTTGGCCATCTCGATATTTGAGTTTCCTTCCAAGCTCAGCTCAGGTGCTACCACCTACTATATCCCATCCACATCTTCCCCTCCCCCAAGCAGCAAGGGCTACCCATAAAAATGCCTTGCATTTATTAATTTTGTAGATGTCCTGTATCCCCTTCTAGAGGTTCACATTGTCTCCCTCAATAGAATGTCAACTCCTAAAGAGCAGGAAATACATTCCTTTGTCTCTGAACTCCCCCTACCCAGCACAGTGTCTGTCACATGCTAAATGTTTACTAAATGCTTATTCTTTGATAGGTTATTAGTGTACATAAAACTGTAGAAACCTTCAAATGAATGCTACCAAAATGTTGGTCATTAGTATCCTTGTTGATATCTGTTCAGCTGTTGGGGATTTGGAGGGGGTGGGGTCCCAATTCCTGCAAATCAGTCCAAGAAATGTCTCCCTTGGTTCTAGGGTTTTTTCCTGACTGATTTCTATTCCCCACTTTTGGGCCCTGAGCCTGCTTGACTCCTCACTTTGTGTGTAAGAAACAGGCTGATTCCTAAGATGTCTTTTTGTGACAGCAGAATTATATCTGTCTAGGAGTGATCTGAGAGTCCCAATTCACATTCAGCACTTAATGAATGCTTGCTGACATACTTATCTCCAACAGTCTCCTTACCAGCTGTGGTATGGATACTGTGGCCCTGAGAAAACCTTTTGGTCTCCATTGCTTTTTCAGGTATCAATGGCTATGTGTTCAACAGCTTACACTTGACTGCCTGCTTGCACGAGGTGGCCTACTGGCACATACTCAGCGTTGGAGCCCAGACCGATTTCCTGTCTGTCTTCTTCTCTGGCTACACCTTCAAGCACAAGATGGTCTTTGAGGATACTCTCACCCTCTTCCCATTTTCTGGGGATACTGTCTACATGGCCATGGATAACCCTGGTGAGTTACTTGGAATAGTGACCACTGGCCACACCATTGTATCCCTGGGTATATATCTACGCTGTAGCCCATCTTTAGGCCAAGATTAAAATCCAAATCAATGGATTTGGAGAAGTAGGAAGTTGTACCTAATGACCACACCCAAATCAAGCCTTAGGTTTCTACCTCTGGGGGAAAAAGAATAAAGCCTTCCCTCAGAATCTCAGAACGTTAGAACTAGAACCCTGCTGAGAGATCAATTAGTCCAAAGCCCTCTTTTCACAAATGGGAAAACTGAGTCTTAGAAAGGTTAAATATGCCAGAACTAGAGTACAATTTGTAGCCTTAGTCTGTGCATAGAGACCAAAGGCACTAAGCTTGTCCTACTTGGCAGGAGTAGAATTGATGGAGGTATGTGTCTGACTGTGTGTGTGTGTGTGTGTGTGTGTGTGTGTGTGTGTGTGTGTATGTGAAACAGTAGCTCCACTGACCAGTTTGGGCCGAAAAGATGAAAAAAAATAGTAGGTCCCAGGTCAGGCCAGGTCTCCTGGGGCTTGTTAACACTCACACCAAATCCTAACCTGGTCATTTTGGCTTTTTCAAACAATGCCACTGAGTCAGTGGAGTGAAGCCATTGCTTGCTTTTGTTACTTTGGGACTTAAGATAGCAGATAGTCCCCCATAGACACCTCATCTTTGTGGAGAGCTGGGCCTAGACTCTTCAAATCTCTCTAAATGAAAGGCCAAGCACTGGCATGTTCTGCTAAACTGGCAGACCTTGAGTGTGAGCTCCAGGCCAGACTGAAGGGCTACCATTTGTGGTCCAGTCACAGAAATCCCTTCCCCACCCTGCTTTCTGTCCCTGGAAGAGACTAAGGAAAAGGCAAAGAGGAAGTCCTGAGGAACAAAAAGGAACCAGTTGTATTCCTTGCTCCCTTTTCTAGACCAGGAGGAGGGGCAGCTCCTCAGATGAGGAACATCCCCTCAAGCCTCAGTCAGCATGTAATCTTAGTTCTCTTTGTTCTCCCAGCCAGGCTTCAGGGGACTGGTGCCCCTCTGCTCCCACCAGAGGTCCAACTCTCTCATTTTATCTCAACTCAAACCAAGGGAGGTAGCTCATTCTACCAGTCTCCAGGAAGGCAAACTAGAAACCAGGGACATGTTGAGGAGCCAGCTTCCCCTACACAACTATTGCTTCTCCCTCCATTTTTTTCTTGTTTGGAACCACATCTGTTTCTCCTCAAAGAACCTCTGGCACCAACCATTCACTCAGTATTCAGCACTTCCTCTAGCAATGTGGAGTTCCATACAAACCATCCCAGGTTTGAGTGAAAGCCTAGTTAGGTTTGGGATTTCTATTTCTCCTCTCTAATCCCTGGGGAGACAAGGTGATAAAGGGTTCCCTTGACTACTGAGGAGTTAGCTACACAGTCTGATGTGAGTCACTCATTCCCTCTCACCCATCTGGGAAATGTGCAAGGCCATCCCTAAGCCAATGACTTCACAGGGTTGGTATAAAGATTAAAGGAGAAAAATGAGGAGAAAGAGCTGTGGGAACATCAGGTGCCACTTTTCTTTTGGGTTCTGAGTGAGGACCTTGAATTGGTTGGGAGTGGGGGGGTGATGAGGACAGTCCTTACTGAGCCCCAGAGCAATCCATTCCATTAAAGGGCCACTGTCCTCCAAGGAAAATGTGGTCGTTGAAGATTACACATAACTAAAAATCAGAACTTGGTTGTCTTGGAGGCTTCCATCTTTACTTGTATTTATTTGTTTATTTTTAGTTTTCAACATTCACTTCTGCAACATTTTGAGTTCCAAATTTTCTTCTTATATTTCCCCTCCCCTCTCCCCAAGATGGCATTTAATTCTATGTAGGCTCTACATATACATTCATATTGGACCTATTTTCACATTAGTTATGTTGTAAAGAAGAATTAGAACCAATGGGAGAAACCACAAGAAATAAGATACAAAAGAAGAGAAAGGAAATAATCTGCTTCAATCTGAATTCAGACTCCATATTTCTTTCTCTGGATGTGGATAGCATGTTCCATCATGAGTCTTTTGGAGTTGTCTTAGATCCTTGCATTACTGAGAAGAGATAAGTCTATCAAAGTTAGTCATCACTCAATGTGACTGTTACTGTATACAATGTTCTCTTGGTTCTGCTCATTTCATTCAGCATCAGTTCACATAAGTCTTTCCAGGTTTTTCCAGTCTGCCTGCTCATCCTTTTTTATAGCACAATAGTATTCCATTACATTCATATACCACAACTTGTTCAGCCATTCTCCAATTGATGGACATTCCTTCAATTTACAGTTCTTGGCCACCACAAAAAGAGCTGCTATAAATATCTTTGTACATGTGTGTCCTTTTCCCATTTTTATGATCTCCTTAAAATCCAGCCCTAGAAGTGGTATTGCTGGGTCAAAGGTTATGCACATTTTATGGTCATTTGGGCCATCTTTACTTTTGAGGTATAGAAATAGGAAAGTTTCAGTTCATATGATCTAAAAATGACAAATAAGGATCAAACCTGTGTTGAATCAATCAAACAGAGAAACTGGGATAGAGAAAGCCCAGGAGAGAGAACCCTCCTTACCAAGGTAGAGCAAAACCTCTTGGGCATTTCTAGCTCTGGAGAACTATCTAGAGTGATGAAAGGGGGAAGAACTTGCCCAGGGTCATGTTGCCTTTGTGTATTAGAGGAAGGACTTGAACCCTAGTTGTTTTGGTTTCAAAGCCAACCCTCTATCCACTAATCCAGCAACATCAAACTTGAATAGAAATGGGGGCCAGGAAACCATAGAGAAGATTCCCTATAACAGGACTGCAACGTGACTTAGTTTGAAAACGTAATATTATCTCTATTTTATTATTTAATATTAGCTAGTGTATATATTATGAAGTATATATAAAATAACATTCTATGTTATGTTCTGTTAAATATTTCTCAACTCTGTTTTAATGTGGTTCTGCTGCATTGGGGACTATTGGGGGTGGCATGTGGCCCCTGGGTTGCGTGTTTGACATCTGTGATCTAATCCAACAGATACTTTGAAATCCCTTAAATACAACAAATATTCTTTTTTTTAACAAATATTCTTGAAATACATTGGAATTCCACCTTATGGTCAGTTTAACAAGAGAAGAGAAGAGAGGAGGGGGAAGGAAGGCAGGATATGCGGAAAAGACAGAAGGGAAAGGGGAGAAACAATGGCAGTCAGATTGAGGACACATAGTAGGGTGAGGGTGTAGATGCTGGACTCAGGGTTTGGAAGAGCCATCCCTCCTCAGATATTTCATAGCTATGTGACCTTGGTGTGTCAGGTCACCTCTCAGGGTCTCAGTTTCTTCACCTGTAAAATGGGCTTAATCCTTTTTGGAGTGCATATATACACAGTGCGGTAAAACTCAAGTGAGACAGTTTCTTTAAAGTGTTTTGCTGACTCTAAAGCAGCTGGCAGCATGCCAACTCTACCACTCCTGATTTCAGGCCTACACCTGAGAATGCGTAGAGAAGAGATAGCCATATGACCTCAGAAAAGAAAAAAATACCAGCACAGGCATATCAAAGCAGCATCGTAGGCAAGGCTGGGCTGGGCTTCCTAATAGGCTCTGCTGTTCTTTCCTTGTCTCCAGGTACCTGGATGCTAGGCTGCCACAACCCTGAATTTAGGAACAGAGGCATGACAGCCTTGCTGAAGGTCGCCACTTGCACCAGGGATCCTGATGATTCTCAGGAGTACTATGACGAGCTACCAGCTGACTTGAGGAAGCCCAGAAGCCTACGGAGCATTCAGCATGGGCACCCATGCCCCAGCAAGCTGCCCTTCCCAAGTACTACTGCATCCAAATCTGACCCTGTGGATGTCTATTCCCATCACCAAGAGGAGAGTCATGGGCCCAAATCACAAAACCTGATGCCTGGTGATACACCAGTGCTTTCCAAGCAGTACCTGACTGACCCAGGTAATCTATTCCAATCAGCTCTGGAAGATACAACCTATGAGCCTGCACCTGTGGACTATCTCCCTGGGCCAAGAGAGCAAAGTAGCCAGGGCCCAGGCATGGTGCAAAAGCTCAGGAAGCCAACTGAATCCCTTAGTTTAAATCAAACGTTCCAGCATCATGCGATTGGGTCATCAGTTCCACTGACGCTACCCAGCCTCCAACCCAAAAGCAGTAAGCCCATATGGGGGCATTTGCAGGTACCGATCAGAGTAACCATGAGGAAGGAGGATTCTGAGCTTCTCAGACCTTCAGAGAACATAACTCTTCCTCCAGCCCTTTTATCTTCTAACCTGATGGCAGCAGCCCTAAGAGAGACTACTGCACAGATCCCTTTTGTTCAACGGAAAGAGGCAGGGCCCATGTCAAGACATCCAAAAACTCTTGGAGGCCCAAAGGGCCCTCCCCTAGCTGAGAAAGCGATACTTATACAGCTGAGGGACCCTAACCCCACTGACTTCAAGGCTTTAGAAGTGGCTTCAAAGGATGAAAAAGTAGTTTTCCTAGAAAGCAAAGTATCTTCCCTGCTGAGGGATGGAGGATTCCGAGAAATGAGTGCTCAAGAAGCCAGAGCGGTTCCTGAAGGAAAGACTTTCAAAGGGAACATTTCCTCTGTCAGATCAAATATGGCAGCTAGTGGCTCTGTAAGCCCTCCCAGGCTCCTTATGGATGGGCCAATGGTACTGTATGGAAATGGGCTAGAGATCAGGAAAGATATCGTGCCAGTAACAGATACAGAGTCTCACGAAACGCCTTCTCAGGGTAACAGCACTCTGTCAGACAGAAATGTAGCTGCTCCCATACCCCATCATCTGCCAACTGATGTGATGACCCTGAGAAATGAGCTCATGGACCCCCCAAGAAAAATAAGCTCAGTCCCACTGGCTATAGATATTATGACAACTGTGTCAACTCAGCAGGAAGACTCGTCTTTCTTTAGGAAAGTGTCACCACCAGATTTGGTGAAAGGTAAGAGGGCAAATGAGAGAATGGACTCCCAGGTCCCTGAGACAGAGATTGCCTTAGAGCTTCCTGTGACAATGAACCCAGCACTTGAGCTTTGGGACAGAAAGAATCCCTTCTCCAAAAAGAGCACAGTAGCACCAGCAGAGAAGACAGTTACAAATGATCCTGACCTTAGAGGAGTGAGACTGAAGGATAACAGCAAGAGAGTGTGGCCTACTCAGTCAGTCACTGTACAGGGGACTTTTACCCTAAGACAAAGACCACAGTTTCAAGAAGTAATGGAAAGGAAGGAAGCCCCTGGCTCAGAGAACACAGCCTCACCTCCACCCTATGAGGTTACCAATGGGAAAAAGCTTCTCAAGGCCCTTTTCTTGCCAAGCATCAAGGAGAATGGTATATTGGAAGGAGGAAATGAGAATACGCTTGAGCTAGTCTTACCAAACTCCCAACTACTGAGCAATACGTTAAGTCATCCAACAAGTGATGCAGGACTCCAGAAGACTCCTTTATTTGCCAGGGAAGGAATGATACTTCAAAAAAATGTGAAGGAATTTCATTCAGAGAGTCATGCTTTAGACAATAACAAAGAGCAGAGAGTGGAAAGAGACCCAAGTCCAAGTCAGAGGAACCCTTCCCAGGACCTAGTGTTGGAAGAACTGGAGACAGGAAATGAGGTGGAAGACAAGGCCGTGGCAATCCAATTGTCAAAAATAAGGCAGTTTATACTCCAAGGTAACACGCTAAAGCCAGACTCTAAAGAGGTACAGAAAGCTGCCACTTCCCATCCTCTCTTGTCCTACTGGCCTGTGAGTAGCCAAGGGGCCTCTAGGCCAGATGGCTCCATATTATCATCTCAAAAGGCTCAGGTATTTCCATCCACAAACCCTACCCAATTGGCTCTAGCCTCTTCTTTCATTGACTCTTCTCAACTCCAATCAAGAGACCACATGAACAACCTCAAGGAAAGAAGTCATGCAATGCAAGAATGCAGTTGGGCTATGCACACAATCAAAGAAAGTGATGTTACTTTAGACACTCTCAATTTAGAGCTTTCAGAAGGCCAAGAGATGGGTAGTGCCCAGGGAGAGATGACCTCTCTCCAAAGACATCCTGGTAAGTCTGTGCATCAAGAAGTCCTGCCTGACTTGAACACTAGTTCAGAGACACAGGTGGCTCTACATTCAAGAACCACTGACCACCCGCATCACTTAGCACAGGCCATCTCTCTTAAAACACAGGCAACCACTGAATCCAGTAAAGGGATGAGGTCAGAGGAAGTGGCCTTAATAAAAGGGGGAGCCAAAGCCTTAGCAAAGCCTTTCCCAAAGGAAATGTATCCTTTTTTCTGGTCTAGCCATATTGCCAACCAGATGTTGACAGGAGAAGAATGGAAATCCCAAGGTCATCAGCCAGAAGACCAAGTTTTTCCCCAAACAGATACTATCCCTCACCCAAGCCTATTGAAGAGAGAGGAGAAACTAACAGAAGGAACAAGTCAGGGACAAGCTGAGTCCCCTTCTACTTTGGGCCTCAATTCTTCTGAGAGTACTCAACAGCCATTTGCCTTGAATTTCCTTCCAAGGGAAACAGTCCCAACTTCTGTCCAGTCAGAGATGGAAAAAAACAGCTATGATGACAGCAGTCTGGAAACCCAAGTGGAAGATTTTGATATCTATGAAGATAGTAAGAGCCAGGGGCCTCGTGGTTTCCATAAACGAACTCGCCACTACTTCATTGCCGCCCAGGAAAAAATCTGGGACTATGGGCTCAACAAATCTCCCCACTTCCTAGGAGGCTGGTAAGGTTCCCAGAATGTTATTATAAAACCCATTTGGTTTTTAACTTGTTCTGCTAGTGGGTCTTTTGACCGGGGGATCATTGGCTGAGGACTTTTCTGGCTCAAAAGTAAGAATTTGGGTATTTTGGTGCTTACCAGGGTGCAGAGGTATAAGACAGGGCCTTAAAACAAGTGAGGGTGGGTTTAACTTCATAAAACTTAAAAGCTTCTGTATAAACAAAATTCATGCAAGAAGAAGGAAAGTGGTCAAGTGGGAAAAAAAAAGTTTTGTATCAAATTTCTCCAAAAAGAATTTTGTATTCAAGATATGTGGTTAGTATATATACACATGTATATAAAGTATTCGTATAAATATCCATAACATATTATATATATATGTGTGTGTGTGTGTATATATATATATATATATATATATATACAACATGTGCACACATGCATACATGCACACACACACAAAGGCATTCTTAAATAGATAAGTAGTCAAAGGATATGAATAAACAATTCTCAAAAGAAGAATTGAAAACTATTAATACCCATATGAAAGAATGTCCCAAATCACTAATAAGAGATATGCAAATGAAAACAACCCTGAGGTTTTGCCTTATACCCAGAAAATTGACAAAGATGACAAAAGATGGCAATAGTCAATGCTGGAGGGGCCGTGGCTTACTAGGCATGCTAATGCTGTAAATCCATACAGCCATTCCATAAAGCAATTTGGAATTATGCAAACAAAGTGGCTAAAATGTCCATACCCTTTGACCCAGAGATTCTACTATTAGAAACCAAGGAGTAATACGAAAGGCTCTTTATACACCAACCTTTTGTGGTAGCAAAGAATTGGAAACAAGGTAGATGTCCATTGACTGAGAAATGGCGAACAATGGTGCTGGGATGGTACTGGAAGATTACTGGGCTGTGAGAAATGACAAATATGATGAACACGAAGAAGTAAGTGAAGGAAACAGAGCCAGGAAAAAAATATGGATGATGATGACAACAATGGAAATGCAAAGAACCACCACAGTGGATCAGTAGTGAATTTTGGGAAATTCAAACAAGAAACATGAGAAGGCACCTGTTTCCACTCTTCTGCTAAGGCTGAGAGGGGTGGGGTTTCACAGATGTGGAATATTGCACATTTCAAATGTCAGCTTTTTTCAATGTATTGATTAATTTTGCTGATTTTTTCTTTATCCTCTTTTTTATCTTTTCTTTCTTTTTGTCTTTAAAAGATGTGTTGTAAGAGATGGCTCTCTGGGGTTGGGAAGGAATAAGGAGGGGAAAATTTAAGCAATATAAAAACCAGAGATAGCGATAACAATTAAAAAAGAAGTGGGGATAGAAGTCAATAATTAGAAGACTGAAAGTGGGTTCATTTCATTCCACCTCTCAGCTATGGGATGGTGGAGATCTGAACAGTACTTTGTGTGAGAATGGCGTAGGGGCTGTAGGTGGCTAAGCCAACAGTAATGGTAGTCAAGAAAGCTAATGTGATTTTAGGTTGCATTAAGAAAGGTCCAATTCTAGACAGGTGTCCTTTGTCCTGTTAGCCCACATCTAGATGATTGTGGTTAGTTCTGGACACCATATTTTAGAGAGGACATGAGAGTGTCCAGAGGAGGCAATCAAGATGTGACAATCTTTGCGACTATGATATATGAGGATAGGTTGGAGGAACTGAGATTATTTATCCTAAAAAAGAGATGATTCAGGGGGATACGATAGGTGCCTTCAACTATCTGATCTGTTGTGTGAGCAAGAGATTCACCTTGTTCAGCACGACCTCAAAGACAGAACCAGGAATAGGGAGGAAGAGAAATATCAGAGACAGAGTTTTAATACAACACAAGGAGAAGGGTCAAAGGACTGAAGCTGGGCAGATGTCCCAATTTTTCAAAAAAGTGATAGGCTTATGACCTTGACTTTGATTCCAAGCCAAATCCTAGAATGTATTAGTAAGAGAGAGATCATGAGCATTTGAAAAAGGAAGGCATAGTCACTAAGACGAGCATGACCAGAACAGGCCATGTCAGATTTGGTCCATTTCCATTTTTTTTTTGAGGCTATAGTGGTTAAGTGACATGCCCAGGGTCACACAACTAGTGAGCATCTGTGGCCAGATTGGAACTCAGGTCCTCCTGACTCCAAGCTGGTGCTCTATCCACTGAGCTGTCGAGTTGCTCCTCCATTTCCTTTGATGACTGGGTTACTAGCCTGGGCAATCAGATGAACGCAGGAAATGTGGCATACCTTGTTTCAAGCAAGGCATTTGAACAAATAGAGTGAAAGCTGTCATCCAACACCTAGCCCAGGTCCTTGCATGGAAAGGCATTTGAGAAATATCATGGAATTGGACTGAGTTAAAATGTATGACCAGAGAAGGAGGTTGTGAGGAGGAACAGCTAGACAACCTGAGAACTACCCATGAAATAGTCAAGGACCCAGAGGAAGGCGCTTTGGAGAACCTCTGCAGGAGGACAAAATCAAGAATTCCCCAGGGTGACGGAGAGTGAAATGGCCTGCTATCTGCACCCTGGAGAGAATGACATGAAAGATCTTTTTGAGGACTGAGACAAGGAAAATGATGGTTCCACTTGCCCTCTGCCCTGTCAGACCATTCCCAGACTGTTCTGTTAAGTCAAGGCTGTGACAATTTAGGAAGGATATGGATAAGCTAGCAAGCAATCAGAGGAAAGTGATCAGGATGGAGGAAGGCTTCATATTTATGACCAGGAAAGAAGGTGGACTGGCTACTGGACAGCCAGGATATGTGCTGATTGCTAGGAAATATGAAACAGCCCAGGAGAAGGCTTCTAGGTGGTTGCATCCTCAGTGGAAGGCAGTGGACAAATAATTACTTCAACCCGCGCCATACCCATGAGCTGTCCCCATCTCATGTAGCATTGCAGTGGAGTCATTTGGCTATTTCTCCCTACTAGAAGGGACAGTGGTGTTGGAATTACTTAGGACAAGAAATCACTCTGTGTATGGTTTTATCATGTGCCAGCATATGAGCCTCTATTGTCATGAGGCTCATTCTGGAGAATGCCAAAACCAGAACTTAGCTGGTTCTCTGTCTGCACCTGTGACTGCAGGGTTTGGAGTTATTCATATGTGTTTCCATGCCTTTTATGTTATGCTTTTGATTTTGTGGTTTTGGAGAATGAGTAGTATGCAAAAGTGTACTGGTAAAGAGTTAACACCAGGCTCTCCAGGGGGAAAAGAGTGTGTATGTGTCTATCTGTCTGTGTTTGTCCTTCGCTGTCAAAGAAGGCCATGCCATCAAAGAAATTACGGCATGACTTGCACTTGACTTTGTTTTGGGTGAGGGAGGGCTGTGCAGGTCACCAGCGTCTCTTCTCCTCCAGAGCCATCTGAATCCAGTGACCAGATATTCATCAGGACGGCTGGAGATGACACAGAATGAGGCAATTGGGGTTAAGTGACTTGTCCAAGGTCACACAGCTAGTGAGTATCAAGTGTCTGATGTGAGATTTGAACTCAAGTCCTCCTGACTCCTGCACTGGTGCTCTATCTACTGCACCACCTAGCTGCCCCACCAGGTGAATAACAATATCCTGAACAAAGGGAGAAACACACATCTATGTATAGGGTTGTTTTTTTAAAACAACCTTAGGGCAATATTAGGAGGCAGCAAGATGGTTCAGTGGATGGAGCACTGGGCCTGGAGTCAGGAAGACCTGAGTTCAAATCCGGTCTCAGATACTCACTAGCTGTGTGTTCCTAGGCAAATCACTTCAGCTCTATTCACCTTAATTCACTGGAGAAGGAAGTGGCAAACCATCCGGTATCTTTTTTTTTTCTTTTCAATCAATTTTTAGTTTTCAACTTTCACTTCCACAAGATTTTCAGTTCCAATTTTTCTCTCCATCTCTCCCCTTTGCCCACCCCAAGACACTAGGCATTCTGATTACCCCTTTCCCCAATCTGCCCTCCCTTCTATTACACCTGTCCCTTCTCTTATCCCTTTCCCCTCTATTTTCTTGTAGGGCAAGATAGATTTCTATAACCTATAGCCTGTATATCTTATTTCCCAGTTGTATACAAAAACAGTTTTTAACATTTGTTTTAAAAATTTTGAGTTCTAACTTCTCTCCCTTCCTCCCTTCTTACCCACCCCCATTGAGAAGGCAAGCAATTCGATATGTTATATATGTGCAGTTATGCAAAACACTTCCATAATAGTCATGTTGTGAAAGATTAACTATATTTCCCTCCAACCTATCCTGACCCCCATTTATTCTTTTTTGTTTTTTAATAATTATTTTTTTGTTTTCCGTGTTCTATAATCACCTCCACATATCTTAGATTTTCCCCTCCCTCCCCCTTTTTCTCCCCTCCCTCCCCACTTCCTCTTCGAAAAGACTTACAATCTTATATAGGTTCTACACATTCATTCGTATTAAATACATTTTCCACCTTAGTCATGTTGCATAGAAGAAGTAAAATGAAAGGGAGAAACCATAAAACAAAACAAAACATAATGCAAAACAAAATAGTCTGCTTCATTCTGCGATCCAATTCCATAGTTCTTTCTCTGGATGTGGAAGGCATTTTGCCTCAAAAATCCATTGGGAATTTTTTAGGTCCCTGCATTACTATGAAGGACAAAGTCTACCAGAAAAATTCCTCACACACTGTGGTTGTTGCTGTGTACAAAGTTCTCCTGGTTCTGCTCCTTTCACTCAGCATCAGGTCATATAAGTCTTTCCAGGACTCTCTGAAGTCTTCCTGGTCATCATTTCTTATAGCACAATAGTATTCCATTACATCCATATACCACAATTTATTCAGCCATTTGCCCAATTGATGAGCATCCCCTTGATTTCCAGTTTTTGACCACCACAAAGAGGGCTGCTATAAATATTTTTGTACATGTGGGACCCTTTCCCATTTTTATGATCTCTTTGGGATACAGTCCTAGAATCGATATTGCTGAGTCAAAGGGTATGCACATTTTTGTAGCCCTTTGGGCATAATCCTAGTCCCACTTCTTAGAGAGGCCTATTCACTGAATGAGCATTACTTCCCTCTAAGTGAGTACCTGAAAAGACCTAAAAGGGCCAGGTCTCCCACTGCATCCTGGGCCATCTTCAGTCATCCTGAAGAATATCTGGTAACTGGATCCAGGTGGTTCTGGAGGAGAAAGTGAGACTGGTGACCTTGCACAGCCCTCCCTCACTCAAATCAAAGTCAACTGCAAGTCACGTCATCATTTCCATGATGTCATGGTCCTCTTTGAGAATGAAGAACAAACACAATGTATATATGTGTGTATGTGTATGTATGCATGTGTGTATATGTACACCTATGTACATGTGTTATTTTCTTCAGCATTTTGGGGTCCCCTTTAGCAAGAAGTTGACTCATTTTTTCATGATTTTTTTGCATCACTCTCATTTCTCTTCGCAATGTTTCCCTCTACTTTTCTTACTCGATTTTCAAAATCTTTTTGGAGCTCTTCTATTTCCTGAAATTAATTCACATTTTTCTTGGAGTTTTTGGTTGAAGGATTGAAGGAGCTTTGACTTTGTTGTCTCCTTTTGTTTGTATGTTTTGATTGTCCTTGTTACCACAATAAGATTCTATAGTTTGATTGTTTTTCCAATTTTTGCTCATTTCCCCAGTCAATTACTTGACTTTTGAACTCTTTGTCAAGGTAGTTCTCTGCTTCCAGTGGGGGGAAGGTATAGTGTCAGCTGCTCAATACCCCCCCAATCTGTGGGCCTAGAACTCCAGAAATAGCCACTGCCTCTGCCCCTGCTGTTGCTGTGGCTGCTGTGGGCTCCTCCACCCCCTCTGCCCCCTCAGCCACTCTGGGGCTGGGGCCAGACCACTCTACTTCCTTACACAGTTCCAACAGGTTTATTCCACCAACCTTCCAATTTGTCCTCTGCGTTTTGGGGTTGTGAAGTCTGGAAACTGCCACAGGTGGCAGTGATTCAGTCCCCCCCCCAGGACCTGCTCATGTCCTGTCTGTTCCAGTGTAGTCCACATTGGACTGTGCTCTGCTCTCATCCTGGTGCTATAGATGCTTCCCATTGACCTTCCAGGCTGTCTTGGGCTGAAGATTTGCTTCACTCCATCATTCTGTGGGTTCTGCAGCTCCAGAATTTGTTTAGAGTCTTTTTTTACATATTTGGTTGGGTTTGGGGGGAGAGCTCTAGAAGTCCCTGCTTTTATTCTGCCATCTTGGCTCCACCATCCCCACCCCAGTGTCTTTGCCAAGAGAACCCCATGGACAGCATTGGCATGCTATGGTCCACAGGGTCACAAAGCATGGGACATAACTGAACAACTGAATGACAACAGTAGGATAATATTATATACTGCTGCTCAGATACTTTCCTTACTTGGGAGGTTAAGAAATAGGGACAGGATGTCAGGTGGTTTGGAGGAGTTAGAATATTTGGCAGCTGGACAATGTGGCTATCTTGTTGGAGTTGTGTTCTCTGCAGTATGGTTTGAATGTTCAAGAAGAGACCTCAGTGTCCAGTACCTTATCTTACCCAGTAATCTTCAGAATCTTCCTAAGACAATGCCTGAAAGTAATTTGCAACAAAATATGGATCAGTTCTCTGCTGTTTGTGCTAATTTTGGCCTGACAGTTAATATCAAGGAAAAAGAGGTTCTCTACCAGCCAGCACCACACCACCCATATGTAGAACCATTAATTATAGTGAATGGGGAAGTTTTGAAAATTGTGGATTGGTTCACTTACCTTGGCAGTATTCTTTTCAGAGATGTCCACATTGCTATCCTGGGGACTTCAAACCTATGATCCATTCTCCTTCACCCAAAATCCCCCTCTCTCAAACTTCCCTGTCCCTGTTGAAGGTGATTGTTCCTGTCTCTCAGGTTTGGACCCTCAGTATTATTTTCAACTCCTCACTCTTCCTCATCCAATCTACTTACAAATCCTATGTTTTTATATCAACAATATCCGATAATATGTCCCCTTTTTTTCTATTTACAAGGCCACTACCTTACTTCGGGACATTATCACCTCCCACTAGGATTGCCATCACTTCCAACGGGTCTCTTGACTTCAAGTCTTTCCCTGCTCTATCACTCTTCCACACAATAACCAAAGTGATTTTCTTAAAATGCAGATTTGACTATGCCATTCCCCTACTTGAGAAGTTCCTATGGCTCTCTATTGCCTCCAGGATAAAACAGCAAGGATTGTTTGGTTTTTATGACCTTTATAATCTGGACCCAACCATTCTAGCCTCAATATAAATTATCTCCTGTCTACACCCTATGATCCAGTCAAACACTTTCTCTAGATTCCTCATCCACAACAATTCATCTCTCATCTCCACACCTTTGCACTATCTCGCTCCACACTTGGAATGCCCTCCCTTTTCCCCTCTGCTTCATAGAATCCCTTACTTCCTTAAAGACACTGCCAAAGCTCCACCTTCTGCTTGAGGCTTTCCCTCATTCCTCCTGCTCCTTCCCAATGGCTATTGCCCTTTCTTCCTTCCCTATCTACCTTGTATATAACTCCCTTATATTTATTTCTCATTTATTTATTCAGAACATACTTCTCTGTGGTACACGTCTTGCATGGTAGACTGTCAGTTCCTTGAGGGCAAGGATTGTTTCACTCTTTGTATTTATGTACTTAGCACCTGGCATACAGCTTGTCACATAGTAGGCACTTGATAAATGGTGGACTGTTAGTTGATTGCTGGTGCATTTTGATCAGCTAAGTCTACCTGTGTGGTATTCAATAGTCAAAATAAGATGGAGAAATTAATTCCCAAGGGGCTGTGAAGGGGAACCCTGAAACTTCTCAGTTGTAGTTGTTACTCTTGACAGTGTGACAAATAGATGCCAGTCTAAGGGCAGTCTTTCCAAAGAGGCTTGGGACTATGACATCCAAGGGCTAAAAGCAGGGGTGGAGGCTAGAAGCTGACCTTCTATAACAAAAGAGAAACTTCCAGGAAGATGATTGTCCAAGTTGATCTCCCAAACTTTGGATCAACTGGGGAAGTTGCCCCAAGGCCATTACCTTCCTGTGCTCCAGCTGGGTAGATGAGTACTGAACAATCCACTGTAATGGTCCCATTGTCTGATCCACAAGCTTTGCTGATGTACCTCCACATCCTTTGGACCTACTCATTCTGACTTGAGCACTTTGACAAGCCAAACAAACAGGGAAGGCTTAGCCTTAGAAATCCAGCCACCTTGTATTTATCCTCCAATTTCCATCTGCCTTGTAAATGAATGGAAAAATGTCCACAAGAATGACTACTTGAGTAGCAGGCATGACTGCTCCTAGGAGCAGTGCTTCCCTGAGGCCTCTTTCTGAATTTTGGCTGGCCCCTGACGATCAGGTACAATGCAGCAACACTGGGGGACTGAACTTGGATAGAAGGTCACTGATAGCTGGCTGGTTTCTCTCTTCTTGTGTTCCTTTAGGGTGCAAAATGACAGTGCCTGGAAATATAAGAAAGTGGTTTTCCAAGAGTTTGCTGATCGTTCCTTTACGGAGCCTCTAGATCGAGGGGAGCTGACTGAACACCTGGGACTCCTGGGGCCATATATCAGAGCAGAAGTTGACGATTATATTGTGGTGAGTTGGGAAAATATCCATCAAAGGAAAACTCTACCTGATGATGTTGATGACTGACCCTCTCTGGACTACTTTCCCAACTTGTACCCACATTTACAGGCCAGGTCAGATCCCTTCTGGGGACTTGAATTTTAATCCTGATCTAGACATTGAATAACTGTGTGACCCTGGGCAAGCCACTATTCCTAATTGTTTCTTCATGTGTTCAAGATAAAAGGGGATATTATACATACTATGTCTACTATCTCCTGAGACTATTGCGGGACTCAAATGGATTATATCCATATAATGGAGGGGATGGGGAGTAAGCAGCAGATCACACTGGGCTACTCTGGCTAAAGTCTACCCTATAGTCTACCACTCCAAATCTGAGCATCTGACAAGAAATGGCAGCTGTTGTGAGAGACATGTGCAATAGATCTACTTGGGGTGAAGGGATTCCTCTTGCCACCAGTGTTTTTCTAACCCTGGAAGAAATCCACTTTTCCCGAGATGCTATTAGCCTAGGAACACACAAAAACCATGTTTCTTCATAGTACACCCAAGACAGAAGCTGGGCTTAGGCAGTAGTAGGATCCTTACCTCTTGGGAAGGCCATGTGGAGAGGCCAGCCCTAGAGGCTGCCATAGATCAGTGTTCTGGAAAGGAGCTTTGAGTGAAAGTTGTGGTTGGATAGTTTGGATTAGCAAAACAGTAGGGGTATGTGACTTTAGTGGCAGAGCAGGAATAGAGATTGGGTATAGGGATAAGAATTAGAGAAGGAAATGGCAGACCATTCCAGTATCTTTGCCAAGAAAACACCATGGACAGTATTGGCTTGCTGTGATCCACGGGGAAGAGTTGGACAGGGCTAAACAACTGAACAAGCAATGAGGAGAAGGGCTGGGATCCAATAGCTAAGCCTGTCTTCCCCTTACCCCTCTCAATGTATATTGGCATGGAGTGAGCTATGTTGCAAGTCTGGCTTTAACTACAGCTCTAAATCAGCTTCTGAGCTTTTCAAGGTTCTGTTTTGGCAGGAAGGCCAGGATGCCCTCAGGTAGAGGTGCTTGTAGCAGCATCAAATATAACAGATGCTTTCTTTGATTCACCGACACTGCCCAACAGAGAAGCCAGAAGGCGCTGGCTCCAAGCTGCTTCTTCGAATGGCCTGTATTTTTCCATTTTCATGTAGGAGTTTGTAATAATAGTTAATGTATCAATTTTGTTTGAAGTTGATATAAATGTGGATCTCTTACAGACTGATTAGAAAATAAAGCTTTATTCATATATCTTCCTGGAAAAGTCTTTGAAATTCCAAATGAAGAATTTGTTCCTTAGGGGTTTTAAGAACCAAAAGTTTTTTTTCAAAAAATGATCTGGTTTCAACTTGACTGATAACCAGAATGAATCTTGACCATTAGATTAACCCAATTTTCTTAGGCTTTTGTGATGCTTAGAATCTGTGTGACTGAGAAGAGGGGTCCATCTTAGCAGGATGGGGTGTAAAAAGCCCCTTACCTGGAGGCACAGAACCTCAGCCCAAATCCTGTCTCTGCCCCTTACATCTGATGTGTCCATGGCATGTCACTTCAATTCCTTGGGCCTCTTATAATAAGATTCTTGGACTCCAAGTCTTCTGAGGGTCCTTCCAGATCTAGAACTAGGATCTTGTGATTACATATGAAAGAAGGAAAGGAACATTTATTAAACACCTATTGTTTTCTAAGGACTGTGCAAAGGGCTTTACAAATATTTTCTCCTAATAGCTATTGTCTGTCAACACTCCCCTTCCTTCTTAAATGATTTCAATGCCTGGCTCACAATCCCTCCTCCCAAACTCCTGCCCTCATTCTAGGAGACTTCAACATCCACATGAATACTCTCTAACATCCTAAGCTCTGACTTCTTTATCTAACTAATTTCCCATGAGTGCCTCCTCCACCCTCTTTAGTCAACAAAGATTGACATACCTCTAATCTTACCATCACCCACAAATGTACCCCCTCTATGTTTATGAATTCAGAAATTTCCTTATCTGATCAAAACCTGTTGTCATTCCATTTCTGTCTTGCAACCCCAGGTACCATGACCTCCAGTCCCTCAACCCCTCAATTCTCTCCCAGACCATCACCTTTGTACTCACTCTGTTCACTTCTTTTCTCCATCTTGTCCCCTTGGCGAACCAGTTCAACTCTACACTGCCCTTTTCTCTTGAGTCCCTTGCCCCTTTCTCCTATCATCAACCTTGTCCTCTTAAGCCTCTATTTGGCTTATTTCTCTCTTTCTCTGCCTTTGCTCCTATCATTGAGCTGCTGAATACAGCTGGAGAAAATCACACAGCTGTTTTGACTTGGGTCCACTTCAAATTTATGTTACACAATCTCAAATGCTGCTGCTCAGCCATCCCTCTGTACCTCCCTTGTCAACTCACTCTCCTCAGAGACTCTTCTGCTTTCAAACCTTTTCATCCCTCCTTGAGCCTTCCATGGTTTTACTTCCCCCCC